>BSBM01000662.1:7705000-8305000 GCA_027924585.1 Larix kaempferi
ATTCATCCATATTTACCATCCTTACAATATCCCCTAACCTTTAATAATGATTTTTTTTCCAAAAACCAAGACTTTCCCACTTCATGCTCTATTCAACATGATGATTGTTGGTATAGTCCCTAGTTCCCCACTCTCCAACACCTCCCCACCCTAGATATTGCACATTGAAAGGTCAAATTATATTCCCCCTAATCACCCTTCCCAAGACCATGATCCTTGTTAGAAACCTTTGCATCCTCCTTAAGGTTTTGCACAAAACAAGGTATACATTCATTCTATTGTGATGCATTGTTGAATTCAAACATGGGTATTTTAAACTCAAAATCACATTCTATCATCTCAAGGTTTATAGATAAGCAAATAGTTTGTTGTTGTTTCTTCAACTCCTTAAGGTGTTATATAACCTAGTAATTTATGATGGTAAAGGACATTGCCTCAAATGGAAGGATATACCATTCCAATATGAAGACAAAGCAATCAAACTAGGTGCAAAATTTAGAATTGATAACATTAAGGGAGAAAGCAAAAAATGCAACTAATTAAGGTTACCTTATTTGATGTAGAAAAACTATCAAACTATTCCCAAGGCATCTCTAGCCATCTCTGTTGTAGGGCGTTAATACCATAATTTTTATGAATTCATGGCTAGGCAAGACACTAGTTTCTCCTCTCTACACTTGACCAACCATCATCTATATTGATTGGAATTGTAAGGGATAATGATGTTTATTCGAACACAAATAAACCAACATAGTCTGTAGTTGTATATGTTAATTTGTAAAGTGGTAAGCTATGTTGGAATGTGTCAGGTTCATTGTATAATGGCACTAATATCTTATTTGTTGTTTCTTTTGCAGGGGTAGGCCTGATAGTTGTGTTAAAGAGACTTTTGGAGATGGGAAACTCATGAAACGCAAACAAAAAATAGAAGGAATCTGCCCATTGAAAAGGTCAATGACTTAAGAGAAAAGGCTAGGTTGGGAATGGAAAGATTGAGACATGGTCCTATCATTGCCCCGGATCCTGCCACTGATCCTAACACAGTTGTTGACACGACAACCTCTTGTTCAAAACCACGGGTAAAGCGGTCGCGTCCAACGAACCCAACTCAAATTCCAACATCAACACAATCTCCAACCAACAATCCATCAACGAGTCATTCTAAAGTTCCTCACGACACAAGAATTTTGGGAGATGCTGCATGTGTAGAGATGGATAGACAAGCCTTGCTTAATTTGCAATATCCCCAAGAAGACCACAACCATGTCGACCACACTCCCATTATGGCCCAATCTATGAACGAAGAACCACAACAAACAAGCTCCGGTATTCATGTCTCGTGTCCACCCTCCCTACCTCGACTGTCTAGTGTAAGAAGAAGAACTCCTAGACGTATTCATGTGGATGAGAGTGCTATGTCGGGGCTTGAAGACAAGTTGCCAAAATGCACTATCGAATGGCAATGCAACAAAATTGTCAAAGAATATTTTGAATCCAAAGGTGATGCAGGTAAATGTCAATTATTGCTATGTTTGTTAAAGTCACGTTCTTTAGCTGTTGTTAGGAGAATCTCGGGCATAAAGATGGTTAAAATTTCAGAGGCCAACAGTCATATTGTTAGAAATCTCCAATCTGCATTTAATGCGATTGGGAAGATGTCTCGTACAAAAGATCTTTGTGTGGCTCGTCGTGTTTTAGCGGAATCAATTGTAAGCAAGTCCACAAGGCAACGTTGCCTGATGTCACACACTTCTCACATACTCAAATTAAATAGAAAAACTATTAAAAAGTACTCTATTAAAAGAGAAAATATTGACACTCCGGGCGGAAACGATTGTTGAGATTTTGTTGGTAGGTTGACTCATGTAGATAGGAAGCTAATTGATGCTATTAAGGAGTTAGAACAAAATTTTTGGCATGATCATACTAGACCTTCATCAAACCAAAGAGACGTGCTAAAACTGAGAAAAGGTTCTACTTAATGTGATCCCCATGTTAAACACTTCCTTGACACCACATAAACTGAACTCTATGAGAGATTCAGGAACAAGCACACACAATTGAACCTGGGCAAAAGGTACTTTGAGTAATGCAAACCATGGTAAGATCGTATATGCATTGATCGGAACACATGTTGTTGTAGATACCACATAGAATATGAATATTATTATGACACATATAAACATATATTTTGTGATTTGCATACTAACATTGTGCAGGGCTGCAATGAATCCATACTACCACCGAATGCATCAAGAGACTTTATCCACAACATCATGTGTCCAAGGCCCGAAGGACAAAAGTATTATGAAAACTCGTGTCTATATGGGACATGTTCTAGGTGCAATGGGTTTTCTCTTTTGAACCATTGCATTCATGAAAGCAAGGAGCACGAATTTGGCATGATGGGCGTGGAGATGCAGAGCTTCAAGTACGTGACCTATCAATTAGACAGTGTCAGAGAAAGTAAAAAGATTGCATTGGTGAAGTAACAGGTACAAATGAATATTGCATATTTTTCATATTACACGTTCAATTTATGGCATATAGATTTTTCCAAAGGCCACATTGTAATATTTCCCTTGTTTCCATGGTAACAGGTACTGGTATGTGACTTCTTGACGGAATTCTATGAGAAAAATGTGCAGTATGTTCAACATGTGTATGTAGCGCGATGGCAAGATGAGAAGTACAGAAAATGCAGGGACACATTTCTCATTGGAACCATAGTGTCAATTGTGGATTTTGTAGAAAATTACACCATTCAGCCACAAAATGAAATCCAAAGTCAATACTACCATTCAGACCAAGTCAGCATCATGGTACATATTATGTATAGGCATGGGCCAAAGAGCAGCAATGAAAAGAGGATAATATCGAAGGAGACAAACTTTTACATAAGTGATGATAGAAACCATGATCTGCATTATGTGCAACATTGTTTTCGAATTTTCTATGATCAGTTGAAGGAGAGAGATATACAGATGGATTAGCATTGGATATGGTCGGATGGTTGTGCGGGCCAGTTCAAAAATGCCCGAGTATTCCAATGGATGAGTACTTTGCATAAGACTTATAATGTGTCGCATATCTGGAACTATTTTGAGACCGAGCACGGAAAAGGTGAGCATGATGGGGCCGGTGCATGCATCAAGACCACACTATTAAGGGAAGAGATGAGGTTTGACAAGGAACCTCATATCCGAGATGCACGATCCACAGTTCAATGGTGCTTCACAACAATGTCAGAACGAGCAAGAGATCAACAAACATCATCAGTGGCAGGATGTGTGGTGAGAAATTTTTGGCTAGTGGTTGACATAGATCGATCGCGTTCCTATAGTTGCGGAACAGTACAAGGGACACATGGATTTCATTCATTTCGAAGCTCAAACAACCACTTGTTTGAAATATGGATGCGGAATCTTGCATGCTTTTGCATCCCTTGCAGCAGTGGCAAATGGGATGAATGCGAATGCATGAACTGGGTTAATGAATGGGATTGTGTGTCACTTGTAGTATACCAACATGCAGTTGTTGAAACAACCCAGTTAGAGGAGGGTCAGTCAGCGATTTCGACAGACTACGGCCATATCTCAAATCTTGTACAACCAGGACACATATACGCAGTTGTTGCACTGAAATACAATGAATGGGGCGCGGATTATTGGTTGGCACAGTGCATCCAAGGTAAGAAAACCCTCTACGGATCATTAATCGACGATGAAGGAATTGAATTTCCTATTGGCTCGATGGTGGTTAAGAGGGAATATCTTACACTAGATGGGAATTCAACAAATACTAGTGGGCATGTATTCATGGATTACAAACCAGGTTTAGTGGTGTATCACTTCACAAACTTGATCATTTGCACAAACATCCATATTTAGACAATGTCAAGCAAGAGCTCAACCAAGGTACACTACTACCTGCATCATTCAAAGCACGAGAGATTGATGGAGACAATTAGCAATGGAGAGGATCCAGATGGATATATTGAATGAGGCCAGTCAACTTTAAATAAGAGAAATAATTGCATCAAAGAATGTTATGTTCTACATCGAGGTATGTGTAGCTTTATGTTATTTCGTTGGTACATGCTTTTTTTGTTGATACATACATACATACATGTCTTTTCCTATGTTTTTTATTTTTCCTATATTTATTAAACTGTTCCATGCTTCTCTTTTATGTTGAATAAAATGGTGATGTGATTTGGATCAAATTTGAGTACTTTGAGTTAGTATTTTCTTAAATATATCTATTTATGTTTGTAGCATTTGAAGATAGCGGTTTTGATAGTGTTATAGGTCAAATTTGCACTTCTCCGTCCGTGATCACATCTAGCTGTTGATCACACAAAAGGACAACTTGGATGGAAGAGAAAGATGACCCTAGATGATAAATGGTTAAGACTTACCCCTCTGCACCTAATAAAACCCTATTTTTTACCTACTTTTAGGGGAAAACGCTACTCTATAGGCATAAGAGGAGCGTTCACCTTCAAAAATATGCACCTCTGCTTCATTAAAGTAGCGTTTTCCTTCATAAATATGCAACTCTAATTCACTAGAGTAGCATTCACCTTCAAAAAACCTGTAAACGCTTGTTGCAAACATAAAAGTTGCATATTGAATGCTACTCCACTTAAGAAAAGTAGCATACACCTTAAAAAGTAATAAAAAATATATTAAATTGACGAATTGGGATTAGTTGAATTTGGTTTTGTAGCTTCCCCAACCTCCCAATCAAACTACCTCTCGATCTAAACTGCCTACCTTGTCCCATAAATACAAGGGAGATGCATGAGAGAGGGACCTAGAAATTATGCATTAAGGGTTGTTACGCTGGAGGAATTCCAAAGTTAGTGTGAAGAGCAGGAGCCCAGGATGCAGTTGCACAAGCATTCTAAATGATCAGGTATACATTGTACTGATTATTTGCTTTTGACAATAAAGGTTGAAATGCCCTTCCCGTCCCAATCATATATATAATGGATTGTATATTTGTTTGGATTAAATGGTTGATTGTACTTGATGTTTAAATTGTATTTTCATTTGATCATTGTTATATCAGTCAAGACATGCTGAGGAAGGTATCTTTGTATTGCAGGTCTGCCAAACGAAAGATCAAGTAGAGGATCGATCGAAGGAGCGAGCAAAAGCTAGGATCGAATGTTGTTAATAAGGTACACCTTCATTAACCTTGATCTCTTTTCTTTTGTAGAAGCCCATGTGATATGATCTATACATTTACCTGTCACCCCAGAAGTTGGTAGTGTCCATCTCCTCTCTATAGGATAGATTTCCTGAACAACAGACTGTGACTCCGCTGGGGACTGGTTTTTTTCTATTCTAGGAGAGTCATTTAACATTCCTTCCAGTACTTTCTGATCTTTTAGATCCTTTGAGAGGATTTGTAGGTTATAGTAACCTGTTGTCTTCACTTGACTCATCCTGGTTTGAAGTTTTGAAGCCTGTTTTAAGCCTTCCTTGGCAAAAACGCTGGTCTGCTTTCACACAGTAGCGTTTTCCTTCTGAAAAATGCTGGTCTGCCTCTATACAGTGGCGTTCACCTCCTGAAAAATGTTGTTTTTCTCTTACACGGTAGAGTACACCTCCAGAAAAACACAGGTTTCTCTACTGCACAGTAGAGTATTTTCATGTAAGTCTCTGTTTGCTTTTGGGATTGGATTTCCACTTGTTTGGTTTGACTTCCAGCCTCTTGCCTTGTCTTCTTAACTGATCCTTGAGGTCTTTATGCCTTTGTCGAGTCTGGTTTGCCTCTCCCAAGCCCCTTAGGTCATTTTTTGCTTGCTTGAAGTACTTTTGAGGTGTCTTGCTTGCTTGTGACTCTTTTGAAAACCGTGCACTGTTCCTTGTTGAACATAGCTGCTTGTTTGTGCCTTAGTTACTTGTTGCAGGTATACAAACCTTTGTTTACTGATATTTGATTATTTGTTGCAACACTAGTACACTCCAACGGTATCTTGTCCTTTGATATAGGATTTTGATCCCAAGTTGAGTTTTTAAGGTGTTTTCAAAAGTTTTTGAGTCCAGACATTTCCTAATTGCTTTGTCAGTTTCAGTTTTCAAGTAAGTTGAAGTACTTTAGTTTGATTCCGTTTGATTTTTTGTGCTTGTAAGGTCATCTTTGGTTCGCTTGCCTACCGTTTGCTTGGTTTAGTGCTTGTTAGGGTCCTTGATGCTTTGGAACAACCTTTGAAGTTTGCCCTTCCATTTTAAAGCGTCTCTTATCCTTCTTTTCTTTCCACTTTGTCTTCCAAGCCCAAGGTTTTTTCTCTTTAAAAAATTTGTAGGATAAGTCTTTATCAAGTCATCATCTTGATTGTTGTGAACCTTAGAGTTGCTTTGCCTTACGTACATTTCTCTTTTAGGTCTTACTCACTTCTAATTTCGAGTCCTTTTTCTTTTTACATATATTGAAAAAACAAAAATAAATTGGGTAGTTTAAAGTAGTAAGGCTTATTTTCATTTCGAAGTAGCATAGTTTACTTTGTTTTGAATCTAAAAAGAAAAGAAAAAAGAAGCTTGTTTTAGGTTTGCTTAGTCTTCATTTTGGAAAGAACATAAACAAAAAAATTAAAAAGAGTCTTTTTGTTGTTGAAAGTTGTTTCATTTCTCGCACTTTACTTTCTATTGCAACCACACCACACAATGCACTACCCTGTTGAGTAAGAAGTAAGCCTAAAAAGATTTTTTAATAAAATCCATTAGAAACAATTTTCTTTTTTAGGAATACACAACACCAACTATCTTAGGCTAGAGTTTTGATCTTAAAACACCTTAAACTGCTCGGAACTAGTTTCATTACCCAATAATCGTAGTAAGACTTTCATATAGGTAAACCCATATATATCAAATAATCCTGGGATGATCTACTCAAACCAAAGTTAAGAACAAGGCCGTGAAAGATAGGAATTGTTGAGAATAACCCACTCATGTTCATTTTGACCATAAACCAGAGTCGATTCACGTACGGGGGTCCTTTAGGACTTCAGGCTTTGCTACCCTGCCCATGCGTTTTGACTAGGCTGACGACTGTCCCCCTAGGATATTTCGTATGTATGGTAGCCTTAGTATCAGACCTTTAGGATCCTACACAGGTAGAGTGGGCAGTTATTCCCACTTCACCTAGGACAGGCGTGGAAGGTAACCATCTGGAAGTACTCCCGGGAAAGCGGTTTGGTGATTCAAGTGCTTGCACCCAGTGGACCTCTGGTGGACGCCACGAAACTGACCATCAGTACTCTGTTAGTTTTTTCTAGGCCCTAATCATCCCAAACTTACTTCCGAGAGTATTTGCTATCTATTTGATTGGTTTGATTACTTAGGATTTTTATAGTGGTATGTTGTTTGCCCCTTAGTCTTAGTGGCCACTAGGTTTTTACTTAGTTTTATTTTGTATATAATTGTGGAAGACCAATAGCTTCGTAGGTCTCGAAGGTTGCAAAACCTTCTCCCACTCAGAGTGGAGCCACTACCGCCACCATGATGATAGAGGATAGACTCCAGTGGTTTTTTTGAACCTACTAGTGAAATAGAGGTTCCTAGTGAACCACAACCTAGAACCCTGAATCAGTAAGTTTTTAATACAGTTGAGGTTGAGGATATCACTTCTGGTGAGTTTAACACTCCTTTCAACCCTCCCCTGACCGGACTTAACGATCCGCTTCTGGTACCTGTTGGTTTCTAGCAACCCAATTATAATGCATATTTTTTCACACCTGGGCATATTATGACTAATCCAAGAAACGAATAAGGAGTCCCACAGACTCCCACAATGGGTATGAATACAAGTATTGTAAACCCTCCTTCCACTGCTACACCGAGTTCGACACAGACAACTTCTGTTTCAACTCCGTCCTTCAGCTTTAACGCTGGTACATTAGGCATGCCAAGCTCAACAACTTTGACATCTGCCTCTACCCCTACTTTTGGACCCAATAATACAGTGAATGTCGTTCCACCTCCTGTGACTTAACAGTCATACCATATACCTAGTACTTTGATTTCCACACCCAATGTAGGGCCGAATACCTCCATAACTATGCCTGTCATGAGTACCATGACTGTGTCGTCCACCTCGACTACCCCTGGTTTTAACACCTTTGCAGGTTACAATATGAATCAAAATAATGTACTTGCGGAAACATCCCTTTTTCGTTGTTCTTTGGAGGAGGGGGTAACTGTTAGAAAAATAGGATCGCAAAGCAATAACAATAAACAGAAATGCAAATATAATCACACATACACATTACAAGAGAGACACAGATATATCGTGGTTCACCCAACTTGGGATACATCCACACTGAATTTTCCAGTCCTTATTATTATTACCATCCAGCAAGGTGAAGGGATACAACCTGCAGCACAACCGCTACACTTCCTCTTCACTGTTTCACAGTCTTTCTCCTGATCTCAGAGATCTTTACAATGCATAAAACCTAATACATCAACAACCCTAGCCGTATTACAATGTCTTTATTTTATAGGGGAAATACAATGGGAAAATACCACGGGATACCCAAAACCATGGGCCCGCAAAACAGCTGGCAAAAACAGCCCCAAAAAGTTTCTTCGGGGGCGTTGCCCCCGAACCCCCGGACCCCCCAGCCAGGGGGGATGGTCCCCCCTGGAACCCCGTGGGGGGGGCGATGCCCCCCCACACCCCCCCGCTGGGGTGAGTGTACAGTACACCTACATATCATATAGAACTAGGGTACAAACACGGCTGATACAATATCATCTATGAGACTAGAAGATCTGGCTCCACAACCAACAATCTCCCACTTGGAGACTGATCACAACAACTCCACCGCTACTGCACTTGCTGGACTTGGACTTGGCAAATTTCTCCTCTTCACCTTCATGCTAGAAGGCCAACTGAAACCGAGCATGAACTCAGTTTCTCTCTGGTCACTACCTTTGTGAACATGTCTGCAGGATTCTGGCTAGTATGTATCTTTTCCAGCTTCAACAGTTCATCTTCCAGAACAGAGCGTATGAAATGGTACTTGAGCTGTATATGTTTCATCCTGGAATGGAATGCTGAGTTCTTTGCAAGGTGAATGGCACTCTGGCTTTCACTATACAATTTGCTATCCTTCTGCTTCTTACCCACTTCCTCCATAAACCTCTGCAACCAAATCATCTCTTTACTAGCCTCTGTAATGGCAACATACTCTGCTTCTGTTGTTGAAAGTGCAACAACCTTGTGTAGTTTTGAAATCCAGCTTACTGCTGTTCCACCTACAGTAAACACATACCCTGTGGTACTCCTCCTGCTATCCTTGTCACCTGCCATATCTGCATCAACATATCCCTGTAGAACAGTGTCTGAACCTCCAAAACATAATGCCTCAGTGGTAGTACCTCTCAAATACCTAAGAATCCACTGTACTGCCTTCCAATGTTCTTTACCTGGATTGTTCATATATCTGCTCACAACTCCCACTACATGTGCAATATCTGGTCTTATGCACACCATGGCATACATCAAGCTGCCAACTGCTGATTGATAGGGAACCTTGGACATGTAATCTGTCTCTTCTTGTGTCTTGGGACACATTTCCTTACTTAGACTAAAATGGCTAGCCAAAGGTGTACTTACAGGTTTTGCATTCTGCATTCTGAACCTCTCCAACACCTTTTGTATGTACTCACTTTGAGACAATGTCAATTTGCGATTTTCCCTGTCTCTCATTATTCTCATACCAAGGATTTGCTTTGCAGCACCCAAATCCTTCATCGCAAATGAATTAGCTAGCCTCCTTTTGAGTACATTTATATCCTGCATGTCAGACCCTGCAACAAGCATGTCATCCACATACAATAACAAGATAATATATCTTCCATTGTCTAGCTTCTTGAAATAAACACAGTGGTCAGAATGACATCTACTATAACCTTGTTCTGTCATAAACCTGTCAAACTTTAGATACCACTGCCTTGGAGCTTGCTTCAAGCCATACAAGCTCTTTTTCAACCTGCATACCAGATCCTCCTTACCTTTGACCTCATACCCTTCTGGCTGCTGCATATATATTTCTTCCTCCAAATCCCCATGGAGGAAGGCTGTTTTTACATCTAACTGTTCAAGATGCAAATCTTCTACCGCCACTAGACTTAAGATAGTCCTAATTGAAGTCATCTTAACAACAGGAGAAAATATTTCATCAAAATCTATACCTTTCTTTTGTGCAAACCCCTTTACAACAAGTCTGGCCTTGTACCGCTTCTTACCTCCTTCTTCTTCCTTCAACCTGTAAATCCATTTGTTTTGCAATGCTCTTTTACCTGTAGGCAACTGAACCAAATCCCAAGTTTGGTTTCCTACCAATGAGTCCATCTCCTCATTCATGCCTTGCTCCCACTTCTTTCTAGTTTCCACCTGCATTGCTTCTTCATAACATTCTGGTTCACTAGAATCAGTCATCAATAAATAATACATTGAAGGAGAGTATCTTTCAGGGAGTCTACTTAACCTGGTAGATCTTCTTACAGTTGCTGGAGTTTCAGGTGCTTGCTGCTGCTCTTGATTTTCTGGCACCTTCAGAACTTCATTTTCTTTAATTTCATCCAGCACTATGTACTCTGTGTTTTCTTTTTCCTGTTTCTTTCCCTGCAACTGATCTTTATACATGACCTTTTCATTGAATATCACATCTCTACTCCTGATGATTTTGTTATTTTCATAATCCCATAAACGATAACCAAATTCATCAACCCCATATCCAATAAAGGTACATTTCTTGGATTTAGCTTCAAGCTTTGTTCTATTTTCTTTATCAATATGGACAAATGCTTCACAACCAAACGTTCTCAGAAATGAGTAGTTTACCTTTTTATCTGTCCATGTTTCCTCTGGAATACCACCATCCAAAGCACTTGAAGGTCCTCTGTTTATTAAATAAACAGCGGTATTTATAGCATCCGCCCAAAACTGTAAGGGCAACCCTGCATGTAGTCTCATACACCTTGCACGCTCCATGATCGTTCTGTTCATCCTTTCTGACACACCATTTTCCTGTGGTGTTCCTGGGACTGTCTTCTCTCTACGAATCCCATGGTATGAACAGTAACTATCAAACTCCTTGCCGCAGTACTCACCTCCATTATCAGATCTGAGACACTTCAACCTTTTTCCTGTCTCATTCTCAACCAAAGCTTTCCACTTCTTAAAAGTAGCAAACACATCAGATTTCTGTCTAATGCAATAAACCCAAGTTTTTCTAGTTGCATCATCAATAAATGTAACATAATAATGAAAGCCACCAAGATATTGTACCTGAGCCGGTCCCCATACATCTGTATGCACAAGCTCTAATTTTTCATTCTTCTTCTGTTTCCCAACCCTGAGAAATCTGACTCTCTTTTGTTTTCCATAAACACAGTTTTCACAGAATTCCAAACTTACCTGCTTCAAATCCGGCAGCAACTTCTTTGAGTGGAGAATCTGCATCCCCTTCTCACTCATGTGGCCAAGCCTATGATGCCACAATGCTGTATCTGTTCCTGTGCAAGCTAAAGAGATAGAATGGTCAATATTATGAGGACATAAATACAACGTACCTACTCTGTCTCCTTTTGATATCACCATTGATCCTTTAGTGATCTTCCACCACTTTTCTCTGAATGTAGATAGACAGCCGCCATCTCCCAACTGCCCTGTTGAGATCAGATTTCTTTTCATAGCAGGAATATGCCTAACATCTTTCAACAAACAATCAGTTCCATTCTTAACTTTAATCCATACCTTACCCATTCCAACAATTTTACATGGCTCATCATCACCCAATAAAACATGTCCAAAGTCGCCAGGAACATACTCATGAAAGTATTTCCTATGGGGTGTAGCATGACATGAAGCTCCTGAATCTACTACCCAATAATCACTAGTATTATCTAATGCAAGAATCAAAGCATCTTGTAACACATCACCTGCTACATTTGCTTCCTGGGTAGTTTCCTTCTGTGCATCTCCTTTCTTCTTTAGAGATTTGCAGTCTTTCTTCAGATGTCCTTTCTTTCCACAGTTCCAGCACTCTATATTTCCCAGTCTGGACTTGGATCTGCCCGTTTTAGACTTTCCACGATTACCTTGGCTCTTTCCTCTCTCCTTTTGTCTTCCCCTGCTCTCCATGGTCAACGCATTACCTGATGTCTCACCTGTGGTTTTTCTTCGCATTTCCTCGCTAAGAATAACACCAATGACATCATCAAATTTCAAGGTGTTTGAACCAGAGACAGAGTTACTTACAGCCATGACCAAGCTATTCCATCTTTCTGGCAATGAACACGAGATTAGAAGAGCCCTAACCTCATCATCAAAGTTTACACTTACAGAACTTAGCTGATTTGTAACCGTATTAAACTCATTTAAATGATCAGTAACAGATCCACCTTCAGACATCTTCATATTAAATAAACGCTTCATTAGAAATACCTTGTTGGAGGCCGAGGGTTTTTCATACAGCTTACCCAATGATTTCATCAAACCCTCTGTTGTCGTTTCTTTTGAGATATTGAAAGCCACCGACGAAGCCAGGCTCAACCGTATTGTTCCCAGAGCCTTTCTGTTAAGAACCTCCCATTCTTCGTCCTTCATAGTCGTCGGCTTCTTTGCTTTTCCACCCAACGGTAGGAATAGATCCTTCTGGTACAGATAGTCCTCCATTTGCATCTTCCATAACCCAAAGTTTTGGCCGTTAAACTTCTCGACCTTAAACTTTCCTTCTTCTGCCATTGCTCCCACTCGAACCAGAAACCCTAGCTTCCTGCGGGTTTAACTGCCAAATAGACCTTTGGCTCTGATACCAATTGTTAGAAAAACAGGATCGCAAAGCAATAACAATAAACAGAAATGCAAATATAATCACACATACACATTACAAGAGAGACACAGATATATCGTGGTTCACCCAACTTGGGCTACGTCCACACTGAATTTGCCAGTCCTTATTATTATTACCGTCCAGCAAGGTGAAGGGATACAACCTGCAGCACAACCGCTGCACTTCCTCTTCACTGTTTCACAGTCTCTCTCTTGATCTCAGAGGTCTTTACAATGCATAAAACCTAATACATCAACAACCCTAGCGGTATTACAATGTCTTTATTTTATAGGGGAAATACAATGAGAAAATACCACGGGATACCCAAAACCATGGGCCCGCAAAACAGCTGGTGAAAACAGCCCCAAAAAGTTTCTTCGGGGGTGTTGCCCCCGAACCCCCGCCGGGGGACCGCTGGCCCCCGGACCCCCCAGCCAGGGGGGATGGTCCCCCCCTGGAACCCTGTGGGGGGGCGATGCCCCCCCGCTGAGGTGAGTGTACAGTCCACCTACATATCATATAGAACTGGGTTACAAACATGGCTAATACAATATCATCTATGAGACTAGAATATCTGGCTCGACAACCAACAGTAACATTCTAAACCAACAATATGGCGGGGCTAACACCCAGCCACAGTGGATGAATACACTGGGTACCAACCCACTTTCGTTTGGATGGGGGAATTTCAATAACACTTTCGCACAACAACAAGTGGCAGGGGGCAACCCCTTCTAGCAGATGGCTGGGGGAAACCCCTTCCAGTAGATGGCTTTTGGCAATCCATACCAACAGATGGTTGGGGGAAACCCCTACCAGCAAATGGAGGGGGGCAACCCTAACCAGCATTTTATGGGTCAAACGATGGGAGGTTCCCCCTTCATGACTCCAGCTCATCAAATGCCATCTTATAGACCCCGTTTATCATTTCTGGAAACTCTCAATTTGCCAGATCTTTCCAAATTAACAAACAATCCGGTGTACCATAACGTTACGTGGCCACCATTTCCCACTAAGCTACCTTCGGACATTCCAAAATTTGAAGGTAAAACTGGTGAGGATCCTAGTGATCATGTTACCACTTTTCATCTCTAGTGTTCTTCAAACTCGTTGAACGAAGATTCCGTTAGGTTGAGACTTTTTCAAAGAACCTTAACCGGTGATGCAGCCAAATGGTACATTGAGTTACCTACATCCACCTTTTTTAACTTTTGGGATCTCGTTGTGGTCTTTTTGAACCACTTCCAGCTTCCTGTTCGATACGATGCCAGAATAGATCTTTTGTCTACCTATAGACAAAACAAATCCACCCATTTATCTGATCACATTCAGGAGTGGCAAAGATGGAAGAGGCTCATTAAGGCCAATATTCCCCTAGAATTCTTATTAGAGTGGTATCTGAAATCACTCCTTCCTTATGTTTCTAAGGAAGTTGCCACTTCTGGGGTATCATCGAAAGAAGAAGCCATTCTAAGGACCCAACAACTAGATTTGGTTTACGCTCAGTCTAGGCTCCTTTACGAGATTATACTTGATGCACCGCAATCGAACATCGAGCTAGGTAGACCAAAACCTGGACCACATGCTGATGGCATAGTAGGTTCAGTTGACTCTGTAGCCTTCAAAGCATTGACTAAACAGGTTCATGCCTTATCGGTCAAAAAATCGACTGCAGAAGCGACTTTTGTCACAACCTCTCCTTCTACTACTAAAACTATACAATAGGTTTAGAATAATCAAAAGGGCCCTCGGCAGCCCAACAAGAAAAAAAAGGCAAGAAAGGAGAGGGGAACCAACCAAAGCCCAAAAACAAACAAAATGCCGAGGAGGGTAACAGAGAAAAGAAGAAGGTTAAGTTCCCTTGCAAGCTTTGCAAGCAAGATCACCTCACTCACCAATTCCCTCTGATTGAAGAAGCCCAGAAGTTGCTTCAAGAAAAGAAACCTGCCATCCTGAAGGATCCATTCCCCAAAGGGTGGGGCTCATCTTCTGGCACCTCCAATGCTGGGCGCACCACCCATGGTTCAGTTGATCAAACCTTCATTAATATGGTTAACTCGGACGTTCTTTTACAAATGCAGGAAAGAAATTATACCCCGGATATGCAGTATAAGGATAAAGATATTCCTGAATCTTCCACTCCTCTCCACATACCTGTGGATTCATTTCCCAAGATCCCGAAAGGTGTCTTGAAATGAGATTCTCACAATCCCAACGCATGGGCTGCTGCCAACTATAATGTGGTTGAAGATTTAGCCTAGACCCCTTGTGCCATGTCCACCTTAGAAGTTTTGCAAAGTTGTCCATTACAAAAAAATGCGCTTCTGGTAGCGATTGGAAGTATGGAATCATCCAACATGACTGCTTGATTTGATATGAATGATATAAAATATTGGTTGTCGTACCACATTGCTCTTCATATAGAGGTGAGTCATGGTCCTAAGACCATTAGACGAGCCATCGTAGATGAGGGCGCGTCTATGTGCGTAATGTCAATTTCTTGTTGGAAATCCTTGGGTTCTCCTGAGTTAGCCCCCTCTAACACTCTGCTTACTACATTTGATGGCAGAACTTTCCGTCCACATGGAGTCTTGCCATCATTTGACTGTACACTTGTCGGTAAGACAGTTGCTGTAGAGGTCGAAGTTCTGGACGCTCTGCTTGATTACAATATGTTGTTAGGTAGGAGTTGGACATATGCCATGCGAGCTATTCCATCGACAGTTTTCTGAGTTGTAATGTTTCTGCACGAAGGCAATATTGTTATGGTCGATCAACTTTCATTCTCTTGGCAAAACAACTAGACTTCATTGTAATCCAAAATTCCTTTAGTTGATCAATCTGCCCCAGTAAGTGAGAGTTTAGGAGCAGGACTTTGTGGGTCATTAATGGGCACTTTTTACCTACCCGCTCATGTTCTGTTTATGTGTTCTGGTGAAGGTACATCTACCGAAACCTTCACAGTCGGTTTAAGGACTGATCTGTGGATCCTTCCTACTGTGTCAGAACCATCAGTGCCCTTATCCATTGCAGAAGTAGCATACATGGAAGCACAACATGCTACAACGAAACATATCATGACTCCATCGGTCTCTACTGAGTCGGATATGGACTATGCTCCGGCATGGTCAGTAGAATCGATCCACTCTTTTGACTGTTTAGACACGGTTTTTCCTTCTAACGAAGCCATTTTGGAATCCATGATGGGCCTGGACCAGCCTTGGGAACACCTGCACCACAGGTCTTACCTACTTCCAAATCTAGACAGGATAGAGACAGGAGATTTTTTTATGAGACCTGATGGGAATGTTGATTTTTCCTCTATTCCTTCCACTTCAAATGTTGTTTACGCTAAAGGGAATATGGCTAATATATCCAGAACCATCCCGATTAACATTTCCACCAAACCTGGGGTCATGGAAAATATTTACTTGGAGCAGATTGTTCTCCAGAGGAGATCGATCTGTATACCAAACTGTTTAAAGAATTCCGCGATATCTTTGCCTGGTCTTATGAGGAGATGCCAGACCTCGATCCTACCATTGTAGAGCATATCATCACAACGTATCCTAATGCGAAACTTGTGAGACAAAATCTCCATCCAGTGAACCCTCAAAAACCAGCCGCCATTAAGGCGGAGGTTGAGAAATTGCTTAAAGCCAAATTTATCTACCCGATCGACATGACAGAATGGGTTTCGAATCCTGTTTCGGTTGATAAAAAGAAAGGTACCATTCGAGTCTGTATGGATTTCCAAGATCTGAACAAAGCTTTCCCGAAAGATAACTACCCCACAGCATTTATCGATCAAATCATAGATGCGTGTGCAGGGCACGAGATGTTTTCTTTCATGGACAAATTTTTGGGATACAATCAAATCCAAATCAAACCCGAAGATCAACACAAAGCAACTTTTATTTGCCCGTGGGGAACCTTTTCTTATTGGAAGATGCCGTTTGACTTAAAGAATGCTGGAGCTACGTTCTAGCGAGCAATGAATCTTTCTTTTCACGATATCAAGCACATAGTTGAACCCTACCTGGATGACCTCCTGGCGCGATCTCGCAAGAGACGGGATCATCCAGCTCATTTGAGACTTGTGTTTGAATGGTGCAGACAATACAAAATTCGATTGAATCCCAACAAGTGTGTATTATCCGTCGAGTCTGGACGACTACTAGGTTTTATTGTATCCAGCCATGGGATAATGGTAGACCCATTGAAAGTTGAGGCAATTGTAAATCTGCCTCCTCCTCGCACCTTGAGACAACTCCAAAGTTTGCAAGGCATGTCTGACTTCCTGCAACATTTCATTATAAATTATGCCAAAATTACAAAGGGTTTCATGAGACTACTTAAACAAGATACCTACTTTTTGTGGGATGAGGCTGCTCAACAATCATTTGAGGCCTTGAAAAAGGCATTACCATCAGCCCCCTTGTTAAGCCCGCCTGATTATACAAAGGACTTCCTCTTAAATCTGGCGGCATCACTTTACACAATTGGCATAGTACTAGTTCAAGAGGACGATACGCTCCAAGAGCACGTCGTTTACTATCTCTCATGTGCATTAATAGCTCCTGAGATTAAATATTCGCACGTTGAGAAGTTAGCATTAGCTACGGTCTATGTGGTGCAAAGGCTTCGTCACTATATCCTTTTACGAACCACTACTGTGATTGCGGAGTTCAATCCAATATGTTCTCACTCGACGTATCATCGGTGGGAAGTACAATAAATGGATTGTAATTCTGCAGGAGTTCAATTTGGTTTTTCTGTCTGCCAAGTCAAAGAAATCACTAGTGTTCGCTGAACTAATTTCAGAATTTTCGAGTGACTTAGTGCATGTTGGGGAAGAGTCATCATTCCCGGATGAACATATCTTCCTTATTTCCTCCTCTGACCCATGGTATGGGGATATTTTAGTATATCGCCAGACTTTGAGGTGTCCTACCACTTTTTCTAGAGAAGAACGACGCAAACTGAAAATTCATGCGAAAAACTATCTCATCATCTCTGATACTTTGTATAGACGTGGGATAGATTCCATTTTACGACGTTGTTTGAATTTAGAAGAAGCAGAGTCAACATTGAATGATGCTCATAGTAGAGCTTTTGGGGATCATCTTTCTGGGTTGGCAACAGCCCAGAAAATACTACGTTCCGATTATTTTTGGCCTACAATATTTAAAGACTGTGTGGAAGCTATGAAACCCTGTCGTCCATGTCAGTTTTTCACCAAGAAAATGAGAGCACATCCAGCTCCTCTTCATCCTGTGATCACAGCAGGTCCCTTCACCAAATGGGGGGTTGATTATATGATGTGTAATCCAATTTCGGTTGGATGCCATCGTTATATTATCGTTTCCGTCGACTACTTCAAAAAGTGGGCCAAGGCAATGCCTACTGTTAAAGAGGATGGAGAAACTGCCGCTTATTTCGTATTCAATCAGATTATCGCATGGTTCGGCATACCCAAAGTGATCATGATAGACCATGGTCGTCATTTTCAAAACAACATGATGACTGAGATTTATACCATGCTAGGTTTTCGTCAGGAGCATTCGTCCTCATTATATCTGCAGGCGAATGGTCAGGTCGAAGTGGTTTACAAAACTCTGAAGACAATTCTACAAAGAACCGTTAATGCTAGTCGTAATAACTAGCACATCATGCTGTATCATGCTCTTTGGGCTTACTGAGAAAATGTAAAGACTGCTATTGGTTTCTCTCCTTTACAACTTGTGCATGGGATAGAGGCAATCGTTCCGATTGAATGTGAGATTCCCTCTCTGAAGTTGGCTATCCAACTGTTACCAGAAAATTCAGTACTAGAAGAACGTTTGCTACATTTAGAACATCTAGACAAGCAGCGCCGCGATGCGATCACAGCAAACGAAACTCATAAGAAATGAGTCAAAGGATAGTACGATAAGTCCGTCAGACCTAGAGTTTTTCTCGAACGAGACTTGGTCCTACTTTGGGATCAGGACAAGGAACCTTTAGGGGCTAGCAAGTTCAAGTCCATGGAGCTCAGTCCTTACATGATCTCGAAGGTACTGGAGAAGGGTGCTTATGAGCTAATAGACTACGAGGGTAATAAGCTGCCTGAGCCTAGAAATGGGCTCTACCTGAAGAAGTACTACGCTTAGGCACTTGTTCTTTTTCATGTATTATAGTTGTACATTTTGTAGAACTAGTTTTTGCTTGTGATCGTTAGTTGACCTTATGAGTGTTTTCTCACTTCATGTTTCAGATGTCGACTGAACATTTTTTAGGATTTGTTGATGGCACCAGTCGCCACACCCAATAGTTGGCTTCAACAGCTTGGGTCATTTACTCACCGACTGGCCAACTAGTTTCTTCGGGGGGGATTTGTTTGGGCCCCACAACGAATAACGTAGTTGAATACAGTGTGGTCATAGAACTTCTATGGGATGCTCTTGTCCAAGACATTTCACATTTGGAGGTAAGACTTGATTCACAACTAGTTGTATTTCAGTTAACGGGTGTTTACCAGATTAGAGATCGTGTTTTGATACGACAGTTTTTGCGAGTTAAATTATTGGAAAGATAGTTTGATTCCATCATATATCAACATATTCCAAGAAATTTGAATGAATTAGCTGATTCATTTGCAAATTATGTTTTAGATTGGAATTTTATCATACACGTCCATAAATAAACATTCACACATAAAGTTAAACACACACATGTAAATATAAGCTGATACTATATATATATCTGATACTGTATCAAAAAATAGTATGAGTTTGGAACACAAGTCTATCACAAAATTCATGTCATAAGATGCAAAATCGGGCTCTGGCCTCAAAATATTCATAAAATATCCTTCTCTTATGGAGAAGGTGGGGCTTCATCCACTGCCTCTCGGTAACATATGACCATCCTGGCTACCTTCTGCAGCAGTCTAATCCAAGCTAGGGGCACACCGATGACATCCTCCTGCATGTCCACGGGCATCCGCTCAATGTGATGCCCGTGGACATCCTCCTTGAGTCAACCAACTCATCTTCCTCTCTATAGTCCCTAGCATAGCATCAGTTGCACCCACATCAACGGACCTCACGAAAATAGTAGGATGTCCATCTGGACGAACTGGTCCAACATCTACACATGACACTTTGTTTTAGTATTTTCAAGCTCACCATAAAACTTATATATTTCAAATTGAAAAAATTAAATATTTTTCAAAACAAAACATACCTATATCTCCCCAGGCACCACCTGGAGGAAGTACCAGCTCTGGATCATGATGGAAGTCTAAACCATCATATGGAAACTACTCAAATGCTGGTACCTGTCTCTCCCACCATCCCTAGAAATCATCGGTGTGATAGCATAAATGGCTTTCACCACCACCCTGACGGAGAAAGATGTCACCCCAATGGCTCAATCTCGGCTCACGAGGGTTGACTGGAGGCAAAGGCATACCCAAGATAAGAGCAGGTAACCTCTCAAAGAAGAAGGTACAAAGGATGCTGCCATATCCAAATTTCTTCATTCTCCCGATCTTACACCTCAAGAGTTGAAGCTTCATATTTTCCAAGAGACTTGTGCACCAATCATAGACATGACCTTGCAAGCATTCAATACCAATGTACATGTAGTGCTTGAAGGCTAAGTGATGTGTGGCACTCCCTCCCATCCAATTCAACATACTGATAATAACCTTTAGAGGGAGGCTTTCAACAGTAGAAATGAGAATTTGACTTCCACATTTCTCAGTACCTTCCACACAATAAGCATTCACATAATCCTGCACGGACATGGCACCCACATTTCGTGAAGTCCCTTTCAGGTTTACAGGATATCCCCTCCTAAAGAGCCCTATAATGAAGTATATGAAATCAACTGTGAGCTCCAAGGTCTCTCCTCGGATATTAAACACATTTGCATCGGCATCCCAACACTGAATGAGTCTTTGTAGTAAGCGGTTGAGTGCCCTCATGTTTATGATTCGGTAGAATTTCAACAAACCACATCTTCTTAACATGTGGAGAGTGGTAGGATCTTGCATTGCCACCCTATCCATCTCTTCATGTTCCCTCTCCCTCCAAATAAGTGCCATCCTGTCAAAGAAGGGCCAATTTTCAGTTTTTGAGCAATTTTTAGCCATTTTCAGGAAAAAACGCTACTCTAGAGCCACATAGTCATGTTTGGACGCTACTCTATAGCAATATAGTAGCGTTTACCTTGAAAAATACACCACTTTACATACTAGATAGCATTGTACACGAAATGAACGAGTTGAGCATGGCTAGGTAAGTGATTCTAAGCATGAAAATTGACAAATGAACTATCAAAATGCAAGTTGGGATGAAAATAACTTACTTGGAAGAAGAATGGAGTGGAATGGTGGCCCAGTTTGATTGCTATGAATGGATGAAGATCAAGGGTTTGCTCCAAAACTTGCTCTACAAATTCCAAATGTGATATTTGAGTTTTCAAAATGAAATTACATATATGAATTTGAATTTGATTTTCTACCCACTTTTTTGAAAAGTCTATAGTTTCAAATTTCATAAAAAAGGGTTCTATTTAATCATTAATACCTCTAAATGTTGATGAGTTGAATCTAACCTATGTTCCTCAAATTTTCACTAAATTTTCATAGCATCAATCTATTATGACTTAATTTCTTTAGTGGCAGACCTCATTAAGTACTTTATGGATGAAATTTATGTCATTGAATATTTTTTGTCATTAATACTAACACGGTTGTTGAGATCCTAGTCTTTGGCAGGTCATGAGTTGTGATCCTAGTAGCTATCATTTAAGTCATTTTAAGATCTTGTTTGGACTATTGAAACCTAAACAAGATTACCGAGCAAACTTGTCCTCTTCAAGCTCATTAAAGGAACTGAAGGCCCATCCGCCCAGGTATAGAATTATCCCTTTTTCGGGCCTTGGTGGATAATTCACGGAAAATGTATACTCTAGGTATACTCTGGTATGCGCTAGAAGAGTTCTTCTTCCATTGTTTTACACTTTTTCGGGGAAGGAGACTAACTTTACGAAAAAGGACCTTTCAAAGCTTTCTTTAGGGTTTTTAGGCTCTTGAAATATGAAAACACCAAGTGAGCACTCACCTACTCAGGATCGATGTAAAATCTACGAGAGGGTGTATAAAGGATTGTTTAAGTTTTTCAGACTCTATAAACAAGAAAACACCGGTGAGCATTAACCTACTTGGGCTCGATATTAAAATCCACGAGTAGGTGAATGGAGTTATTGTTTAAGTTTTTCAGACTCCTTAAAATTGAAAACACCGGCGAGCAAGAACAGATCTTGGCTCAATATTAAAATCCATAGATCGGTACTATAGAGTAATCTTCTATCTCTTCTTCAAACTCTGTAAACAATGAAGAAGGTCCTGAGTCTTCCTCCCATGGGCTCATTAAAACTCTTTACATGGTTGGATCTATTGAGTTTTCATTCTTTCTTGGACTCATTAAAACAACAAGAAAGGTATTCTTTTATCTAAAAAGAATAAGGGATAAGAAGGGTATATCACATCTTACAGTTTCAAAGGAAGTTCAGTCAGTCAAGTCCTTGAACACAGCACCTACTTGAGTCTATCATTTCAGTTGGGTTTAGTTTTGGAACTTAGGGTGAACCTGATCTTCGAGTTATTACTCCCCGGTTGGTTATTCTTCCAACCATATGGAGGGTCTGTCTTGTCTCCTACATGGCAGACTTATATCATTTTCCCCATCATGTTGAAAACTTCCTAAGTCACTTTGTGTCGTGCTCACTGTTCAAGGATACAAACTGTGTCGACCATTCTGCAGTTACCTTGACCTCATGTATCGGCCATCCTAGTGTCAGTCTTGTTACTTATACTACTCCACATCAGCTTATACCTTTGAGTGTTCCTCGTGTTGGATGATGGAGGATTCCTTAAGGCCTCCCTTCCAACGGACTTCTTCCCATCGACATAAACTCATTTTTCTCTGGGAATGAAGTTTGGAGTTTTAGTTAGTACCTTGGGGATTGCAGTCATCAGTGGTAGTTTCCCTCGTTTTTGAATAATGAGAATACATCAATGTCTCTTATTTGATGAGTTCCTCAGGTGTTCGACTTCAAGTCCACTTATTCACTCTTGTTGGATCATAGTAGGTACCTTAGGTCCCATCATCATTATCGGTGGATGCCCTCGCATTTTTTAACGATATACATCAATGACCAGTAATCAAACGATACCCCCCATGTTCGACTTTCAGCTCATTTATTCACATGGTTAGGTTTTGTACCTTGGGTTGTTTGGATGAAGACCTTGGGATGTTGATAGCATTATTTTATCATGTTATCACCTAAGCTACGCAAGACTGAGCCTCAATCATTTTGGCTCTTCATGAGACATAGATCCAGTTTGTTGTTATGGCTATGATCTCTCATTCTGACATGGATCCATGCTTGTATTTCAGTGTCCATGCTATATATACATCTCCTAGTTATGTATCGGAGATCATGTTGTATCACACTACACATTTGTATGATGTCAAGATTGTAATTGCTCGCTGACCTTGATCATTATTTGAGGTACTTTTGTGACTTGGTCCTATGGTTTCTTGCTCCTCCACTGACTTGGAATTATAATTTATTTCGGCCATCGTTTCCCTTTGACCTCACACATTAGGGGGCATCTGTTATAGGTCAAATTTGCACTTCTCCGTCCATGATCACATCTAGTTGTTGATCACACAAAAGGACAACTTGAATGGAAGAGAAAGATGACCCTAGATGATGAATGGTTAAGACTCACCCCTCTGCAGCTGATAAAACCCTCTTTTTTACCTACTTTTAGGGAAAAATGCTACTCTATAGGCATAAGAGGAGCATTCACCTTCAAAAATATGCATCCCTGCTTCATTAAAGTAACGTTTTCCTTCATAAATATGCAACTATGCTTCACTAGAGTAGCATTCACCTTCAAAAAGCCTGTAAATGCTTGTTGCAAACATAAAAGTTGCATATTGAACGCTACTCCACTTAAGAAAAGTAGCGTACACCTTAAAAAGTAATAAAAAATATATTAAATTGATGAATTGGGATTAGTTGAAGTTGGTTTTGCAACTTCCCCAACCTCCCAATCAAACTACCTCTCGATCTAAACTGCCTACTTTGTCCAATAAATACAAGGGAGATGCATGAGAGAGGGACCTAGAAATTATGCATTAAGGGTTGTTACGCTGGAGGAATTCCAAAGTTAGTGTGAAGAGCAGGAGCCCAGGATCCGGTTGCACAAGCATTTTGAATGATCAGGTATACATTGTACTGATTATTTGCTTTTGACAATAAAGGTTGAAATGCCTTTCCTGTCCCAATCAGATATCTAATGGATTGTATATTTGTTTGGATTAAATGCTTGATTGTACTTGATGTTTAAATTGTATTTTGATTTCATCATTGTTATATCAATCAAGATACGTTGAGGAAGGTATCTTTGTATTGCAGGTCTGCCAAACGGAAGATCAAGTGGAGGATCGATCGAAGGAGCGAGTGAAAGCTAGGATCGAACGTCGTTAATAAGGTACACCTTCATTAACCTTGATCTCTTTTCTTTTGTAGAAGCCCATGTGAAATGATCTCACTATAGGGTAGATTTCCCGAACAACAGATAGGTTCTCAAGATTAGAATTACCTAGGTTTTAGGAAATTTTTTGAAGTACATAATCTATTACAATGGTCTTGAAAATTTAACTTGGTAGATGAAACCTTGTAGGAATCCATGTATGGATAGAAGGGTCTTCCACTTGTGGTAGGGAGTTATCATAAAGTTTCAAGGGTGGTATTTTTTATATCTATACTTGAGAAAAGCATTAGGGAACTGTGAAATTCCTTATCGATCAAATATCTCTTTAGTTTCTCTCTCTTTAGTTTTGTGTCCACCCAAACCTTTTTCATGCTTTGGGTACCTTGAGGTATATCCCCAACCCAAAAAACTCTTATATTATGATGATTATGTTGGTTTAGGGTTTTGGTTCCCTGTGCTCTTATAACCCAAAAAACTCTTATATCCCCAACCTTTTTCATAGATTTGGTTCCCCATGCTCAGTGCTCACCCAAATCTAGCTAGATTTTGGGTTTTTTTCCCTTATCCAAGCATCGTGTCATCAACCTAGGGTTTCCACTAATATATTTTAACTAGATACTAGAATCTACTTGACCAAATGTGATGTAAAAATGCATAGAGATATTCTAGACTCTTAGATATGTATACCATCAATTTATTTTAAAACATGCTCATTTATGGTTGGAGATTGATGTTTTATTCCTATAGATAACCACTTAGAGGGACTTGTCATCATCATCATCATCAACATCATCTCTAGGCTCCTCATCAACATCGCCATCATCAGCATCGCCATCATCATCATCTTCATCATCTTCATCACCATCACCATCACCATCATCATCACATCTTCTTCGTCATCATCATCATCATCTTCATCACCATCACCATCATCATCAACGTCTTCATAATCATCACCATCTTCATCATCTAATTGAGTAGCACTAACATGTTCATCATTGTCATCTAATGGTTGGAAATTTCCTTGAGGGAGGCTTTAGACCTACCTCACCCATGTTAGTGCTTGATTTTTTGGAGGTCGACCTCCCACCCCACATGTCCATCATCATCATCATCATCATCTTCATCACCATCACCATCACCATCAACGTCTTCATCGTCACCACTCTAACACTAACTCTAACTCTAGGTTCCTCATCAACATATCCATCATCATCATCTTCTCCATCATCATCATCTTCATCACCATCACCATCACCATCACCATCATCATCATCATCATACGTGCCCGGCGGATGATTTTGCAAAGTTGACCCCCGTGTGCAAAAATTGCACACTCCCTCACTGGGCAAAACCCTAGTTTCCTATATGGACATACAAGATGACACCGGGGCCACAGGACCGAAGGAGAGGGGCACCCCTGGCACTATCCCAGCATCCTGAATCCAAAGGAGTCGATGATTCGTCGAACGATGCCAAGGTCATCATTCTATGGCTCGTTCCGTCTCACATCCAAAAGGCCTTCAGGGACACCTGCTCGATACCTGCCGGGGGCATAGAATTCCAACCGTGTAGCAAAACCGGGTTCTGGGGAGTCCTGCAGGTGTGTCTAGGCAAGTTTCAGCTAAGAATGCTAGTTGTAAGTGCCCAGTGGACGATTTTGCAAAGTTGACCCCGGTGTGCAAAAATTGCACACTCCCTCACTGAGCAAAACCCTAGTTTCCTAGATGGACTTACAAGATGGAACCCAGGCCACGAGACTAGAGGCAAGGGGCACCCCTAGCACTATCCTGGTGTCTTGAATCCAACGGAGTTGACGGTTCGTCGATTGGAGCCACGGTTGTCATTCTATGGTTCGTTCTGTCTCGCATCCAAAAGGCCTTCAGGGACACCTGCTTGATACCTGTCGGGGGCATAGAAGTCCAACCATGCAGCAAAACCGGGTTCCAGGGAGTCCTACAGCTGTTTCTAGGCATGTTCCGGTTGGGAACGCTAGCTGTAAGTGCCCGGTGGATGATTTTGCAGAGTTGATCCCAGTGTGCAAAAATTGCACACTCCCTCACTAAGCAAAACCCTAGTTTCCTAGATGGACTAACAAGATGGCACTCGAGCCACGTGACCAGAGGAGAGGGGCATCCCTAGCACTATCCTAGTGTCCTGAATCCAATGGAGTCGACGGTTCACCTATCGGAGCCATGGTCGTCATTCTATGGCTCGTTCCATCTCGCATCCAAAAGGCCTTCAGGGACACATGTTGGATACTTGTCGGGGGAATAGAAGTCCAACCGTGCAGCAAAACCAGGTTTTGGGGAGTCCTATAGGTGTGTCTAGGAAGGTTCTGGCTGGGAATGCTAGCCGTAAGTGCCCAGCAGACGATTTTGCAGAGTTGACCCCCGTGTGCAAAAATTGCACACTCCCTCACTGAGCAAAACCCTAGTTTCCTAAGTGGACTTACAATATGGCACCCGGGAAATGGGACCGAAGGAGAGGGGCACCCACAACACTATCCCAATGTCCTGAATCCAACGTAGTCAACGATTCATCGATCGGAGCTGCAGTCGTCATTCTATTGCTCGTTCCGTCTCGCACCAAAAAGGCCTTCAGGGACACCTGTTGGATACCTGTTGGGGGCATAGAAGTCCAACTATGCAGCAAAACTGGGTTTTGGGGAGTCCTACAGGTGTGTCTAGGTAGGTTCCAGCTGGGAACGCTAGCCGTAAGTGCCCAGCGGACGATTTTGCAGAGTTGACCCCCATGTGGAAAAATTGCACACTCCCTCACTGAGCAAAACCATAGTTTCCTAGATGGACTTACAAGATGGCACTCGAGCCATAGGAGCAAAGGAGAGGGGCACCCCTAGCACTATCGCGACGTCCTAAATCCAACAGATTCGACGGTTCGTCGATTGGAGCCACGGTCATCATTCTATGGCTCGTTCTGTCTCGCATCCAAAAGGCCTTCAAGGACACCTGCTGGATAACTGCCAGGGGCATAGAAGTCCAACCGTGCAGCAAAACTGGGTTTCGGGGAGTCCTCCAAGTGTGTCTAGGTAGGTTCTAGCTGGAAACACTAGCCATACATGCCTGGTGGATGATTTTCCAAAATTGACCCCCGTGTGCAAAAATTGCACACTCCCTTACTGAGCAGAACCCTAGTTTCCAAGATGGACCCACAAGGTGACACTAGGGCCATTGGACCGGAAGGGAGGGGCAGCCCTAGCACTATCCAAACGTCCTGAATCCAACGGAGTCGACGATTCGTCGATCCGAGCCACGATCGTCATTCTATGGCTCGTTTTATACCCCTATGTCATGAGAAGGTTGAAGCTGTAAAGCAACATGTCTCTAGTATTCATCATGAAGCTCTTTTGTTTATGTCTAAGATAAATAAGATTTCAGTTCGTGAGCTGGAACATATCGATCTTAACTGGATTTATACAATCTCTTTTTTACGAGAAACTGACCTTAGAACTTCTCGTAGCAATGACAATGAATCCTTCATTTTGCATTTGTTAGCAGAAGAAGATCAATTTTCAACAAAACAATTTAGTTATTACATGTGGAGGCAGCGGTTTTCTGTGGAAAGATGTTGGGAAATGGGCTATTACATTAGCATTTCCGATGGGTGAGCATCTTATAGAAGGAAATATGGCGGCTGTAGGTGTCTATGCTTTTCTTCCGACGAAAATTGTAACAGGATTTCCATTTATAATACAGGCATATTTTTTACTGGTTTCATCAAGAGAAAGTATCATTTTCAATAACAAGTGGAACCAGGGAATCCTTTGTTGTGTTCCATTAGCCTTTTGTTCAGCATTTCGTGCTCTGGTAAGTTGTAATTCACCTCTATCATCGAAAACTTGGGTCTATACATACCTTCCCTTTCATATTCCTCGTAATGCACACATAGTCCATCCTTATCTTGATAAACAAGAGTTTTATAATAGCTTGAAGCTTTTGTGCGTGGTTATCTCCTTGTATTCGGTTGTCTAATTGGTTGACAATCTTGCCTGAAAATATGTATGTTGAACTTCTTTGTTTTATTGCTGAAAATTGGAAGGGATTTTCAAGTCACCTGCAAAATGCTCCTTTGTTGAAATATGTAAGCTCTTCCAACAACATTGATTTTTCTAGTGTATCAAATGCTGCTGTCCACACCAGAATTTATCTTTCGTCAAAGGAGTCGCACATATTGTGACTAACCAAATGGTCTGAGGAGCTTGGAAGTGCTGCCAAATATTATTTCATGCCTGAATCTACTTAGAAGGAAATTATAAATTTAGATCCTCGAGAATACCTGAATCTACCCGGAAGGCAATTATAAATTTAGATCCTCGAGAATGCTTGAATCTACGCAGAAGGCAATTATAAATTTAGATCCTCGAGAATGCCTGAATCTACCCAGAAGGAAATTATAAATTTAGATCCTCGAGAAGGTGGCAAACTGTATGAGTGGTTGAATCAGTATCCTAAAATTATAGACATTTCTATCTCAAAGTTTGTCGAGCGGCTCCTGGATGTAGTATTTGACTTAGCAGACAGTAAACTTGTTATCACCACTGCACATTTTTTGCACTATTCATCTACAAATAACTACGTCTGGCCCAAAGAGATTACCAGTATTTGCAAGAATATTCCCCTAGTAGATGAAGGTGGAAAAATCATTAGGGTATGAGGCACTCTGAATTTTCTCCAGCCTGCATCCATGAGTAATTGGGCCAAGTTAATTAGGCCAATGTGTCCCTGAATGGCCCCGGGGTGCCCGACTAGAATGCCCGTAGCACCCGAACTGTGGCACGTTTCATGAATCCACCAATTCCGATGGGTCCAAAACTCCGTGTTTCAGCTAAGGGACCCCCCACAGCATCCCTCGAAGACCCGGAAGCTGTGCCAACGAGCCATCTCCGAAGCTAGGGTTTTGCTCAGTGAGGGCCATTCCAAATTTGCTCAAGGGGGGCATTTCTCGTCTAGAGGCCCCCGGGCGTGCGTGGCCACCGTGGACAGGTCCACAATGGCCATGTGGACCTGTGGGAGGCAACGAAATCCAATTCCGCTCACCGGTTTGGGTACTGTGGCCCTGCAGCAAATCCTCCAAGTGTCCCTGAATGGCCCTGGGGTGCCTGACTAGAATGCCCATAGCACCCGAACCGTGGCTCGGTTCATGAATCTGTTGAATTAGGTGGGTCCAGGATGCCAAGTTTCAACTAGGGGACCCCCCACAGCCTCCCCCTAAGACGCGGAAGCAGTGCCAATGAGCCATCTCCGGAGCTAGGGTTTTGCTCAGTGAGGGCCATTCCAAATTTGCTCAAGGGGGCATTTATCGTCCGGAGGCCCCCGAGCATGCTTGGCCACCATGGACAGGTCCACAATGGCCACATGGACCTATGGGAGGTGACATAATCCAATTTCGCTCACCGGTTTGGGTTCCATGGCCCCGGGGCTAATCCTCCAAGTGTCCCTGAATGGCCCTGGGGTGCCCAACTAAAATGCCCGTAGCACCCGAACCATGGCTCGATTCGCGAATCTGTCAATTCCGGTGGGTCCGAGACATCGCGTTTCAGCTAAGGGAACCCCCACAGCATCCCCTGAAGACCCAGAAGTGATGCCAACGAGCCATCTCCCGAGCTAGGGTTTTGCATAGTGAGGGCCATTCCAAATTTGCTCAAGGGGGCCATTTCACGTCTAGAGTCCCCCGGGCATGCGTGGACACTATGGATAGGTCCAAAATCGCCACATGGACCTATGGGAGGTGACAGAATCCAATTCCGCTCACCGATTTGGGTTCCGTGGCCCCAAGGAAAATCCTCCAAGTGTCCCTGAATGGCCCCGGTGTGCCCGACTAGAATGCCCGTAGCACCCGAACTGTGGCTCGGTTCGCAAATCTGTCGATGCCGGTGGATCCAGGACACCGAGTTTCAACTAGAGGACCCCCCACAGCATCCCCCGAAGACCTAGAAGCAGTTTCAACAAGCCATCTCCAAAGCTAAGGTTTTGCTCAGTGAGGGCCATTCCAAATTTGCTCAAGGGGGCCATTTCTCGTCTAGAGGCCCCCGGGCGTGTGTGGCCACCGTGGACAGGTCCACAATGGCCACGTGGACCTGTGGGAGGTGACGGAATCCAATTCCACTGGCCGGTTTGGGTTCCGTGGCCCTGGGGCAAATCCTCCAAGTGTCCCTGAATGGCCCCAGGGTGCCCGACTAGAATGCCCGTAGCACCCGAATCGTGGCTCGATTCGCGAATCTGTCAATTCGGGTGGGTCTAGGACGCTAGGTTTCAACTAGGGGACCCCCCACAGTGTCCCCCGAAGACTCAAAAGCAGTACCAACGAGCCATCTCCGGAGCTAGGATTTTGCTCAATGAGGGCCATTCCAAATTTTTTCAAGGAAGGCATTTCTCGTCCGAAGGCCCCCGGGCATGCATGGCCACCGTGGACAGGACCAAAATGGCCACGTGGATCTGTGGGAGCCGACGAAATCCAAGTTCGCTCGCCGGTTTGGGTTATGTGGCCCCGGAGCAAATCCCTGAAGTGTCCCTAAATGGCCATCACTGAGCAAAACCCTAGCTCCGGAGATGGTCCATTGGCACCACTTCCGAGTCTTTGAGGCACGCTGTGGGGGGTCCCCTAGCTTAAACCCGTCGTCCTGAACCCACCGAAATCAATGGATTCACAAACTGAGCCACGGTTCGGTTTCTACGGGCATTCTAGTCAGTCACCCCGGGGCCACGGAACCCAAACCGACAAGTGGAATATGATTCCGTCACCTCCCACAGGTCCACATGGCCATTGTGGACCTATCCACAGTGGCCACGTACACTCAAGGTCCTCCAGACGAGAAATGGCTCCCTTGACCAAATTTGGAATGGCCCTCACTATGCAAAACCCTAGCTCCGGAGATTGCTTGTTGGCACCGCTTCCGGGTCTTCAGGGGACGCTGTGGAGGTTCCCCTAGCTGAAACCCGATGTCTTGTACCCATTGGAATCGATAGATTCACAAACCAAGCCACGGTTCGGGTGCTATGGGAATTCTAGTCGAGCACCTCGGGGCCATTCAGGGACACTTGGAGGATTTTCCCCAGGGCCACGGAACCCAAACCGGCTAGAGGAATTGGATTATGTCACCTCCCACAGGTCCATGTGTCCATTGTGGACCTTTCCATGGTGGCCACACACACTTGAGGGCCTCCGGATGATAAATCCCCCCCTTGAGAAAATTTGGAATGGCCCTCACTAAGCAAAACCCTAGATCCGGAGATGGCTCATTGGCACCGCTTCCGGATCTTTGGGGGACGCTGTGGGGGGTCCCCTAGCTGAAACTCAACGTCCTGGACCCACCGAAATTAATGAATTCTTGAACTGAGCCATAGTTCAGGTGCTACAGGAATTCTAGTTGGGCACCTCGGGGCCATTCAAGGACACTTGGAGGATTTGCTGCGGGGCCACAGAACCCAAACCAGTGAGCGGAATTGGATTCTGTCACCTCCCACAGGTCCATGTGGCCATTGTGGACCTATCCACGGTGTCCACACACACCCGGGGGCGTCCGGACGAGAAATGGCCCCCTTGAGCAAATTCAGAATGGCCCTCACTAAGCAAAACCCTAGCTCCGGAGATGGCTCATTGGCACCACTTCCAGGTCTTCGGGGGACGCTGTGGGGGTTCCCCTAGCTGAAACCTGGCATCTTGTACCCACCGAAATTGACGGATTCACGAACTGAGCCACGGTTCGGGTGCTACGGGCATTCTAGTCGGGCACCCCAGGCCATTCAAGGACACTTGGAGGATTTTCCCTGGGGCCACGGAACCCAAACCGGTGAGCGGAATTGGATTCTGTTGCCTCCCATAGGTCCGCATGTCCATTTCCGACCTATCCACGGTGGCCATGCACGCCCGGGGGCCTCCGGATGAGAAATGGCCCCCTTGAGCAAATTTGGATGGCCTTCACATTGGGTTCAACTTTGCAAAATCATCTGTCTGGCACTTAAGGCCAGCGTTCATAGATGGAACCTCCCGAGACACACTTGCAGAACTTATCGGAACCCGGTTTTGTTGCACAGTTGGAGTTCTATTCCCTCGGCAGGTATCCAGCAGGTGGCCCTGAAGGCCTTTTGGATGTAATACGGAACGAGCCATAGAATGACGACCATGGCTTCGATCGACGAACCGTTGACTCTATTGGATTCAGGACACCGGGATAGTGCTAGGGGTGCCCCTCTCCTCCGGTCCCATGGCCCCAGTGTCATCTTGTAAGTCCATCTTGGAAACTAGGGTTTTGCTCAGTAAGGGAGTGTGCAATTTTTGCACACGGGGGTCGACTTTGCAAACTCGTCCACCAGGCAAGTAGGGCTAGCGTTTCCAGTTGGAACCTGCCTAAACACACCTGCAGGACTCCCCAAAATATGGTTTTTCTGCACAGTTAGACTTCTATGCCCTCGACAAGTATCCAACAGGTGTCCCTGAAGGCCTTTTGGATGCGAGACAGAACGAACCATAGAATGACGATTGTGGCTCGGATCGATGAACTGTTGACTCCATTGGATTCAGGATGTCGGGATAGTGCTAGGGGTGCCCTTCTCCTCCGATCCCATGTCACATACCCACCCATCATACCAGCATGGGAGAGAACATGATTCTGATTTATAAGTAAAACTCATTGATAAGAAGACATATACATGTGCCTATACAATGAAGCATCTACAAGAATTCATATAAAATGAAGATGGACATGTGCAAAAGCATAAATATTTGAAAACACAGCAGAATTGAATTCCATTACACATCCATCATACATACAAGATATTCAAGTCATTCATCAATTAAAACGATACAATTAAAATTCACTAATGATAAAAGACATGTACATATGCATATCGTAATTGAACACAGCGGAATTAAAATCATGTTAATATCTAACATACATTTAGCATTTTCATGACAGCCATTAAATAAAGACATTGCAGAATTATAATATAGAGTACTTATCTTAAAACAAAGTAGTCCCTGAGCAACCAGCTATGCATCTACAACGTTCCACCCAACCATAGGCCATTTGTACTCATCCATCTCTTGATGCAACTGCCACCCCCAAGCTGGGCGTGATTTCTACAAGGAAGAAAGGAACAACAGACTCACTTATAGCCAAAATCAGCCAAGCCATTCAGCAGTTGGGTTTATCAGGCTGCTAGGAGATGGAAAGGAAGAATTTCTAAGCTAGTGAGCTCAAGCATAAAGCCATGGATACCCCTACAAGATCTATCTAGCTTGGCACCCACAATGCCTACACACCCAACACAAGGAAGTATTCTCTTCACTGCTACACAGTCCCTCAAGCCATACCTTCCCTTCTAGTGCTCTCAAGTTGTGCATAGAAAAGTAACCAAAGCCCTCTTGATCTTCTTGAGAGGTTATTCCCTTCACCAGGTTTATCAAGCCAATTCTGTCCACTACCACTCTAGATTTCTTGCTCACAGGTTCAAACCAAAACAAGGATGCACATAACAGCAAAAGTATAAGTGCTGGGCATGAAGAAACGTTTTTACAGTGAGATGCCCAAAGATGGGGTTTTTGTTAGCTTCAAAAAAACGTGGGAAACCCAAAAACGAAAATGGAAGATGGGGAACAACCCTGGGAATCCAAATCTGATTTCAGAAAAAAGTCCATGGACATTCTAGGGAAAAAACGACCTCCATAACAGCCCCAAATCGTGGTCCTCCTCTCCCAGCCACTGTGTAAAACAAAAACGAGTTCCTAGGCAGGGAAAATGCAGGAAAAATGGTGAAAAACGCAATGGAGATAGCCCAGCTAGCTCAGACTGCGTGAGAGGGAAAAGTCTATGGGTTCAGAATGGATTGGGGAGGAAATTCGTGGGTGTTTTCTTTCCCAAGGAGAAAAATTTCGATTTCCCGGGTTGATGGATTTCCCATACACGAAATTGGCTACCATACCTCTCCACTCCCAAGGCATTAACTACCTGAACCAACTCTTGGAAGAATTTAATGATTGGGTGCATAAGCCAAAATGGGTAGTTGGTGGTTTATGGGTTTTCTCATTGACACATGGGTTAGCACCATTGGCTCAAGGGTTTGAATAATTTCCCTTCTTATTCCTTGTAAAAATCATGCCCCCATCACTTTGTTGCATTGCATAGCTGGTTGTGGGTTTTTCATTAAAATTCGTATTTACATGATGTATTAATTTACATTGTGCATGTCTAGCACAAGAACCATATGCACTGATTTTAATGTCGATACCTGAAACGCTAAATCGATGGCGAGGCCTTGGCCTTGAGCTCCTCACCATGATTAATAACAATATTTACATCATTCACAATTTTAATGCCACAGGGTCAAAATGGGGACGTGACATTCCCCTCCCCTTACATTAGCACTGTCCTCAGTGCTCATCAAAATTGAACAAAAATGGATATGCCACTCTCATGGCATCCTCCAGCTCCCTTGTAGCCTCATCGGGACCGTAGTGCTTCCATTGCACCTTTACCTATCCGATGGCTCGGTTCCGGAGCAAGGTTACCTTCTTGTCTAGGATGCACAATGGATCGGTTTGGAACTCTCCCTCGGGTTCCACCTGGATCACATCCCAATTAATCACATGGTTAGGATCATGTACATATTTCTTAAGCAAAGAGACATGAAAAACATTATGAGCTCTAGTGCTATCAGGAAATGCAAGTCTATATGCAACTGGCCTTATTCTTTCAAGCATTTCAAATGGCCCACAATATCTAGGTGATAGCTTGGCACAACTCCCAAGCTTCAAGGAACCCTTCCTTGGTCTCACTCTAAGATACACATGATCCCCAACACTGAATTCCCTATGCACCCTAAGCTTATATGCATAGCTTTTGTGTCTATCCTGGGCTGCTTTTAAATTCTGCCTGATCTTTGCAACCTCTTGCTCCATTTCCTTAAGCAATTATGGCCCAGGTACAATTCTGTTCACTGGATTGTCCCAAGTCACTGGTTTCCTACACCTTCTGCCATATAGAACCTCATAAGGACTCATTCCCAATGATTCTTGCTGCCCATTGTTATATGCAAACTCTACCAAGTGTAGATAATCCTCCCACTTGGATGGTTTTTCCATAACATACATGCGAAGCATGTCTTCAAGCACCTGATTCACTCTTTCTCTTTTCCCATCTGTTTGAGGATGGTATGCAGTACTAAAGTTCAACTGTGTACCCAAATATGCAAAGAGACTCTTCCAAAAATTGGAAGTGAACTTGGTATCCCTGTTAGAAATTATTGCCTTAGGCAATCCATGTAATCTGAAAATTTCCTTCATGAAAATATTTGCAATGGAATCGGCTTTGTGCATGGACTTAACCGGTATAAAATGTGCTTCCTTCGTTAACTTGTCCACCACAACCATGATGGAATCATGTTGTCTCACAATCATTGGCAATCCTGTAATAAAATCTATGGAAATTACTTCCCATTTCCATTCTGGAATTGGCACTGGGTGCAATAAACCTGCTGGGTGTTGGTGTTCAACCTTCACCTACTGACATGTCATGCACTTAGAAATGTATTCAGTGACATCCTTCTTCATTCCTGGCCAGAAATAATATTTTCATGCTATAGCAATTGTTTTCTGATATCTGGGGTGACCGGAGTATAGAGCTTTATGGATTTCATCCATAACAATCCTCCTCAAATCTGCCACATTTGGATTATAGGCTCTATTCTTATAAGTAAGAAGTCTGTCTTCTTCCAAATGGTATCCTTCATACTTCTTTTCAAGGTTTTGCTGCTGCAATTTGTCCTTTATTTGCACATACACTTCATCTTCAGCCATATGGTTAACAATCTACTGTCTCAAATCGGGTTGGCAAGTACTAAGCGCTGCCACATGCATTTCATGTACTTTCCTGATGAGTGCATCTGCTACCTTATTTTCTTTCCCTTTTATGTGTTTGATTTCAAAATCAAATTCACACAAAAATTCCAACCATCTAGCTTGCCTAGCATTTAAAGTTGGTTGATCAAACAAGTATTTCAGACCACAATGATTTGTCCTTAGCTCAAATTTTCTGCCCATTAAGTAATGCCTCCACATCTTTAAAGCATGTACTATGGCTGCAAGTTCTAAATCATGAGTAGCATAGTTCTTCTCATGCTTCTTCAACTTTCTCGACTCATAGCATACCACGTGGTTGTCTTGCATAAGAACTCCTCCAAGTCCTTGGTTGCATGCATCAGTACACACCACAAAGTCTTTTTCTGGGTCTCCAATTTTCAAAATTGGTGCACTCGTAAGAAGATTCTTCAACCATTGGAAACTTTCCTCACATCTTGGTGACCATTCAAACTTCATCCCCTTCTTTTGCAAAGAAGTGATTGGGTTTGCAACCTTAGAGAATCCTTCAATAAACCTCCTGTAGTAACCATCAAGGCCCATAAAAGATCTCACATCTGTCACATTCCTTGAGGTTGGCCAATTAATAATGGCCTCAATCTTCTCAGGGTCCACCGATATTCCTTTGTCTGAGATAATGTGACCCAAATAATGAATTTTATCTTTATAAAAGTCACATTTGCTTAACTTTGCATACAGCTTATGCTCCCTTAGCAATTGCAATGTCATTCTCAAATGTTCTTCATGCTCTTCTTCATTCTTATAATAGATGAGAATGTCTAGAAATAGAAGAACGAACTTGTCCAAATACTTGCTAAAAACACTATTCATGAGACACATGAATGTAGCTGGTGCATTTGTGAGACCAAATGGTACCACCACGAACTCGTAGTGTCCATACCTTGTTCTAAAAGTTGTCTTATGAATATCTTCCTCTTTGATTCTCACCTGATGGTAACTTGACCTCAAGTCGATCTTTGAAAATACTCTTGCTCCTCCCATTTGATAAAAAAGGTCATCAATTCAGAGCAATGGGTATTTGTTCTTCACAGTGACCTTGTTCAACTGCCTGTAGTCGATACATAACCTGAGTGTTCCATATTTCTTTTTCACAAATAGAACAGGTGCTCCCCATGGGGACACACTTGGCCTGATATATTTCTTTTCCAACAACTCTTGTAATTGCATTTTCAATTCTAGCAATTCCGGTGTACTCATCCTGTACGGTGTCTTAGACACTGGTGCTGCTCCTGGCACAAGTTCAATTGTAAAATCAATGTCTCTCTTTGGAGGGAGTCCCAGAATCTCATCAGGAAAAACATCCCTGAATTCCTGCAATACATGATAGTCCTCTAACATAGGAGTTTCATTTTTCGTTGCCTCCAAAACATGGGTTGCGTACAATTGACAACCCTTTCTACAGAACTTCTTCAGCTGCATGGCTGAAACCTACCTAATAGAAGTCACCTTGGGAATGCCTTTTACAACCCTTGGGTTTTCTTCTTCATCCATGCATTCAAAAGCTTTATTGTAGCAGTCAAGTTTAACCATGTGCGCTTCTAACCAATCCATTCCAATGAGAATGTCATAGGAACCCAGTGGCAAAACATTTAGATTTGTATAAGTGAATAGCCCGTCTATCACTAAGGGACACTTCTCTACAATTTCATTGACTTTTCTCTTGGTTCCAATAGCTAGTTGAACTAACCATGATTTACTATGCTTTGAATTCTTAAAAGCACAAATCTCAACAATTTTAGGAGTGATATAACTGTGAGTAGATCCAAGATCAATCAAAATAGAAACAGATTGCTTAGCAATCTTACCTTCAACTTCAACAACAGTTGATTGATGATCTGCTTAGCGGTCGTCTAGTGCTGCATAGATTCTAGGAATTGTCCTTGCCACTTGACCCATAGTTCCAGATCCTTGGATGTGGTGAACTTGATTTGCATTCCCATTCCGATGTGGACAGTTCCTAAGCATGTGGTCTCCTCCACAACCCCAACATTGAAGTGGTTCTCTTGGCTCCTTTGGATCTCTTGGATTGTCTCCCATCATCCTAGTTGGCTTAGTCACAACTTGTGATGTCTGCCTTTGCTGATTTCTGGTATGAGGAGGTTTGAAACCTTTGTTCCTTTGGTCAAACTTCTCATTTTTCTTGTCCTTCCATGCCTTATGGAAATTAGGTTTGCTTTTGTTTTGATCATAGCAATACTTGGCCTTCCTTATTTCCTCTTCTAGAGTTTGGGGCTCATCAAATTCAATCCTATCTTTATATGACTGAGGTAGCCCACTTAGAAAATGCTGAATTTTCACCTTGTCATCTCGAATATACCTGACGTACCTCAGCAGTTCCAAGAACTTGTTTTCATATTCTTCCATGGTCAATTGTCCCAATTTCAGCTCATGGAACTCTTTGATCTTGTCATCATAGTACCTATTAGAGAGGTACTTCTGTTTGAAGTATTTCTTGAACTACTTCCACACAATCTTTCTTTCATTGATCTTCTTCACTTGCCTAATGTATTCCCACCATATAGATGCACTTCCATTCAAGTTGAAAATGGTGACCCTTGCCTTCATATTTCCAGAGTAGTCTTGGACTTGGAAATACTTTCTCATCCCAAGAAGCCAAGCTTCAGCTTCTTGACCAGACTTTACCTTTCCATCAAATGTAGGAGGTTTTGACTTCTTAAATTCCCCATGTGAATTGTTCTTGTAATGCCTCTTTCTCTTATTCTTGCGAGATGAAGAGCTTGAACCCTCAATGGATCCTTCGGAATTAGATGATCCACTAGAAGAGATTTCTGGAGTATAGGTTCTGTCTCTAGAAACTCTTCTTGAGCTATTAGTCCTCTTGCGGGAATTTCTCCTTGAATTACTCCCACTCTTTTCTATATTTGATGTCTGATGCCTAGAGTTTATTTGCCTTTGGATGTCTTTCAAACTCTGTAGCATGGTTGCATTCAACTGATTTTGTTCTTCTTTAGCTTTAATCATCCTCTCATTGTCTTCTCTACAGATTTGCAACTCCACCCTTAGGCTCCTCATGGTGGCTGCAATATCTGGGGGAGTCTCTCGATTTCTTCTCCCATTTGATTTTGTTTCAGCATTCTCAACATGTATATTTTTCCCCATGGCATTTGTCTCAGGCTCATAGGGATCCTGTGCATCGTCCATGATGTTGATATTCTTGGCCCAGCCAAGACCAGAACTTTCCAACTGCACTTATCTGGAATGCTGCTTTGATGCGACTATAATTCTGCAAAATGTGTTTATAACCACAACTGTTAGCTGCATTATAATATCATGAATTGGTTGCACGTATATGGGAAAATCCTATATTGACAACTTTAAAAAGCGCAGGAATTATTTTTATTTTTGGACGCCTCCGGCGCAATTACTAACAACATGCGGGGCGCTTTGGCGCAGGGTTTATCTTTCAAAATTCCGCGAGTCCTATTGCCAAGTTTGTAGCCGTGCACCGCAAATGGCGCAGACTTTACCCTTAAATTTGCCGCGGGTCTTATCGCCAAGTTTTCCGTCGCGCACCGCGCATGGCGCATACTTTATCCTTAACTTTTCCTCTTCGGTGCAGGTTTTAATCATAGCTCTTCCGCTTCGCCAAATGTTCACTACAATTCAACCATTGTTTTGATCCTTCCTCGCGCATATCTTAAGTTTAAAACTTATGGCGCCCATATTAGCCTTATTCTAGATTCCTTCGGCGCATTTACTAACAATATGTTGGGCGCTTTGGCGCAGGATTTGTCTTTAAAAGGAACACCGACATGAGGATCCTTTAAGTCTGTTTTCCATGACTCCATAGTGTCCCTTTCATCTGCGCAAATGTTGCATCTAAAATCCTCCAACCGCCAACCCTGCAACCGCCGACCGTTGCGGCGCTTTTGAGCTTATTTATGCTGCCAGAGTCGCAAGAGTTAACCCAATCTTTGTTGCCGCGCGCGTAGAAAGTTGGCCTAACTTTTACCACCGCGCACGCATATTTTTGGCTTAACATTCGTCGTCGTGTCGCGCAAAGTTAACCCATTTTTTTGCCGCCACAACAGCCCTTAGGCAAAATTTTGGAAATTTTCTATCTTTCGGCGTTGAATTTAACAACTTTGTCCAATCATAGACTTTCCCCGCTGGTGCAAATGTTAAGGCTAAAATGGCCGCCATTGCGTGGATGTTGAGATTAAAATTGCCGCGGAGATTTAGCTTAAAGAGTGCCGCCCATGTCACGGAATTTTAAGCTAAAATATGACGTCGCACGCCATGCACGTCACAAATTTTATCTTTAACAATTGCCGCGGGTGTTAAGGCTATTTTTTCCGCCGACCGTGTAGCGCAGAACTTAATGCTAAAATCGCCGACAAAGCCTTTAGCAGAACTCATAATTACTTAGAAAAATTTGCAAATTTTCACAGATAGTTAGAATTTTTTTCTTGAAATGTGCCCTTCGTTCTTTACAGAGGTGAGTTACTACAGATAAAACTTGCATAAAGATAGTAAAAGAATGCCAAGAACTTGCACCTCTAATATGTCAAAATAAAATATCAAAAAGTATAAGGATAACAAGAGGTTGTGCCTCCTTCTCTCCTTCATGGGACAGTCAACAAATACAGAAACAGAATGCTACTGCAGTAGAAATAGTGTAAGTAAGCATTCAACTTGGAAAGGGATTTTCTCTTCATTTCAAATTCAATGATCCAACCAATGGATTCACAATCAATCCTCAAGTACCCAACAAGCATGGGCAAGGAAAACTCATGACCATAAGGGCATAATTCGCAAGCTCTCCTCACTTCTGAAAACCATCAATCGGCCCCATAAATGTTGGTTCATTGTAATTAACAAACATCATTAAGATATGGGCTATAACAACCAACTGTTCAGGCTTTCAATCATGAAATTAACACATAAAAACCCATGCCAGCCATGCCCAACATTCAATTTAATGAATTCAAAGCATCATGGACATTCAAGGGACAAGGAGTCATAATTAATCAAGGCCTCAAGCACATGATGTGTTATCTCATATGCACAGCAATTAGCAACAAACAACAACCAACACACAACAACATGCCCCATGCACAACACAAAAAAACATATTTTCCTAATATGTTGTGTGGATGTCGGCCCAACAGCCTCAGTGTTGTAACCATGGGCTCTGATACCATTCTGTCACATGGGAGAGAACATGATTCTGATTTATAAGTAAAACTCATTGATAAGAAGACATATACATGTTCCTATACAATGAAACATCTACAAGAATTCATATAAAATGAAGATGGAGATGTGCAAAAGCACAAATATTTGAAAACACAGCAGAATTGAATTCCATTACACATCCATCATACATACAAGATATTCAAGTCATTCATCAATTAAAACAATACAAGTAAAATTCACTGATGATAAAAGACATGTACATATGCATATCGTAATTGAACAAAGTGGAATTAAAATCATGTTAATATCTAACATACATTTAGCATTTTCATGACAACCATTAAATAAAGACATTGCAGAATTATAATAGAGAGTACTTATCTTAAAACAAAGTAGTCCCTGAGCAACCTGCTATGCATCTGCAATGTTCCACCCAACCATAGTCCAGTTGTACTCATCCATCTCTTGATGCAACTGCCACCCCCGAGCTGGGCGTGATTTCTACAAGGAAGAAGGGAACAACAGACTCACTCATAGCCAAAATACACCAAAATCAGCCAAGCCAATCAGCAGTTGGGTTTATCAGGCTGTTAGAATATGGAAAGGAAGAATTGCTAAGATAGTGAGCTCAATCACAGAGCCATGGATACCCCTACAATATCTATCCATCTTGGCACCCACAATGCCTACACACGCAACACAAGGAAGTATTCTCTTCACTACTACACAGTCCCTCAAGCCATAACTTCCCTTCTAGTGCTCTCAAGGTGTGCATAGAAAAGTAGCCAAAGCCCTCTTGATCTTCTTGAGAGGTTATTCCCTTCACCAAGTTTATCAAGCCAATTCTGTCCACTACCACTCCAGATTTCTTGCTCACAGGTTCAAACCAAAATAGGGATGCACATAATAGCAAAAGTTTAAATGTTGGGCATGAAGAAACGTTTTTACAGTGAGATGCCCAAAGATGGGGTTTTTGTTAGCTTCAAAAAAATGTGGGAAACCCAAAAACGAAAATGGAAGATGGGGAACAACCCTGGGAAGCCAAATCCGAATTCAGAAAAACATCCATGGACATTCTGGGGCAAAAACGACCTCCATAACAGCCCCAAATCATGGTCCTCCTCTCCCTTCCACTGTGTAAAAAAAAAACGAGTTCCCAGGTAGGCAAAATGTAGGGAAAATGGTGAAAAACGTGATGGAGACAGCCCAGCTAGCTCAGACTGCGTGAAAGGGCAAAGTCTATGGGTTCAGAATGGCTTGGGGAGGCAATTCGTGGGTGTTTTCTTACCCAAGGAGACAAATTTTGATTTCCTAGGTTGATGGCTTGCCCATACACGAAATTGACTGCCATACCTCTCCACTCCCAAGGCATTAAATGCCTCAACCAACTCTTGGAAGAATTTAATGATTGGGTGCATAAGCCAAAATGGGTAGTTGGTGGTTTATGGGTTTTCTCATTGACACATGGGTTAGCACCATTGGCTCAAGGGTTTGAATAATTTCCCTCCCTATTCCTTGTAAAAATCATGCCCCCATCACTTTGTTGCATTGCATAGCTGGTTGTGGATTTTTCATTAAAATTCGTATTTACATGATATATTAATTTACATTGTGCATGTCTAGCACAAGAACCATATCCACCGATTTTAATGCCGATACATGAAACACAAAATCGATGGAGGGGCCTTGGCCTTGAGCTCCTCACCATGATTAATAACAATATTTACATCATTCACAATTTTAATTCCACAGGGTCAAAATGGGGACGTGACATCCCATGGCCACGGTGTCATCTTGTAAGTCCATCTTGGAAACTAGGGTTTTGCTCAGTAAGGGAGTGTGCAATTTTTGCACACGGGGGTCAAATTTGCAAAATCGTCCATGGGACACTTACGCCTAGCGTGCCCATTCAGAACCTCCCTAGACACACCTGCAGGACTTCTCGGAACCCGGTTTTGTTGCACGATAGGAGTTCTATGCCCCCGGCAGGTATCCAACAGGTGTCCCTAAAGGCCTTTTGGATGCGAGACGGAACGAGCGATAGAATGACAACAGTGGATCCGATCGACGAACCGTTGACTCCGTTGGATTCAGGATGTCGAGATAGTGCTAGGGGTGCCCCTCTCCTTCGGTCTTGTGGCCTCGGTGTCATCTTGTAAGTCCATCTTGGAAACTAGGATTTTGCTCAGAAAGGGAGTGTGCAATTTTTGGACACGGGGGTCAACTTTGCAAAATCGTCCACTGGGAGGTATGGCTAGCGGTGCCAGCCAGAACCTGCCTAGACATAGTTGCAAGACTCCCCGGAACCCATTTTTGCTGCATGGTTGGACTTCTATGCCCCTACCAGGTATCCAACAGATGTTTGTGAAGGCCTTTTGGATGCGAGACAGAACGAGCCATGGAATGATGACCGTGGCTCCGATCGTTGACTCTGTTGGATTCAGGACACTGGGATAGTGCTAGGGGTTCCCCTCTCCTCTAGTCCTGTGGCCCGGGGTGCCATCTTCTAATTCCATCTAGGAAACTAGGGTTTTGCTCAGTGAGGGAGTGTGCAATTTTTGCACACGAGGGTCAACTCTGCAAAATCATCCGCTGGGCACTTACGGCTAGCGTTCCCAGCTGGAACCTTCCTAGACACAGCTGTAGGACTCCCCGGAACCCGATTTTGCTGCATGGTTGGAATTCTATGCCCTCGGTAGGTATCGAGCAGGTGTCCCTGAAGGCCTTTTGGATGCAATATGAAACGAGCCATAGAATGATGACTGTGGCTCCAATCGAAGAACCATCGATTCCGTTGGATTTAGGATGTCGGGTTAGTGCTAGGGGTTCCCCTCTCCTTTGGTTCCGTGGCTCGGGTGCCATCTTGTAAGTCCATCTAGGAAACTAGGGTTTTACTTAGTGAGGGAGTGTGCAATTTTTGCACACGAGGGTCAACTCTGCAAAATCGTCCGCCGGGCACTTACGGCTAGCGTTCCCAGCCGGAACCTGCCTAGACACACCTGCAAGACTCCCCGGAACCCAGTTTTGCTGCACGGTTGGACTTCTATGCCCCCGGCAGGTATCCAATAGGTTTCCCTAAAGGCCTTTTGGATGCGAGACGAAGCAAGCCATAGAATCATGACCATGGCTCCGATCGACGAACCATCGACTCCATTGGATTCAGTACATCGGGATAGTGCCACGGGTGCCCCTCTCCTCCGGTCCCGTGGCCTGGGTTCCATCTTGTAAGTCCATCTAGCAAACTAGGGTTTGCTCAGTGAGGGAGTGTGCAATTTTTGCACATGGGGGTCAACTCTGCAAAATCGTCCGCCGAGCACGTATGATGATGATGATGGTGATGATGATGAAGACGATGATGATGGTGATGGTGATGGTGATGAATATGATCACGATGGAGAAGATGATGATGATGGATATGTTGATGAGGAACCTAGAGTTAGAGTTAGAGTTAGGGTTAGAGTTAGAGTTAATGATGATGATGGAGATGGTGGTGATGATGAAGACGTTGATGATGATGGTGATGGTGATGGTAATGGTGATGGTGATGATGAAGAAGGTGGTTTAGTGCTAGGGTTTGGGTGAGGGTTAGGGCTAGAGTTATAGAAGGAAATTGAATTAGGGTTAGAGTTAGAGTTAATGATGATGATGAAGATGGTGGCGATGATGAAGACGTTGATGGTGATGGTGATGGTGATGGTGATGATGAAGAAGATGGTTTAGTGCTAGGGTTTGGGTGAGAGTTGGGGCTAGAGTTATAGAAGGAACTTGAATTAGGGTTAGAGTTAGAGTTAACAATGATGATGAAGATGGTGCTGATGATGAAGACATGATGATGATGGTGATGGTGATGGTGATGGTGATGGTGATGGTGAGGATGAAGAAGATGGCTTAGTGCTAGGGTTTGGGTGAGGGTTAGGGATAGAGTTATGGAAGGAAATTAAATTAGGGTTAGAGTTAGAGTTAATGATGATGATGAAGATGGTGGTGATGATGAAGACATTTATGTTGATGGTGATGGTGATGGTGATTGTGAGGATGAAGAAGATGGTTTAGTGCTAGGGTTTGGGTGAGGGTTAGGGATAGAGTTATAGAAGGAACTTGAATTAGGGTTAGAGTTAGAGTTAACAATGATGATGAAGATGGTGCTAATGATGAATACATGATGATGATGGTGATGGTGATGGTGATGGTGATGGTGAGGATGAAGAAGATGGCTTATTGCTAGGGTTTGGGTGAGGGTTAGGGCTAGAGTTATAGAAGGAAATTGAATAAGGGTTAGAGTTAGAGTTAATGATGATAATGAAGATGGTGGCGATGATGAAGACATTGATGGTGATGGTGATGGTGATGGTGATGGTGATGGTGATGGTGAGGATGAATAATATGGTTTAGTGCTAGGGTTTGGGTGAGGGTTAGAGCTAGAGTTATAGAAGGAACTTGAATTATGGTTAGAGTTAGAGTTAACATAGATGATGAAGATGGTACTGATGATGAAGACATGATGATGATGGTGATGGTGATGGTGATGGTGATTGTGATGGTGAAGAAGGCTTAGTGCTAGGGTTTGGGTGAGGGTGAAGGCTAGATTTATAGAAGGAAATTGAATTAGGGTTAGAGTTAGAGTTAATGATGATGGTGAAGATGGTGGCGATGATAAAGACATTGATGGTGATGGTGAGGATGAAGAAGATGGTTTAGTGCTAGGGTTTTTGTAATGTCTCTTTTTTAAAATTTTATAAAAATGCCCAATTTTCCACTTTTTCCCCAAATTCGACCTTTGACTAGTTTTACTGTTTTGGCCTCCAAATTAACCCAAATGCTCCCAAACATTCTGTAATGGTATATGAATGTTATTCATACTTGAATATCAGGTTCAAGGATGATTTATAACCCTTAAAAGACTTCTGCAAACTTGATTTACATTCTGGTCAATGTATGGTATTTTAACTAGTGATTTGTGCATCAAACCCCCCCTGGGGTAACTCTGAAAATGGCCTCCCAAATGCTTCCAAACTCCCTCGAATTTCTAAAAATATGTGGGGAATGTATTAAGGATGTTATTAATGTATTATTTGCACCATTAATTGATTATTATCTCTATTCCAAACCTCTTCCATTCAGCTGCAAAAATCACCAATTCGACCCTTGGGGAAATGGCACCATTTCTTCTCCCAATGCAATTAAATTGAGTAAAAATACTTCAAATGCTCAAGTACAGTAAATGAAACTTGTAAAACACATCCATGGCAGTCCATTAATAATAAATGTATAATATATTTATCCATTCATTCGAAATCATCAACATTATAATGATATACATCAATGTAGTGGGGAAATGGACATTGTTTGCTCATTAATCAACATTTTTGCATACAACCAGTGGGTATTTCGACCTGATACTTTTAGAATATGAATAACAGAGGATATGAAGCTATTACAATCAGAAATACATAATGAGAATCTCTCCCAAGAAGCACAAGAGCTCACCAGAAACGCCCTCCCTCAAGGAGCATGAATATGCCTTCAAAACTGGAAATGGTTGAGAGATGGTGCTACACTAAACAAAACCACAAGCTGCCCTATAGCTGATACCTGCAAATAAAACTCCATTAAATCTCCATGAAAGACCCAATTGTCCTATCGAAACTCCAACTTGGATGGGAATCTTTCACCCTCGAAATTGGCTAAGGCAAGAAATTAGTCATCCACTAGCTCTCTCTTCACAAATGCAATTTTTCTCAAATCATCAAAAGCCATTCTCATACTTGATTTCTACATTTTATAACCAACATTAGCCTTCTAAGGGTCGAAATCCTCTCAATAGATTCAAGAGATTTCCACTTAGGAAATACTCCACATTTGCCACTTGTCTCCTAGTTCCAACCTTCCATCTTCTCCCAAATTCGAATTTAAGTCTCTTTGGCTTCTTCCACTCCCATGAGCACCTTCCTTGAGCCTATTTTTGGGTTTGACATGTCATAATAGTCATATGTCAGAGGTCAGGTCTGCAATTTTTCATAGTTGTCATAGATTCTCCATCATTGGTGTCATAGGGGCTAAGGAATCTAGTCCAAGTGTCCACAAACTTCCAATTTGACTCTTTATCTTCCATGGAGGTTACCAATCCATCCCAATTCGACCTAAGATGCTCAATGCCATGTGCTATGATTTACCAACTCACTAAAGAGTGTTCACCTTCCCATGAATTCAAATTGGCAAGAGAGAGATGCCATGTGTCATTGAAAAATCAAGCTAGTGCGGGTCCCACACCCTCCATATGTCTCCAAAACCACTTGCCACCTAGAATTTCTCTTGAATTTATTTATTCACCTTATTTATTAAATGCTTGAACCCTTCTAATGTCTAAACATCATTTATTAGCTTCCTTATTACAATTCCACATGTGCCCATCCAACCTAGGAAACTAGTAGGATTGATGGGATTGTCTTACTAAGCAATTATTTGAATGGGGACATTACAGTTTGGGTGTGGGTTAGGGCTAGAGTTATAGAAGGAACTTGAATTAGGGTTAGAGTTAGAGTTAACAATGATGATGAAGATGGTGTTGATGATGAAGACATGATGGTGATGGTGATGGTGATGGTGATGGTGATGGTGATGGTAATGGTGAGGATAAAGAAGATGGCTTAGTGCTAGGGTTTGGCTGAGGGTTAGGGCTATAGTTATAGAAGGAAATTGAATTAGGGTTAGAGTTAGAGTCAATGATGATGATGAAGATGGTGGTGATGATGAAGACATTGATGGTGATGGTGAGGATGAAGAAGATGGTTTAGTGCTAGGGTTTGGGTGAGGGTTAGGGCTAGAGTTATAGAAGGAAATTGAATTAGGGTTAGAGCTAGAGTTAACAATGATGATGAAGATGGTGATGATGATGAAGACATGATGGTGATGGTGATGGTGATGGTGATGGTGATGGTAATGGTGATGAAGAAGATGGCTTAGTGCTAGGGTTTGGGTGAGGGTTAGGGCTAGAGTTATAGAAGGAAATTGAATTAGGGTTAGAGTTAGAGTTAACAATGATGATGAAGATGGTGATGATGATGAATACATGATGATGATGGTGATGGTGATGGTGAGGATGAAGAAGATGGTTTAGTGCTAGGGTTTGGGTGAGGGTTAGGGCTAGAGTTATAGAAGGAAATTGAATTAGGGTTAGAGTTAGAGTTCAACATGATGATGGTGATGGTGTTGATGATGAAGACATGATGATGATGGTGACGTTGATGGTGATGGTGATGGTGAGGATGAAGAAGATGGCTTAGTGCTAGGGTTTGGGTGAGGGTTAGGGCTAGAGTTATAGAAGGAAATTGAATTAGGGTTAGATTTAGAGTTAATGATGATGATGAAGATGGTGGTTATGATGAAGACGTTGATGGTGATGGTGATGGTGATGGTGAGGATGAAGAAGATGGTTTAGTGCTAGGGTTTGTGTGAGGGTTAAGGCTAGAGTTTTAAAAGGTAATTGATTTAAGGTTAGAGTTAGAGTTAATGATGATGATGAAGATGGTGGTGATGATGAAGACATTGATGGCGATGGTGATGGTGATGGTGAGGATGAAGAAGATGGTTTAGTGAAAGGGTTTGGGTATCCTAAGACTGTAAGACTCTAACTCTAGTGCGCCTTGTTTGCATGGATAAATGGGCCAACAAAGTGCACCTGTACTGGGATTATCTGAGGCATGCAAGCATGTATTTTCCTAGATATCTGCCCCCCTTAACTTAGACTGTAATCCTCATGTATGAGTGCCTAGGGAACTGCACTCTCTCACTGTGCATGTAAAACTAAATAAAGCAAAAAATGCAGAATTAGAACTGAACTGTTAATTTAGGAAAAACATCTAAATTGGAAATTAATGGAGGATGGAGCATGCATGCTCTCCCTATATCTCTCATCCATAAATGCTAGTGCATCATGTTACATATTGTTTTCACACCCAAGTGGCAAAGTCCTAATCCTCTAATGCTACAAGTGTGACTTCCGAAGATGATTGCCACTGTCACCTCAGCAAATATTTTCCCAAGTTTTAGGCCTACTTTAAAGGCCAAGGGAGGCTTCTAGATCAAGGTTGGAGAAAATGTCTTAGGATTTCAAACTTGTTTGAAGATTAAGATGTCTTTTCCATTAAGTTAAAGTCCCATGTGAGTGCTTAATTCAGAAAGTTGCAAGTGAATTAATCAAATAGACACCTTTCAGAAATAAATATTTGCTCATGTGTAAAATGAAAGATCATTCATGGATAAATAAAGATATTCACAAAACTTAAATCAAGAATGAACCATAATGTTGTAGAATCAAAATTTGCATTAAAACATGTTGGCTTATTTCCCAAAATCATCCACAAATGATATTATCTAATAATGCCAAGGTTATAGTTATTAGTTTACGAGTGATTATTGAATGAGACCCTCTTGGAGAGAGTAAAATCTTTGCAAAAGGGTGTCACCCAATCTATTAAGGGTCCAACTAAGTTGTAGTGATTTGAATCACTTCAATAAAGATGGCTGAAATCTTATCTTCACAAACTTAATTAATTAAATGTTTTGCCATACGATCCATTAGCATATAACTAGCATTTTCCCCTGGAGGGGAAAAATAAACGCCGAAGGTATGAAAGTCAAATGAAGGTTTAGGGATGATTGTATTGTAATGCTACTGCCTTTCGCGTTTATGTTTATGTTGAAAATAGGTTGTGGCAGAAGATGATGTTCTGCTGATGCCTTGAAATGCATAGCATCAAGCAGCAAGGATTCTCTCTGAGAAGCAATCCCAATTAGATTGCTCACTGTTTGTTGTGAGGAATCCGACTGGTGAACGGTCCGACCACTGTGTAAGCTTTAAAGAATGCTATGCAAGTGCTTTAATCTAAATGCATGCAATTAAACAATATGTTCTAAGCTATTTAACTTAAATAAACCTATTGTTGAAAGGAGCAGAGATTTGATAACTTTGATTTTAATTACAGTATTTTATTACTCATGAGGCATAGAAATTTTTCTAAAGAAAATGAAATGATTCACAGCATAGAATTAATTCATATAAGATAGGAAAGATGTCATTGAATATAGATAGAGATTGTTGAAATAGTTCCAAAAACATCCATGATAACTCCATACAAAAGAATGTATCAGCATTCACAGGCCAAAATTGTTTTCTCCATTCATGAAGTGCAAGAAGTTCTTTTACATAAGAGGAACATTATTTCATTTGTCAAAAGTCCTTCTTGCTAACCTAGCTATATATAGCTTTACAAAATGGCTAATTTACAAAAAAGGATAAATATCCGAATTATTTACAAAACAATGAGAAACAACTTTAGAATGTTCTACTGATGTCCCAAAGTATAAAATCAAAATTAGAAACTTAGAAGGGTGTGTTGGATTTTTCAAAATATGGTCAAAGTACTTCATCCTTGGGTTGGTGCTTCTGGGGATGTAGGCACCTCTATGGCTGCTGGTATTGCTGATTCTGATAGTGAGGCTATTGGAGTTACTGGTATTAGTGGAGTAGCTGATGCTTCTAATGGGGCTTGTGATGCTGCTAGTTTCCTCTATTCCTCTTCTATATAACTTATCCACTGATTTGCATCTCTTATAATAATGTTTCCAGCTAAGGCAACCAAAAATATGAAGGACACTTCTTGTTTAACAAGCTCTTCCTCAAGGATGAGTATTTATTCCATTGTAGCTTTATGACTTTTTTCGAGGAGGTGTGCATGAATGGAGGCTCTTCCGATGAACTGGTCTAGGTCTTCTAGGGTTACAACGGCTATCTTCTTCACATAGTCAGTTTCCTCTTGCAAGTTTTTTCTTATCTCAGATAAGCGTTGTGTTTTATCTAGAAAATCTTCTATACTTTGGGGCATGATCATTTTGCAAGACTCATGAGTAGCTTGTATTTTGAGGTACAAGTTCTTACATTGTTCATAGGTATGTAAGGCCACACTGTTCAACTTTACTTCGCAATCTTTAGAATAGGTCAAAGTGCGTATATCCGCCATGTATTCAGAAACAGACTTAAGGGGGAGAGTTTTTGGGAATCCTGATTTCCCTTTTCTCCATTCAATGTGCTTGTTAATATCTCCAGCAATACGAGTGTGTTTCTTTCTGATCTTGCTGGTGTCGGCACTAATTTGTTTCATCCTGGCCATCATTGCTTTCAATTTGTAGATTTGTTCTGATATGAGTTTCTGGAAATCACATGTCCTTGTCAATATTTCACAAGCTTGTTCATGAAAAGGGGTCATGTCACCTACTTTGTTGTTTGCAATATTTTCTTTTAACTCGTCAATCAGCTGGATGAAATCAAGTTTCTTGGATTCCAGCTTCAAGTTCTTATCTTCAAGTTGTCTTTTTTCTACCTCTAATGTTCTTGCTTGGATTGACAAAGCTCTCCTTTCAACTTCTAGATGTTGAATTTTCCTATTAAGCTCCTCCTTTTGAGACATAAGAGCATCATTCTTTTCAATCATTAAATTTGTATAATTTTGCTCCTTGACTAAGGCTTCTTGCAGCTAGCAGGTTTTCTCCTTTTCTTCTGTCAATTTGTCTTCCAATATGTTGACATTTTCAGCAGTTGCGAGGATAGATGACACAGAAACAGAAGCCATGAAGGCAAGGTCATTATGGGTACCCTTCATGACAGTAGTCTCATGCCTGGTGATGACATCTGCGTGACAAGGCCTTTTGATACTTGTAATGGTTTCCTTGATGATGGATTTCCTTTTCTTATTGAAATCAAACCTATCATATGTGGTCACCTTGCTACCCTTAGATGGTGTGAAAGGAACAAGTGGAAGATTCTCAATAGGGATGTTCATATCGAGGTCTTGTATGCTTGGACTCATAGAACCAGCGTCTTCCTTTTGTATTTTCTCTTCTTCAGCCTTTTTCAGTGCCTCTTCTTCTGCTTCCTTTTTCAATCTTTCGTTTGCTTGTTGCTTGGAAGCTTCTTGCAGCCTACTTTGTTCTTGTTGCTGAATTCTACGGTCTTCATACTTAGCTTCTTGAATTTTCTGGGCTTCTTCTTCATCCCTTTTCAGTGCCTCTTCTTCTACTTCCTTTCTTAATCTTTCGTTTTCTTTTTGCTTGGCTGCTATCTCTTGCTTAGTTGTTTCTGCTTGTTGAATTGTACGGGCTTCAACTTGAGCTTCTTGAAGTTTCTGGGCTTCTTCCTCTCTAACTTTAACTTCTTGTGCTTTCCTTTCCTTTTCCTCGGTCCATTTTTTGATATGATCAACTTGTTGCAGAAGTATTTGTTCTTCTGTTGAGAAATTCTCAGTTGTTCCTAAGGCTGCTTTACCTTGATGATGTTTTGATCCCTTAGGAGCATTGGAACTGGAGATAGGTTCACTTTTTCTATTTTGGTAAATTAGCAACTCAGTGATGTTGTTGATTCCCCGATATGACTCTTCCTCAGAATCATAATAGTGGGCATACTCGAAATGACCATGTACAACTTTGCAATGCTGGGCAACCTTGCCCCGTCTGTCATTTCTCTGATATATTCTCTGTCCAAAATGAAAACTTGTTAGCTCTGCTATAAAATCTTCTGCTAACGCGACTTGGAAAATTTATAAGCTCCCAAATAGAAGGGCAAAGGAGGAAATGTGGCTTTGTTTGCTTTATTAATTACACTGCCAATTCCATCTAGGAAAACTTGTTGCACGACTTCCTTATGAACTATATAGCCTGTTGCGTAGTTTGGTAGGATATAGGGGGGTTTTGTGCCTCCATACATTCTTATTTAAGTGCCATCCTTTGAAAACAAGAAGTCACCATATTCTTCCAGAACTGCCATGGCATTTTCTGATAGGAAAACGAGCTCTTTATTGAACATTAGCTCGTAGAGGGGCATGATGAAATTTTCACAAATGTTTTTGTAATTGCTCTTGTAATTTTGAGGCCAGAAGATTTTGTATGCAGTGAACACCGGTCCTCCTGCCTGATTCCATATGCATTGTAGTTTTGGGAAGAGCTGCTTCTCCACAATACAATCTATCAAATAGGAGGGCATGTAGAACTCTGCCTTTTTTACTTCTAAACCTTCTTCGGCCGTAGTTATGGCTGATGCCAGGCTTTCCGAAATCATTTCAGCCCAATTAAAGATAGTTCCTTTGGAAGCCACATAGTGAATAATGGGTACCCATTGAAGCATAAACATGGTCCCATCAAGTCTGCCAAATATTTTGCTCAACATGAGAGCAACCATTCTGAATGGAGGGCTCAAGTTTTGAATCTTATACTCTCCATTATCGTTCTTCCTTAACTGTTTGCTTGTGATGAGTATCTTTCTTGCTGATTCCAGGTTATCCATTTTGACCTCTGCTAACCAGTCATCATTCAGGTACTGAGTTGGATGAGGTAACTTGTATGATGATGAGCTATAAAGTGGGTTAAAGGATGCGAAGGTTTTTTTCTTGCTATTAGTTAAAATTCGCGCTTGGGCATCTGTGTGTTGCAAAATCCATCCGATGACCTCTGCACAAGGAAAAATCTCGGGCAAGTAGCTACTTTTGAAATGCAGGACGCTCTGATGTTTTGATATAGATATCCTTCTTCTAACAGAGCGTCTGGGATATCCTGGTCTCTTATCATCCGGTAAATGTCACTCCATTGGGCTTCTGGTAGTGCACCTGTGATGCATTTAGTATCGTGATAAATGGTCTCAATCCTCACTTCTTCAGTGGATTCTGTAACAACTCCCTTTGACTTTTTTCTAACACTTTTAGTCATTTTTAAGTATTCCTGCCTCAATACACGTCGTTAGTCATAAGAAATTAGAATGTGAGATGAGTGACCTACATGCAAACATGTCAAACAATTTTCATAGGTGTTTCTATATATATTTATAGAAATGTTAAAAAATGCTTTCTTTCGCTTTAAAATATTGTTTCTTAAAGGTGCAGGCATCAACTTTGAACAATAGCGTTTGCAATTCATATGGTTTCATATCAAAAAATGAATTAAAGTCAACCACTTTGGACTGTTATAAATATTTGGCGAGTTCCTCCATCGTTTCGGAAAAGAACAATAACTATTCTGTCATGCCAGACTTGTTCGTCAAAAAAGGGCATTGCGGTAGACTTAGGCGAGTTCCTCCGCAGTTTCAAAAAAAGAACAGTAACTATTCCGTCATGCCAAACTTGTTCGTCAAAAAAGGGCGTTGCGGTAGACTTAAGCGAGTTTCTCCGCTGTTGCGAAAAACTTTGGTAAGTTTCTCGGTTGTTTCGGAAAAAGTAGGCTAACTCTTCCGTCGTGCCTGACTTGTTCGCCAAAAAAGGGCTTGGCGGTAGACTTAAGCGAGTTTGTCCACCATCGCAGCATACTTAGACGAGTTTCTCTGCCATTGCGGTAGACTTAGGCGATTTTTTCCGCCGTTGCGGAGGATTTTAATTAAAACTTTCTGCGATTTCGAAGAGATCTAGGTAGGACGTTCAAGCTTTTCAAATCTTTAAATTTCAACACACACTTTAACCTTTCAAATTTTAAATTAAGGATATCTATGAACTTTTTTTTTAAAGAATTTTGTAAATTAACTACGTCATTGCTTGTTTACTTACATAAAATTAAGTCAAGGGCCATACTTTTTTTGAAGAATTTTATAAATTAACTAGGTCATTACTTGAGTAAAATTAAGTCGCAAAATTAAGTCAAGGGCCATACGACAAATGCTTTAGAGCTTAATGTGATCCATATGTCGTATACATAAAGTATATGACAACATAAAATTTAAATAAAGTTATTCAATAAATTATCTTAGACCAATTACATTATGCTAATTTTGAATGCTATTCTACACAAAAGCAATGAGACATACCTAAAGTTTTAATCTAACAACATGCACCAATTGAATTGTTTTGCAGGAAATATGCTACCAAGTAGCCTTGTAATTTAATTGCAATTTTACTTTTATTTCAATTGTGCACCACATATGAATACTTTTATAGAATTATAAACTGAATCTAAATACCAATTCAATTTTCGATTCAAATATTGAAACCTATCAATAAATTTTTTAAAATTATAAACGAAATATAAATACTATTTATTTTTCATTTTGAATATTCAAAACATATTAGTAATTTTATAAGATTATGAACTAAGTCTAAACACAATTTAATTACAAATATATCGAACATATCCATTCTTTTATAAGATGTAAAAATGGGTTAGGTTACTTTTCAAATTCTTTAAGAATGTGGACCTTCTATTTATATACAGGCGTGATGAAAAACTAAGCCATGTACTTTACCGCCGACTCATTCAATGGTAACGCTTTCGACCTTTTGCACAGGAATACCAAATCTCAAAGTTACAGGGTCGCGGTAAGTTTCTGGCTGGAAAAATGGTTGTGGGCATAACATATTTTCAATAAAGAAGATGATACATTTGAAAAATTTTAAGCAAGAGAGCGTAAGAAACCTGCGTTGCAAAGTCATTTGGCACCGGTCATAATCCCCACATGTAAAGTTGGGTATCTATACAACTAGTTTTGTACGTATAACATCACTGAGCTTCCTAGTTTTGAAAAGCTTTATTTCCATGGTATCAATTATAGATTCATTGTTGCGTGAGAAAGTATTGTACAAAGGGGTTAGTTCCCTGGGGTATATCAATCTACGGCTAAATCAATTTAACGTAATTCCTTTCTTAAAAAGAAGAGGTAGGGCATGTTGGTAGAATAAACAAAAGCAATGCGTTGCATGACCCAATCAAAATGAAAATTACGGGCATAGATGTCATGAAAGAGCTAACATGAAACAATAATGTACCAACTTGTTAAGATGGGGATGGTGACTGGTGTGACTGTGCCGAAGTCCTGGAGTAGGTACATGTAAATTGTGACTGGTGCGACTGTAACAAAGTCCTGGAGCAGGTGCACGTGCATTCAAATGGAAACAGAAAAAAACCTTCAATGAATGAAAACAATGAAATTGTTCAACGGGGTTATCGCCTATATAAAGGATCTCACGCGTGCGGGGCATTAATAGGGCACGTGCGAAAATTAAAAATGGGGTTAAGTGAGCTATATGGACAAGTCAAATCGATTCTTTCAGTATTAAATGCGGCCGTCAAAAAATAAGGGCAAATGGTTCCGTCGTTGCGGAAAGGATAGGTGGATTTGACCGCCTCTGCGAAAAATGAACGCAAGGCGGGCAAGTACGTGTATCTTTTCCACAACAGCGGAATGAGTTGGCTAAATTTTTCACCTCACACTTTCGCTTCTGTCCATGGCGGGCAAACTTGGGTTCTATTTCCGCAGAGGTGGGCAAGTCTACGTAGCTTTTCCGCAACGGTGGGCAAGTTCGCATATCCTTTCCGCAACGGTGGCACCATTTAGCCGTCGATTCTTCACTGTTCTGTTTCATGATTCCGCAATGGCGGGCAAGTTCGTGTATCTTTTCCACAATGGCGGGAAAGTGCGTGTATCTTTTCCGTAACGGCGGTATCAGTTGGCTAAATTTTCCGCTTTACGCTTTTGCGCCTTTCCATGGTGGGAAAACTTGGGTTCTTTTTCCACAAGGGTAGAAAAGATAACCAAAATTAGTTGGTGTTGCGGGCGATTCTATGTAACTTAAGCAAAGCAATTCATGTTAGATGAAGGAAGGGTTCATCTGTCCTTTTGTGGATGGGTTGATTGGATATGGCTGTCGTTGCGGGAAAGATAGGCGAGTTCCTCCGATGTTTCGGGAAGAGAACGTTAACTTTTCCGTCTGGCGAGATTTGTTCGTCGGAAAGGCTGTTACGGTTGACTTACATGAGATCCTCCGCTATTGCGGAGGACTTTAAGGGAAAATTTCTGCAATTTCGGAGACATTTAATCTATTTCCTCCGACAAAGCAGACGGAATGTTTTAAACCTTTCGGCATTGCAGCTAAAGTAAAATCGATTCTTTCACTATTAAATGCGGCCGTTAAAACGGAAATATAAGGCCAAAAGGTTCGACAGTTGCGGAAAAGATAGGTGGACTTGCTCGTAATTGCGATAAGAGAACCGGAGTTTTTGCACTGTGGAAAGGCACGAAAGTGTAAGGTTGGAAAGGTTTAGCTGCCCTTTTGTGGAAGGGTTAATGGGAAATGTCCACTGTTGCGATAAACATAGGCGAGTTTCTTTGTGTTTTCAGGAAAAGAACCTTAACTCTTCCGTGGGGAAAAGAACCTTAACTATTCGAATCCCCATCAATTTACGAAGCAACGGTCCTCTTCTGGAGGCAAAGATTTTTGTTTTGTATTCAAAATCAAGGTTTTATCTCTTCAGGCCCAAGGGTTAGCTCAATTGGTAAGACATGCAAACACTCTCTCGGTACGGGGGAGGTCACAAGTTCAAGCCTTGATTCCTTCGGGGTTAGGCCAGCCGTTTATCTCTAGCCGACGGTTTAGCATCCTTACCATCCACAAACTGTGGGGAAGTATTGGTGGGTTTCCCGTGCACTATTTCCGCAAAAAAAAAAAAAAAGTTTTCCTCTCAAACCAAACTCATATTTGTTGTTATAACAACCAAGAAGGTTCTGCTGTATTTTTTTTTGTTTTTTTCTGGAAGGTATAGGATGTTCGTGTCATTGCACTGTAATTTATTTACTCGTTCACTTGTATGTTCAACTTTTAAATTTAGAATTTAATCATGTATGTGATTTTTTTTACTGGTTTCACATGCAACCATGCTTGATTTATATATATTCAGTTCCTTTTGTTTACCAATATATGTTTCTACTGACTTGGGCAAATATACTTGCACTGCAATACATTTTGTCTCCTACATAAGTTGCCACTTTTGAAAAGTTGATCTTTTATTTCTCAGAATTTTCTTGTTTCCTGGTTCTACAATAACCTATTCGTGCTAGTGACCCCCTGTTGAAATTCCTTGTTGGTTCTGTTCCTTTTGTCCTGTTTGCTTCAAATTTATTTTTCACATCTTCTATTCTGCACCACAGATTATTTTTACCAAGATACTCTTTACTCATTCCAACTTCATTTAAACCTTCTTCTTATAACTTTCTATCATCTGGATCAAGTTTTTTTCCCACATTTGCAGCTTTACCGAGATAAAAAAAAAACCATATATGCATTAGCTTTATATTTGCTGCAACAACCACAGGTGCTTGAACTTCTATTGAGCTTCCACTACAACAGAGTCAAAAGGTGTTGTAGTTCCTATGCACACACCCAGATTGTTCTTAGTTTCTTCAACTATGCATATGTTTTTTTCTTTCATTCTGCATTCTCAAATCATAAATATGAATATCAGATTGGATACCAACACTGCAGATTAGACCATGTTTCCAAGCAGAGCATATTTTGTAACACAATATAGAATATGTAAAATACATCAATTGTACATTGTTACCAACTTACTAACAAGGACTAGGTTCCAAGCAAAGAGCATCAAGTATTTCTCCCAAGTCACTACTCAACTGTTACTCATCTGTTTCAAAACTACAAGGCCTCAAGATATATCACAAAACAAGACCTAGAAAGATATCTAGCTATAACAGCTGCCACCTTTCTATGGAAGAAGCTACCCTTCCATTTCAAGAGTGTTTACTTTCATGTTCCCCACTATCAATTGACTTGCCATCTTGTAAAAAAAAACTGCCTTAGTGCGATACATGACCACTAAAGATTGTTCCTATCAGTCAAAGATCCTAAAAGGATCCATCTATTCCCATCAAGCAATGAAGGATACCACTATAGCCAAATTAAATACAAGGTTGATTGCCTTGCCATCAAAGTCTATTGTTTTGATTTTCTATTCACCATACCAAGTATTCTATGTAAACTCTGTAACTCTATTTTTAAAAGATATTTGTTCTAAGAATGAAAAAGGCATTTCAAAGCACAGGTTTACACTTCATTGATTCACAAGAGATGTGTTTGCTACATATGTATACCCTGTTTCATTTTCGGCATATTCGTTCCAAGTTCAGTTAAAGTGCGATACTGTTAGAACAAATTGTCATAGATTTTTATATGAGAATTCCCAAGACTGTAATTCACATTCTACACCATCAAACTGATATTTCTATCTATTGTGCCCTTTTTCTTATGTTCTTAAACTGCTAACTTGAACCCAACACCTTTTTTTCTTCTTTTTACATGCCAACTACTCCAAGCAGGTTCAATCATCAAAGTGATTAAATGTACATGCAACATATTGCACAATACAATGTATGATTTGATTTCTACCTCTTGTTTTAACTTGTTTTAGATTGTACTCCCAATCAATCTACAGTTGTTTTACCTATATTTACTTAGCTTAATGCTTATTGCCAGGATTGTCAGATTGGACACATTTGAAATTGTCACTTCAGAAGCAGCAATAGTCGGAGAGCCATCACCTTTCAACTTTAACCCCAACTCAACCTCCCCTAGCATTTCATCTGTTCCAGAAATGAACACCGTTGATCCCCAAAACCCTTCACTTGTTATGCCTTGCTTGCAAAACGCAACCACAAACCCTATGCAACTTCTCTTCATCAAAGGAGTAGGATGGAACTTTATGGATTATGTGGTTGCAAAGACTTGGAAAAAATCAAAGTCTCTTCTTGTATTCTGCGGTGCACATATGGACTATCTTTCATCCATGAATACCTACAGAAGGAAAAAGGTGGAGATATGTGAAGCCCTGACAAATATTTAACTCTTGATATTGCAGTGAATGTAAGGCCTTGGCGATCAATGTTGCTAATGTCTATTTTTGCATTTTGCAGAGTCATCCCTTGTGCTTTATGGATTGTCAAACCCCATGCCATTCGAAGTGGTACTTGCCTCCATGTACCCCTTGTGATAGGAGGGATGGGGACATAATTTGGATTGGAAGAATCCCACGGGGGTCCTTTGTAGTGTATAAAGTTGATCACAACATAAGATGGTAACCTAGGAGGCTGATCATTGGAGTTGTAGACAATTGCAATAACTTTCCCAACTGAGCCGTTTACAAGTCCTGCAGATACACACAAGTTGGATGTCAACATAACTTCTTGACCAATTGCTAATAGAACCTTTAATGGAAGTTTTTCATCATCTATTGAGGTTTGCACATGTTCTTTCTTTTGCTCTGCAAAGCAATGTGCAATTGGTATGTTTAGGTCTTTCAGCATTTGCTTGTTGTGCAACTCAACAGAGTTATTAGTTGCGTACAAATGAGTGGAACTATCAAATGCATTATTCTCTTCATGTGAAAGGGATGACATTGTCCTTGACAGGAGGAGGGCCCAATATTCAAGAGTTGGTGTTGCATTTCGGAGATTGAGTAGGAGTTGACGGAAGCAAACTTGAGAAGGGTTGTTGCCTTGTTTTCGAAAGATGGTTGAAAGAGTGACAAAAGTGTCAAATGTGTGCCAAAGAGCATTGCCTTGAGATGTGCCAGCATACATGGGGATGTCCTTTACAGAGGGTAGTTGTCCAAAATCACCAAGGAAGATGATGGAGCAACCACCAAAGGGGGTTGTACATTGTGAAGGGAAGGCTTGACGTAAGCGAGAGTTAATTTGGGATAGCATTTTTGGGCCAACAAAACTCATTTCGTCAATGATGATGTATCGGATATGGAGAAATTGTTCTTGGAAAGTTGAAAGGGATTGGCCTTCAAGAGGATGCATGTCAACAATGGGTATGCGAAGGGCAGTGTGTATTGTAAGCGCATTTATGTTAAAGGAAGAAATACCGGTGGGAGCAAGGAGGAGTAAGGGGGAAGGGTTGTTGCTCACAAGATGTTGGAGTGCGGATCGAAGGCAAGAAATCAAAAAATACTTTCCTATTCCTGTTGTTCCTTGAATAACCATTTTGACTGGGGGAATATTTTTAGCATTTGTGGAGTGTGCAAGCATAAGGTCAAAGGCCATGCGTTGTGTGCAAGACAAAGAGGCAGAAGAACACAAAGTTGAGAAGCTGTCTTGGGGTATTTGGGAGGTCAATCACACATGATTAATGAATGATATGGTTGTTGCATGCATGTGTGAGGGAATATGGATTTCAGACCAATTATGTTCTTTATCAAAGTCACGATGGCCAAGCATGTCAAGGTCATCAACAAAGAGGTTGTTTACAGCGCGAAGTTGAGAAAGGAGTTCCCATTCATCCATGGTAGGCGCTAAGGGAATGTGGTTGGAAGTAGAAGTAGAATCATCAAAGGGCGGTGTATTGGGTGTTTCTAGAAAACGATCAACATGCCATGCAGTGTATGTGTCTTTAATGCGAAGCCAATTAGAAGTTATGGCTAATTCTTTGGAACCAATGTGATCGTGGAGGTTGCTAAATGGTTTGTATAAGAGGAGCCGACTCCAACAAAAGGAAACAAAGGAATCTGCAGTAGAGGGTGGAATGGTAGTGAAGCGAGGAAAGACACGAACAATTTTGGCAGGGATGTTTGGTTTCCATTGGGAATGCTTTCTACGAAACAAGTATGACCAAGAACATGCATCTTCAAGAAGGGTAAGATGTTCGAGTGCAGTGGGTCGTTGCATGTATGCAAAAATAAAGGTTGGTGTTGGTGGGGTATCGAGAGAGTCATTGGAAATACGTCAGAAAACACTCTGGCTAACGTTCAAGGATAAAAAGGAACGGTTGCGAAGACAAAGAGGGATATTTTGGTGTCTCTTGTGCGCCAATGTCTCGATCTGTAATAGTTTCAGACAGGAAGTGTCTTATTGGTTGAAGGACTGGTGCATCATGTGGACTTGCATGTGCAAGCCGAGAAAGAAGTGCATGGTAGCTTTCTGATTTTGGCTCTGCCTTTGCTGCATATTTTAAAATATATTTGAGTACAGCATGTCTAGAGAGAACAGGTTGGAAATCAACATTAGCTCGCCAAATTGAGAGCATGGTAGGGTTGTGAATATTTAGGAGGGAATCGTTCCTTGCAGGGTTGTATGTTTTTCGCCCATTTGCATCAATGAATAAGGAAGAAGTAGGTTGTAGCTAAAATGGAAATCCGTAACGACATTGAAGAGATGATCCTTTTTTGTGGAGGCAAGAAGATTTAGAACATTTTGTGTGCCGTTGGACACAGTTAACAAGTTGTTCATAGTCATCGAGGTGATTTGTTGCAAATATGGAGTCTGATGCAATGGCGCATGGATCATTTATAGTAGAGGCTTGCAAAGATGGCGTTTGAGAATGGTTAACGCGAGGATTCCATGCTGTAACAAACTTGTCAAAGTATTGTTTTGCATCTTCGACCTTTGCAACATTTGCCCAATCTAACATGTCCATATTTGGTGCATTGTCCAACCATAGGAAGCCATGTATATGTGTTGATCCCCTATGTTGCCATTCATACCTGCATGAAAAATACAAGTGTTAGGAACAAATATTTGAGGTTTTGAATATATTGAAAATCCATCAGACTATGGTTTGTTATCGACCTGCACTAGTAGTCTTTTGTAGAAAGGCCTTTTTGAAGAAATTCTTCCAGGAATATTTTGAATCGTTTGTCCATGTATTGAGATGCAATGTGTGGATTGGATGTAAGGTTGCGAATTCTCCATTGGTTTTGTTGATGTGAATTAGCTGGAGCTTGTCCAGGCATCAAAGAGTGCAAGTCTGGCCACTTCGTGTCAGCTGCGCTGAGTGTGAAGAAGAATGTTGATGTCCCTTGTTGTGCAATCATGTCAGTTAGTTCACCTCTACTTTTGTTCTAGTATGAGCGTGTTCCGAGGAGGGTGGAGCCAAACCACATGACCTACTCAGCTATTTTAGCATTGGGCACATCTTGTAATTGTTGTTGAAGTTCTGCAACTGTTGGAGGCAACGTATCTTCAATGTTACGTTTTACAAACACGGAAGCAGTAGCATGGCTATGGTGGCACATCATGATGTTATATATGTAATAATGAAAGTAAGGATGTTGGCCAAATCTATTGTCGTGGTATCGAAGTAGGTGTACTGCATAATCGTCGATACCAACCTCTTGAATGTGTGGTTGTTTAAGCATTGCAACTCCAGTGGGAAACAAGGTTGGGAAGGCCATTGAGAGGAGGCCAATTGTGTTGTATTCATTGTGTAGCTAGGGTTTTACCCCTAGCTTGTGCAAATGAGCACCTACTAAGGAGAAGGGACTCCTTAGTAGTAGTTCAGTAAATGTAAATTAAAATGCTAAAACAGAGATATAAATTACTCTAAACATGTGCATGAAACAGAAAAAAACAAGATGTAAAGAATGGCTTTTTGTATTAATTTTACCTCCAATGTGAAGGTTGATGAAGCTCTTGCAATGATCCAAGAGGGTTGCTCCAAGCTCCAACTTGCTCCTTCTCTTTCTCCAATGGTGGGAATGGGCCAAAAGGGGCTCTCAAGGTGAAAGTAGCTCAAGGGTGAGCTAGGGTTTCAAGAGCTATTTTGGCAGAGTAAGGGTGCTTATGATTGTGGATGTGAAATAAGGGATCTCCATCACCTATTTATAGTTTTTTGGTGGTGAAGTGCTGGCCCATGGTTTTAGGAACCATATGGTTTAGGTCAGCTGTATAGGGTTTTTTCCTTCTTTTCCTCATTATTTTATATTTTTTATTCCCTTTTTAGAGGGGTTTTGCTATTTTTAGAGGAATTTTGGATATTTTTGGAGGAAAAAGGGGTTTTTTAGCCTTTTTGAGGCTTTTTTGATGGTTTTGTGGCCTTTTGGAGGCATTTTAGGCCTTTTGGAGGCTTTTTAGCGGGATTCTCAGGATTTTTAAGGGAAATATGGTAGGAAAATGGACAAATGAGTCATGTAATGGGGTAGATGAGGTAGTGAGCACTTTTTGGGTGTTAACAGATTGCCCCATGATGTGTGAGGGCAGGAGATCATCGTATGGCAGATGGAAATCATAAGTCGTGTATGGATTTCCTGGGGTGTGGAGAAGAGAAGAAACAAACTGAAACCCAGAACAACGATCCCGAACAAACTGCAAGAACTAAAAGTACATAACCTCAATAATGGACGAGGAATAATCTGATCATATGGACGAGGCGGGCATACCCATACTCGTATCAGGATATAACATAATAATAACAATGGGGTCAAAAAAATGGGGACCTGAAATATACATGACCTCAAATACTGAATGAGGAATGATCTCAATATATGGACGAGGCGGGCATACCCATGCTCGTATCAAGATACATAAAAAGAACTGTGAGGCCGAAAAAGAGGGACCTGTAAGATACATAGAGAACCACTGTGTACATCATAAGGGTCTAGAGGGGACACAAATCTGGGACATACTGCTAGGCGGATCATGTCTGAACTGCAGAACTGAGACACTGGAATGAAAACAATGCTACTAAGTGTGGTACCAAAGGAACGGATGAGCTGCTAGATCATAGTGACAAGGGTCACACTCGCAATGGTACACTGAACTGGAACTGATCTGGGACTGAACTGGGTACTCAAGGAAGCATATAACTGGATGGCTTCCGAATACAATCGCCAACGCAGCCCGGACATCCACGGGAACATATAACTGGGTGTTTCGAAGTGACTCACCAATGTGCTAGAGTCGGGGGAAATCCGGGGTCTTCGACAAATAATGGTAGGGATGTAAATCCTGCGCGATTCTCAACAATGCGATCAAGGTGTTGAAGTCGAGCATGTGAGAAACAACCATTCAGAGAGGCAATGATGACTCCTCTCAAAATGGTCCGTAGGCACTCACCACAGATGGTGATGGGTCCAAGGCGCAGGGACCTTTGGGTCTATCCTTTGGAATAGAGGGGCTGTCGTCGACAGAGGGAGACCTGCAACTATCAAGGCAATGATGTTTCCTTGACAAGAGCGTGAAGTGGAGAACCAAAGTGTGAGAGTACTGATGGCAAGACTGACAAACTGTGGGGGGTCAACTGGGCAAGTAGAGTGGGTGGACTCAAACTTCCTTTGTTCAGAGTATGATAACAGGGATGATCGGGCAGCATATGAAACTAACTGGTGGGAAAGGGATCATAGCTGTAATGGATCAAGGATGGTGACTGGGAGGAGGGATACTCAAGCTGGTGTAAAATGACAGGAGACTGCAGAGTACTCTGAACAAAGGCAACCTGATTGGGGGTGCTGCCGAGATGATCCATCATAGTGCCAGGAGGCACGGGGGGACTTCTTCATGGGTTAGGGAACTAGAAGAAGTGTGTATAAAATGGTACTGTCGTGTGGATTTATATGAGCCTAGGATAGTTCATGCTCATGGTGGCTTTCAATTTTAAGGATTCTGAAAGCAATAAGAAGACTCTGAAGTAATGGAATGGTACTGTCGTGTGGATTTATACGAGCCCAGGACAGTTCATGCTCATGGGTGCTTTCAATTTTAGAGAGTTTGAAAGCAAATAAGAAGACTCCAGGGGGTTGCTTTTTCGTGCGTTAGTCTCCAAGGCCCAAAGAAGCATAAAAGGATGCAATGAAGAACTCTTCTAGCCGGTGTGACTAGAGTATTCCTTTTTCATAATTAGTCTACCAGGTCCGAAAAAGGGTTAAACTTATACCAGATAGACGCCCTTTCAGATACTTTAACGAGCATGAAAGGAAGCAAGATTTCTCGGCGATCTTTTCATTGTTTTAGGAGTCAGAAAAGAGCTTAACAGAAACTCCCTAAGTGCCTTTTTTGTAAAGGACTTGTCCGGCCCAAAAAAGGGATAAAAGTATACCGAACAAAAGGAATGGCCAGGCAAGGAGGAAGTGTTCAATCAAGGAACATTGAAGATGACCAAGAACGAGGGTAGGGGGAAACACTGGTGGGCCTCCTTGCGGGGTGAATGAATGGTGGAAAAATAACAAAATATTTGTAGTATGACAGGAGTAGATGGCTCATGTAAACATGTGGAACAATCCGATGGCGGTCGACGTGGCACACAAACCGAGGCAGCAAGGTGTCGGGACACAATGTTGAAACTGTACCAAGTGAGAGTGAGAAATGGTCTCAAGCATCATCATGAGCTCGGAAAAAATGAATCTGGCAATATAAAGAATGTCAAAAATGGGCTACGGTCGATGTGGCATGCAAACCGAGGCGACTAGTGGCGTCTAAAAAATGTGCAAAAAATGACATGGAAAAAATAACGCAATGAGTTGACCATCAAGATGGTCTTGTCGTGCTGATTCCAGTGGTGGAAACGGTTCGAAAAACGGACTCCGTATGGGTTCAGAATGGCCAAAACAAGAAAAAGTCAATGGACTATAAATAGTGAGTGGGCCCAATATGACAAGTGTCATTTGTACTATTTGACTTTGACTAGTGATCAGAGTGGACCAGAGGTGAGGTGGCGTTTCTGGATGATCCGACCAGCTGATTTCAGATCCGGGAGATACAGGTATTCCGTCAAACTCATACCTGCACGTTTTTTGGGTTCGGGGGGTGGGTAGTGGGTCCCAGGGGTTATTTGTACGGTCCATGTGGGGTGGACTGCGGGTTTTCAAGAGGGAGCCGCGGTCAGAGACCGCGGGTTCCACGGCGGATGACACGCGTGGAGACCGCGGGGTTCAATTGCGGAACACACGGTCTGGGACCGTGTGTTCCATGGCTGAACACGCGGTTTGGTACCGCGTGTTCGGGACTGATAGTCACAATTTTGGACCGCAACTGTGGGCCAAACAGCCGCGGTCAAAAACTGCGGCAAGGGGGCCTAAAGCCGCATTTTGGAGCGAGTTGTTAGGACTTCCCCAGGGGGGGGGGCAAGGTTTATTTCTTTGACATGAGTCTGATGAGTTTTCCTTGCGTGTTTGGCAGGATGCCGCTGGTACTATGGAGAGAGTGGGAGATGCCAGATGAGATAGTGGCTTACATCCGGGACGATGGTCATGTACGGGCAGTGTTGGGAATGTGCGGACTGTTGAAGTTCGCGCAGGTACCCATGATGCATTCAGTAGGGTTGCTGCTAAACTGGCTAGTGAGTTTCTGGGATCTAGACCTACAGGCTTTCATGGTGCAGGGTGAGAGGGTGGACCTCACCCTGACAGATGTATATTTCCTGACAGGGTTTCCCTGTCTGGGTAGGGTGGCAGATACACAGCCGCGAGTATCCGCCGATGTGGATATGGAGGACATGCTGGAGCGGTACTGTGCTCCAGAGGCTAGGGTGCATAGGAATGCACTCTGGGTGATAGACCTATAGGAGCCGACGATACAGGCGATTGCAGCATGCGTGGTACGTGTGTTGGGGTCCCAGTCACCGGAGAAGGTGTCTGGGGGCCAGATGCAGCTGGTGGAGCACGTACTGGATGGGGTCTACTATGTGTGGGGCCAGATGTTCCTTACCTGTGTACAGCGACAGCTGACAGCGGTGAAGGAATCTGGCAAAGGGTTTTGCTATGGTTCCTTCCTATGTGCGTTCTTCATGGAGAGGGTACCCACCCTACGGCCGTGGGTACCGATCAAGGCAGGAGCGTTGAGGGATCCGCGGATGGTGCGGTGGGGCGAGATGATGCGCCGCCGTGGTGGCGGTAAGGTTGGTAGATACTTTACGCAGGAGTTATACCTGAAGTGGCTACAGATGCCACTGCCACTGGATGACTATCCATATAGGGATATGGACTACACGGGAGACCCAGAGGCACCGCAGGAACCAGGGCAGGCATGGGGACCAGATGGTATGTATTGATTTTCTTGCATGTTAGGGATGTCAAGATTTATGTATGATTTGTGTTATGATATATATTGTTACTGACTGATGTGTGATCTACAGATGTGGGTCCGAGACCACCGCCAGGACACGTCGCGCGTAGGGGACATGTGGCGGTACCAGCCCTGCCCAACCAAGGCGAGGTGCGTCGGCGGGACGAAGAGGGGACGTTGGAGTCCGTATGAGCGTTGTTGGATCGGTTACTAGTTGGAGTGATCGACGAGGGATGGCGGGATGTGGATCCCGATGTAGTTCAGGATTGTATGAGGGCACCCCGGGAGTTCCGGTCAATTGCGATCTGGGTGGCTATCTTGGCAGACAAGGCTCGGGAACAGGAGCCCACAAGGGATGAGGATTTTTCGGAGGAGGAGCGAGGGGAGGACTCAGAGGCAACAGATGCAGGTAGTGATGCAGGGTATGACTCTCATTAGGGAGTACAGGGGACTCCCCCCGAGTTTTGTAGTGCCGGCATGTATCTTATGAGATGTATAGATATTTTTTGTGTATAGATGAGTACGGGGGTACTCAGGACATGTATAGCTGATGAACATGTATTTTTTGATATATATATATATGCACATGGATGCACCTTTTTGCGATGATGTTTTAGTTGTATGCACGTGGATGCGCTTATGGTGTGTTGTATATTTGTACTGCACGTGGATGCAAGTAGTATAGGATGTTGGGCACATGGATGCCCCTTGTGTATGTTATGTGATGTATTGCATATGGATGCAACACTATGTATGTAGGACTAGGCACGTGGATGCCCCTGTATGTGAATGTGTTTGTATTTTTTATTGCACATGGATGCAAATGTTTGTATGATGATAGGCACGTGGATGCCCCTTGCAATCTTTTTGGGTTTTTATATATTTTATGAGATGCTACGGGATGATGATGATGCATGACGGAGGTTTTACATGGTGTGATTGATTTGCCAATCTAGGAAGTTGTTGGCCATTTGATCCGTGACACTATTTTGAGCTCGTGGGACATGGGTGAATGTTATGGATTCAAACTGTCGGCTGAGTTGTTTTGTGCACAGGAATTTTCTAAAGAGGCAGGGATCACGCACCTGGTAGCAGTTGTTGAGCTGGGAGACAAGCAGCTGGGAGTCAAGGAACACATGAAGGTGACGTATGCCTATCTAGAGGGCAGCAGTCAGAAGACCGGTCACAGCATCATACTCTGCCTGGTTATTGGTAGCAGCGCCTATGCAAATTCCGTCAAGGTGACTCATTTCATGGGAAGGGGAATATAGGACCCACGCTACAGAAGCCAAGTTGGGAGACCAGCGGCTTGCTCCATCGGCGAAGCCAGTGTAATAAGGTGGAAGATGGTCCATCTGTGGTCATGCAAAAATGAGGAATGTAAGATCGCGGTAAAAAAGGTGAAAAACAAAAAAGAGAGCAAACTGTACAATGCGGACCAATGGGGCCACGAATTATTTAGGGAGAAGAGCGTTTAAGATACAACCCATTATGAGGGTTGCGCAAAGGGTGACCTTCGGAGTCGGATAAAATGTATGCCCCCTTGCCGAGACAAGTTTGCACGATGTAAGGGCCTTGCCACATGGATTCGAACTTCCCTTTGCCAGTTTTTTCATGGGCTTGGTCATAGGCGAGGACAAGGTCCCCTTCATGGAAAGTTCGAGGGTGTACGTGTTTGTCGTAACCAGCTTTGGAGCGGTTCTTGGCAGCTTCAATGGTTTGGAGAGCGGCACGACGGTCTTCATCGGCTTGTTCGAGGGATATCAGACGTTGCTCAAGTGGGGAGGTATCGGGGAGAAGCTCAACGGCAATATGTAAGGCATGTATCTGACACTCGATGGGGAGGACAGACTCTACACCGTGAACTAAATGAAACGGGGTAAAACCAGTGGCGATTTTGGTAGAGGTACGGTAAGCCCATAAGGCAGGGAATAACATGTGGTGCCAATTGGACTTATGCCGGTCAACAGTGCGTTGAAGGATGGTTTTGAGAATTTTGTTGATGGCCTCTACTTGGCCGTTCCCTTGGGGGTAGTAAGCAGAGGAAAATTGATGTTCAAACTTGAGGAGGGTGGATAACTCGTGCCAAACGGAATCTTCGAAGTGGGAACCATGGTCTGAGACCAACTGTTTAGGAACCCCGAATCGAGTGATAACGTGGTTAAAAAAGAAACGGGCCGCGGTGTCAGCGGTACAATTGAAGGTAAGCATGGCTTCGGCCCATTTGGTGAAGTAATCGATGGCGACAATGATGTATTTGTGGCCGTTAGCAGATGGGGGTCTACATTCCATGAAGTCGATGGCCCACTTACAAAAGGGACCAATGGTGACGACTGGGTGTAATGGAGCAGGAGGTGTCCGGGCCTTGGGGGCGAAAAGTTGGCAGTTATGGCAATGCTTGACTGCTGTGATGCAGTCGGTAAAGAGTGTGGACCAGAAATATCCGGCGCAGACGACCTTCTGAGCGGTGGCCATTCCAAAGAAATGGCCGCCGCAGGCACCGCTATGACAGTCATTGAGGATGTGCTCAGCTTCCTCCTGTGTAAGGCAACGACGAAGAATTGTGTCTACCCCCCGCCGGTAAAGGACATTGCCTAAGAGGAGATATCGAGAGGCCTGGTGACGGATACGACGACGTCCATTATGGGTGACTTTGGGTCTGAACTTCTACGTGCGCAGGTATAGCAAAATATCACCGTACCATGGGTCATCTAACGAGATGGTGAACAAATGATTGTCAGGTAACTCATCAGAGATTTGGGGGGACGGTAGAAGGGAGGGGAGATCGGTGATGAGATGGGAAAGTGCAAGGGCTTTGGTGCTCTTAGGGGTTTTGAAAGTAAGGTCATATCCCTGGAGGATAATGACCCATTTAGCAACATGACCTTGCAGTAGTCGCCGGTTTAGGAGATAGACCATGGGGTTGGAGTCGGCAACGACTGTGGTATGACTAAGTAAGATGTAGTTTCACAGTTTTTGGACGGAAAAGACCAAGGCTAGGGATAGTCTCTCCTCATATGGGTAACGTAGGGGTGGACCAGACAAGGTCTGGCTGACGTAGTAAATGACATGCTCTTGGTGAGAGGCATCTTCTTGAACCAAGACTCCAGACACAGCATGCTCGGATGCTGAGACGTAGAGGATGAAGTCTTGAGAGAAATCCGGAGGGGAGATCAAGGGGGCTTGTGTGAGAGCTTTCTTGAGGGCTTCGAATGCAGCTTCTACTTGCTCATCCCAGACAAAGGGTACGTGGGTACGGAGCAGGCGCAAGAAACCATGAACAGTGGTAGCATAATCAGGAACGAAACGACGGAGGAAATTGGATCGCCCCTACAGACTTTGGAGTTGTCGAAGCGTACGAGGAGAGGGAAGGTCTAAGATGGCTTGGACTTTCAGGCGGTCAACAGCAATTCCTTTCTGGGAAACAATGAAACCCAACAATCGGCCTGCCGGAACGCAAAAGAAACACTTGTGTGGCTTCAAGCGGATTTGGTATTTGCGACAACACAGAAAAACTTGCCGAAGGTCGTTAAGGTGGTCTGATCATTTTTGGGAATGAGCTATAAGGTCATCAAGGTAGACTAGCAAGATATGGACCAAGTCGTGAAAGCAATAGGTCATGGCCCGCTAGAAGGTGGCACCAGCATTTTTGAGGCCGAAAGGCATGACACGATAGGCAAAGGTGCCCCATGGGGTGGTAAAGGCAGTTTTGTATTGATCTTCCTTTCGGATCTGAATCTGATTGTATCCGAAAAAATTGTCCATGAAAGACAAGACTTCATGCCCCGCACAAGCATCGATGAGCTGGTCAATAAATGGCGTGGGGAAATTGTCTTTGGGACAGGCACGGTTTAAATCTCGAAAGTCAGTGCATACTCTAATGGTGCCTTGTTTTTTGTTAACGGGAATGGGGTTTGAAACCCAGGTGGTATAAGCAATAGGATAAATGAATCCTTCCTTGCGAAGTTTCTCAATCTCTGCTTTGACAGCTGGGAGCTTTGAGGGATGAATGGGACACTGTTTCTGACGAACAGGGGGTACATCAGGCCATGTGTCAATGTGGTGCTCTATAATGGCGGGGTCCAGACCAGGCATTTCGGTATAGGAACAGGCAAAGACATCACGAAATTCCTGGAAGAGTTTTTTGTACTCCTCAATCTCATGCTCACTGCAGGAGGCTCCTAAAGTTATGAGTTCAGGTGTACCTCCTAGGGCAACGATATCAATTTGGATGACAGGTGAAATATTGGCCATGTTACCTTCCTCAAAGGCATCTGGAGCAGGAATAGGGTCCTTAAACTAGTCGACCTTGGTAGGAAGGAAATCTTTGGATTCAACCGCAAATTGGGTAGCAGTGCTAGAGGAAGATGCTTCTGGGAGGAAATACGAACGATGGTGCATGTCATCCCAGGGATACTCCGGGGCAGTGAGTGCCTCAAGAATCTCCTCATCAGTACGGAAAGTGTGGGCCATCAAATCTGTTAAGATTCAATATGCTAAGACAAAAATAGCAGCATTACATTCCATTTAACAATAATAGCATATACAGGATCACTGAAGAAACAACAAGCATAGCATAAACACAAGAGACACAAATTTATCCTGGGAAACCCTCATGGGGTAGAAAACCCAGTAAAGCTTCCTCAATATAGATGAATAGCAATATACAAAGATGCAAACCAAACACATGAACTCCGCCTCCACCATTGCAGACCTCTCCTCCACAAGTGCGCTACTCTCAAGTGAGTGAGTGTGTCAAATGAGGAACACACCTCCTCTATTTATACACTACTCTGACATATCTTTTACACAAGTACATGTAGGCTCGTATTTAACCATTAGGTTAAATACCCTATTATAACTGACTGGGCCGACCCCACTAGGGTGGTCTAACAACCCTTTGACCCACATAACACATACAGGGCCGACCCCCACTAGGGAAGTCTAATAACCCATGTTACCACATTCCGACGGAGGAATAAACATCTACGGATATACAATAAGATCTTTACGGAGGAATGAAACATCTCCGGAATAATAAAGTACAAATATAATATTCTTTGAAGTTACAATATTTCAACACTCCCCCTTAACGAGAAGGATATTATAACAGTATCTGCACGAGCAAGGAGTCATCAACATCATACATGATACATCTATAAATCATTGGAAGCTTTCTCAACATCATCAGTAACTCAAGCAGTTACTGGAACATCTTCAATACTGGAACATCAACATCTTCAGTACTGAGTCTTTATCTTCTACAGCACTCGAACAACTACAACAACATCAACATCTGGATCCTCACGATCATCAGTATCGTCATCTCATGATCATCAGCATCATCATCACACGATCATCAGCATTGTCATCACACGATCATCAGCATCGTCAGCATCTTCATCACACGATCATCAGCATCGTCATCACACGATCATCAGCATCGTCATCACACGAGTATCCATACCAATACAAGTATCCTCATTATTAATACAAGTATCCATACCGATACAAGTAACCACATCATCAATACAATCATATTACAGGATGATCAATCCTGCTCTCTTTAGGACATATGTCCAAGGATGATGCAATCCAGTCATGTACCTTTTGAACCGAAGTCCAGGGACGATCCAGTCCTATCATGTACCTTTTGAACCGAAGTCCAGGGACGATCCAGTCCTAACATGTACCTTTTGAACCGAAGTCCAGGGACGATCCAGTCCTAACATGTACCTTTTGAACCGAAGTCTAGGGACGATCCAGTCCTATCAATTCTTGGAGACCTCATGTCTATGACTCAGTTCACAAGGCCAAAGTCCAAGGATGATCCAATCCTTACCGTACATTTAGGACCGCGTCCAAGGATGATTTAATCCTCAACCGTACATTTAGGACCACGTCCAAGGAGGACTTAATCCTCCACCGTACATTTAGGACCACGTCCAAGGATGACTTAATCCTCCACCGTACATTTAGGACCACGTCCAAGGATGACTTAATCCTCCACCGTACATTTAGGACCACGTCCAAGGATGACTTAATCCTCCACCGTACATTTAGGACCATGTCCAAGGATGACTTAATCCTCCACCGTACATTTAGGACCACGTCCAAGGATGACTTAATCCTCCACCGTACATTTAGGACCACGTCCAAGGATGACTTAATCCTCCACCGTACATTTAGGACCACGTCCAAGGATGACTTAATCCTCCACCGTACATTTAGGACCTACGTCCAAGGATGACTTAATCCTCCACCGTACATTTAGGACCTACGTCCAAGGATGACTTAATCCTCAACCATCCATTTAGGACCACATCCAAGGATGACTTAATCCTTCACCGCACATTTAGGACCATGTCCAAGGATGACTTAATCCTCAACCGTACATTTAGGACCACGTCCAAGGATGACTTAATCCTCAACCGTACATTTAGGACCTACATCCAAGGATGACTTAATCCTCAACCGTACATTTAGGACCTACGTCCAACGATGACTTAATCCTCAACCGTCCATTTAGGACCACGTCCAAGGATGACTTAATCCTTCACCGTACATTTAGGACCACGTCCAAAGATGACTTAATCCTCAACCGTACATTTAGGACCTATGCCAAGGATGACTTAATCCTCAACCGTACATTTAGGACCTACGTCCAAGGATGACTTAATCCTCAACCGTCCATTTAGGACCACGTCCAAGGATGAATTAATCCTTCACTGTACATTTAGGATCACGTCCAAGGATGACTTAATCCTCAACCGTACATTTAGGACCACGTCCAAGGATGACTTAATCCTCCACCGTCCACCAAGGACTTCATTCTCGAAGACATACGTCTACGGCTCTTCTTTAGGACTGAAGTCTAGGGATGATCCAATCCCCTCACATGTTCACCAAAAACTTCATTCTCGAAGACATACGTCTACGGCTCTTCTTTAGGAATGAAGTCCAGGGATGATCCAATCCCCTCACATGTTCACCAAGAACTTCATTCTCGAAGACATACGTCTACGGCTCTTCTTTAGGACTGAAGTCCAGGGATGATCCAATCCCCTCACATGTTCACCAAAAACTTCATTCTCGAAGACATACGTCTACGACTCTTCTTTAGGAATGAAGTTCAGGGATGATCCAATCCCCTCACATGTTCACCAAGAACTTCATTCTCGAAGACATACGTCTACAGCTCTTCTTTAGGACTGAAGTCCAGGGATGATCCAATCCCCTCACATGTTCACCAAAAACTTCATTCTCGAAGACATACGTCTACGGCTCTTCTTTAGGACTGAAGTCTAGGGATGATCCAATCCCCTGTCACCTTAGACCCTGTCTAAGGACCATTCACCAACCTCTCTATCGCATCACCAATATAGGTATTCACATCATCGACCTCACTGTCGATGCAGGAAATCTCATCATAAGTGATCACATCACTCCCCCTTTCGAGGAGGGTCCTTATGGACTATATTAAGTTTGTCTCAGAAAAATTTACTTGAGGTAGAGGTTTGGTTAGTACATCGGATCGGTAGAGGTTTGGTTAGTAACTTGTTGAACTTTGATTCTTATCTGCACCATATCTCGTACATAGAAATGCCAGATCTCTATGTGCTTTTGACTTATCATGGAACACTGGATTCTTTGCCATTTTAGTACGACTCTGTTTGTCACATAGGATCACAATTGGGTCCATCTCTAAGTCAAACAATTCTGAAGCCATGCCGTTTCACAATTATCAGAGCAAGCAACCATATATTCCGCTTGTGCTAGATTGCTTCCTGCTAAACCACAAGATCATGGCTGATCCCAGACAATAACATCTTCTCGATGTGCTCTTCCTGTCTGATACACTTTCTGCTCAATCAATATCTGTGTAGCCATCTGAATTCATGATCTCCATAGATCAAAGTCTAATGTATCCTTTAGGTACCTCATCTCATGCTTTGCAACTAATAGGTGAACACTTCTAGTTTCCACTACATACTGACTCAAGGTGTTTACAGCAAGGCATATATCTGACCTAGTATTCGTTAGACACATCAATGACTCAGTATTTTGTCTGTACAGAGTTCTATCCACTAACTCTGATGAGTCATCTGCTAACAACTTCAAGAGTGACCATCCCAACACATCAAGTCCTTTTAATATTTCTCAGCATACTTTCCTTGGTTGAGAAAGATTCCTTCTGAGCCTTGCCATACTTCCAGACCTAGGAAGTAATGCATCAATTTGAGATCTTTCATTTTCATTTCTACATTGAATGATCTTCTGCATATCTATCTGTGCCATCTCTCATTAGATGGGTCTACTGATATGAGCCTCAATATCATTCAAACTCTGTGGTGAGTTCCTTCTTGCATCCATGTCATCTGTGTATAGAAACCATATTCAACCTTGTAGCAAAGGTTGAGATCCACATCACCCAAGGTGATCATTAAGCTCATCAATTGATTATCGATCCTGGGAACCCATACAAAACCTGATTCACATTTCTTCTTTAATTGCACCATTAAGAGAATGGTCTTATCTAGCCACTTGGAGCAAACATTTCATCATGATTCTCTTCCTCTTTCTAAGAGAATCTTCTAGCCGCGAGCCTTCTATAGCGTGTTTGATTTGTAAATCCTTTTGTTGAACATCCATCGCTTGTTCAATGTTCATCATTCATCATGATGTTTCCTACAAATCAAAATTAAGTACATGATTAGTAATACTTCATAATCGTCAAATCATGATAACCTATTATGCATACAGATATCATTTACATAGTTATGCAACTTATTTTTACCAATACTTTGGCACAACACTTTCCCATATCCTGTATGCATATAGTGGCTATCTAGATGCCTTCCATCTCTATCAGAACATACTATCGAGAGTGTGCACAGCTCTCAGCATGTCAGCAAAGAGGTTTCATTCTAGACAAGCAACAATGGAATGTTTGTCCAAATTACCAATCATATGCATATTAGTAGTATACTATTCAATGCTCTATGAATGTTTACACTCAGCATCATATATTCTATGCATACAACCTATTACAGGCAATATCATTTACTATTTCAAATAACAACTCAAATACTTATCTTTTATGCTTGTGTGGTTGCCTCCCGCTTGATCTTCTATATGTCTTTTGAACTTCTATTCATTCTGTACCACTGTGCATGCTCAAGTGTGCACTAGTGTCATCCTCATGATCTCATACACAAACATACATTCATTAGTATATTCTCAAAACATTCTAATTCTAAATAATCTTGAATATGTATAGTCATGATCATTAGTATTTAGGGTTTCAAGGAAGTCTTCTTTTACTCATGCATATTCTTGTTTGATCATAGTACTCTTCTGGTTAGTTAAATCTTCAATCAAGATAAGAGACATAATGTGCATAAACCCTTGATTAACTTTATTAATAAGCATAACCAATCATACCAAGTATACTTATATAGGGGATCCTAACACAAGGTAAGATTATAACTTGACATAGGAAAACATACCTGGATTAGTATACCTGCTTAGTTATGTACAACATACCTAAACAATCTCTTCAATGATTTAGAGATCCTGAGCTAGAACCTGCATGTCTCATAGGTTAAGCATAATATATCAAAGTCATACATACCACGTAAGTAGAACAAAGATTATGGATGAGTCTTTGTCTTCATGTGGAACTTGATTTGTCTTTCGTGATGTACCTGAATCTTGTTAGCAGACAACATCAACCTCACACAACACCATTATGCATTAGTACAATCATATATCCCTAATCAATGAATGTCTTCGATCATTCACATGCATTCATACTATTACTAGGGTGATAAGATAAGTCTAACATTAATCAAGATTGTACTAACAAATAATATGAAGACAAACACATTATGAATTTAATCAGGAATCAGATTTCAAGACATACCTGAACCTCCTTGAGTCATACCTGTCGAGACTTCTTGTAGTCTTCTTATGTAAGGCCTTAGCCTCAACTCCCCCTGAAACTTGATCTGGAGCTTGATTAGGGTTTGCTAGAGAAACCCTAAAAATAAAATCTTTGACTTTCACACTTCTGAATGGATGGAAGGATGTGTCTTGCTAAGCTGATCAAACTAGCATACTTCAATTTTGAAATCTCCAAAATTTGACCCCTCAAAATTGCCTTTGAAACTTCTGGATCTTCTGGACAAGAACCCAAACTAGGGTTTGATGAAGCCCACCTTTCTGTCCAATCAAAAGTTTCAATCCAAGGCTCTAAACTCTTATTTTTCTGAGGAGCTTCTAGTCGTGGTTACAGACTTCAAAAATTCCAACTTTTGCTGAAGCCCTAATTTTCCATCTTTCTGATCAAAATCCCAAGCTAGGGTTTAATCAAGCCCGGTCTTCTACCCAACCAAAAAATTCGATCTTGGTCTCTAAATTTCAATTTTCCTGAGTAGCATTCAGCCGTGGATTCCGATTCCAAAAATTCTAACTTTCTCCGAAACCCTAAATTCCGGAAGCCATGAATAAAGGTGCTCCAAAAATAATTCTGTTTTGACAGAAATATGTACCTGATTGTTTCTGCTATAACTCTGAAATTTTTTCTCCACAGGGTCTAAAAACGTTTTTTGCAGTAGCTTGACCTGTCATCTTTCCATCCTGACAGGTCTGACCTCAATTGGAGTTTCTGAGAGAGAGTTATGCGAAATGTCGCAACGTGACGGTTTTTGGATAATACAGGAGAGCGAACTTGTACGGCGTGACACGTGTCACTGTTTGAACTTAGGCATCTGAAAACTTTTCCTGAGATATATCACCCTATTATATTTCCATCCTGATAGGTTTGACCTCGATTGGACTCTCAGAGAGAGAGTTATGCCAAGTTTTGCAACGTGACCTGTTTATGGGATAAAACAGGAGAGCGAAATTGTACGGTGTGCCACATGTCACTGGTTCAGCTTCGGCCTCTGAAAAAGTTTCCTGAGATAGTACAGTCTATGTACTACCTGTCACTTTTTACTAAATTTCATTTCGAGCTTCCTAGCCCAAGTTATGACCTTTTTTCCTAGATCACCTGATTTTGACTGAGATCTGGAAGAGGCAGAAACCCTAACTTGTACTGATCATAACTTACAAAGTAAAACGAATCTGAGGGTGCCCTTTGGAAACAAGATACCTGGAGATGTTATCTACGACATGTAAAGTTTTCAGATCCTGAAACTTTTCCAAAATGGATTTATAGCGAAAGTTCCACGATGACCGGTTTTTGCTATATAAAACCCTAACCTTCAAATTGTCGTAAGTAAAGCAAGTGCCATACCTTGCCTTCCTTCAGTTTAGCTCTGATACCATGTTAAGATTCAAGCATAGCATAGCATAAGCATAGCATAAACACAAGAGACACAGATTTATCCTGGGAAACCCTCATGGGGTAGAAAACCGAGTAAAGCTTCCTCAATATAGATGACCAACAATATAAAAAGATGCAAACCAAAGACATGAACTCCGCCTCCACCATAGCAGACCTCTCCTCCACAAGTGCGCTACTCTCAAGTGAGTGAGTGTGTCAAATGAGGAACACACCTCCTCTATTTATACACTACTCTGACATATCTTTTACACAAGTACATGTAGGCTCGTATTTAACCATTAGGTTAAATACCCTATTATAACTAACTGGGCCGACCCCACTAGGGTGGTCTAACAACCCTTTGACCCACATAACACATACAGGGCCGACCCCCACTAGGGAAGTCTAATAACCCATGTTACCACATTCCGACGTAGGAATAAACATCTCCAGATATACAATAAGATCTTTACGGAGGAATGAAACATCTCCGGAATAATAAAGTACAAATATAATATTCTTTGAAGTTACAATATTTCAACAAAATCGGTTGACGAGGGAATGGTAGTTGAAGAGATCATGTAAATGGTGTTGATCTCCCCGAATGGGGGTGAGATCGGGGGGTGAATCTCTTCAATGGTGGGTGGTGCCGTCTCAAGATCCAGATTGTTCATCTCATAGAGAGCTGCTCTGTAATTGGGGAGATCGGAACAGTGATGTGAGTAATGCCCGTAAACACCGCATATGGCACAGGGGTGTTTAGTGCACAAGGATTTATCGCGAGGCTTAGGGGTTGGATCTAGTTTGACAACCGGGATATTTGGGTCATCGTCAAGCATCTGCATGTGTTCCTGTAATGCAGGTAACTGTGGACATTGATGAGTCGCATGGCCTAACTCATCGCACAACAAGCATTTGGGAGGAGCACGAAACACGGGGGGGTTTTTGACTGTCTTGGGAGGTGGTACAGTAGTGTAAGGTTGGGGTCCTCTGCCCCCAGTGGGTTTGGAAGGAGGAGGGGGATTCATGGAGGATGAAGGGGTAGAGACACCTGGGGGTGGCTGAGTGGTAGTAGCCATGGGTTGCACCGGTTGGAGGACGACGCTTGGTGTCGGCGGGGGAACGGGAGGCGACAGATACCATACGGGTAATCCCAAGGTTAACCCAGGGAGGCTCAGGGTATCCATGACCTGGGCGCTTACTACTCCCGATGGAGGGACTAGGAAGGGGATTGTGTGGATAGGTGTAACACCAATGTGGCTAGGTAACAATGGTGGTTTAGGCAACAAGGGTGGTTGATTGTTAGGTGTTTGGTTATCGTGGGACAGGGTACATAAGTTAGACACTTCGGGCGTAGATGACGAGGGAGGAATGGATTGGAAGGTGGATGTCATCGACAGGTCTGAGTAAATGCCAGGTCCCAAGGAGGAAACAAACGAGGTAGCGGTACCACTAACTGGTTGTTCAACCATGGGGAGAACATTTTCGGATGCAGCAGGGGCATTTGGATCGTAGTAGGTGAGTTGGTCAATCTTGACCACGCATCCATCATGGGGGAACATCATGGTACGAAAGACAGAGGAAGTTACCTCCCGCATAGCATACATGTAGCTGCGACCAAGTAAGAGGTTGTAATCAAGCTGGGCGTTGATGACCTCTATGTCAATGAGGACGGTTTTACCACCTAACTGGACGGGGACGTTGGCTAGGAGACCTTGGGGCTGAGTTGAACGACCGTCGTAGGCGCGTAATGCAGTGGTGGACTGCTGAAGGGTAGGGGATCCCAACTTCTGCCATACGAATGTGGACATAACGCATGTGGAGGCACCTTCATCGATGATGCACCGATGGATGACAAGATTTCGAACGGAAACAGAAACTTGGAATGCTAAAGTGGAAGGCAGGCGGGGTTCGGACTGGTCCAAATCAAATGCCATCAAATTCGAATCGTTTGGGTCAATAGCCCCAATGGCTGAGAGTAAAGTCTTGCACTGGGAAGGGCATTTTTTCAAGACTTCTAACGCAGACATGGCTGCGAGGGATTGGGCTAAGTCGTCTACAATGTTGTAGTTTGACGCAGCGCACGCATTGGGGTTATTGTTGATACGACGAAGTGGGAAACGAGGTGCTTTGGAAGCGCCATCGATTGGGGGCGGAGGGATACGTAACGCCTGATCAGTGGGATGAGTGTTAGTGGTTTTATCGATGGGAGGGGCTTCAGAGGTGGAGCCATATTGGTTCTGACGGGTCTGGAGGTTGACATCAGTGGATGACATCATCAACAAGTGGTGGGTACCTGAGTCAAACATGGGTTGATCAGGAGTGACGTAAGTCATCTGTTGTTGGGGTGGCGCATTGGCTTGAGGGGGAGCCAACAGCTGAGTGTTCACTATGCCTTGGTTTGGTAAGGGGTTTTGCAGCACTAAAGGTGGCTGCTGAGGTTGTGGGGGGTTAGGCAGTGCTTGGGGATCCGCATGACCTTGGCGATGGGCATCATCAACCCAAAGTTACCGAGCTCGCTCCAAGTGTGGGAAAGCATGTGTGTAGTGGCCATAGACCCCGCAAATAGAACAAGGATGGTTCGTTCGCAAATTAGGGTTTTTAGCCTGCTTGGGCGGGCGATCGGGGTTTTGGTTAGTGGGGGCCGCATTATTGTTGTCTGGGGGATTAGGAGGTTGGCCGCCTTGGTCAGGAGGAGGGTTGTTTCCATGATTACAGCCCTTACCGTGGTTTTGCTGGCCCTGGTTGCGTTGGTTGTTTTGGTTTTTCTGCGGCGTTTGTTGGGCGTATACTTTCCCTTGGGCAGCAGGTGGGTTTTGAGGTTGTGCAAGTGAGGGAGCAGGCTGCGGTGGATAATATGTAGGTGGAGGCTGCGCAGGTGCAGCACCTTGTGGGGGTTGCTGATATGTCTGCGGAGCGGGTTGTGGGTTGGCCGCAGGGGCTGCCTGTGGCGGATAATAAGCAGGTTGGGCTTGGGAAGGCGCAGGAGCTGGTGCAGCCTGCTGGTGGTAATAGGGCTGAGGTGCGACCGGGGGGGTGTAAGCTGGGGGTGCGTGTCCAAAGCACTGAGGTGGACACGAGGGTCCGTGAGAATGGTGATGATGTGCCATAGGAGCATACGAGTTGGTTGCTCCCGACTGTGAGGTAGCCCGTGAAAGGTCGGGGCCAGGGTTAGGACGTGCTATGGAAAAGGGTTGGGGATGCGAAGAAACACGGCCGATGATGTCGTCTGCAGCATGGGATGCCCCCGGTGCATCGTTCTGGGAGGAATCGCTGCAAGGGGCGTCCGGTATAATGGTATAGAGATAACCTAACTGGGCATAAATGAGGTCGAACTGCTATGCCTTAAGGATGGCCTCTTCTTCAGGCTGGGGTCTTTCGGAAGCTACATCCTTAGCAATGACAGGAAGAAGGGATTTGAGGAACCAATCTAAGAAGATACGGTCGTCTAATTTGATCTTGCATAAGCTATGACGTCGATGCCACTCATGAATGTGGTCCGTGATGTGGGTAGCCGTGTTTTGTCTGCAAGACAAGAGAATCTCAACGCCCGCGTCGTAGTGGACCGGTAATTGGAAGAACTGCAAGAAGGTCGAGGCAAGGGAAGTAAAGGTGGCATGGGTCCCATGGGGTTGCTCAATATGCCACTTAGTTGCAGAGCCAATGAAGGTGCACTGTAACAAACGAAGGCGAACAGAGTCGTCCACTATGGAGTTGGAGGAACACCATAGATGGAAGGACATAATGTGGTTTTGAGGGTCCTCACCTGCCTTGCCCTCGAACTTAGGGATGTCAGAGGGGAGCTTGGTAGGCATGTGAGGCCATGCAGGGTTGTGTCAGATAGGATCGTTAGTCAGTCTGGCTAGGTCAGGCAGGTTGAGGCTAGCCATGAATGGAAAACTGGAAGAAGGATGTGACACAGTAGTGGGTTGGACCAAGTTGGGGCCAATGCCCCCAAGTGGAGGGACAGGGTTTGGGATGTTGCCCCCAAGTGGGGGAACTAAGGTATAGGAGGGTCCTGCACCACCATGGGTGGTGTGAGTCACTGGTGGAGTGGTGGTAGGTATGCCAGGTACTGTAATGGGTATGGTGACCGGAATGGTGGACGTGGCCCCCATCGAGGGCATACCCAAAACAGGTGTGGTAACTGGTGTAGTGGTGGATGTGCCACCAATGGTCCCTACAAGGAAAGGGGTGGAAGTCGTGCCAGCCATGGGGCTAGTAGGGGCAGTGTAAATGGGGTTCTCAGACTCTTCCTCAGAATCGAAGGTAAAGTAAGGGGCGTCAAGATCGAGTTACGGAGTCCTATGCCGCTGACGAGTGGAGTCAAGTGACAAGGCTCGAGATCTATGATAAGTGGTATCAAGTGATGAAGATCTATGTCTATGACGGGTGGTATCAAGTGAACCGTGCTGTGGGGGCTCGCCCCTGAGGCACCGAGAATGTCTTGGGGACTCAATGGTGACAGATGGTGTCGAAAATCTGGGGGTTGTGTTGAGCGAAAAACAGCTCAAAAACCCTAATGCAACCGAGTGTGCAGAAGGAGAGCTCAAAAAATATGGCACTCAGGCCAACAACCAACTCAAAACACCTACTGTAACAGCTGTGCTACAATAAGTGGAGTATCAACAGAAATGGTCAGAATACCAACAAGCAGCAGGTTTCCTAGAAATAAAAAAAAAATGGTGGACTCACTAGACCAAAAGGAGGTAAGGGAGCATGCAAACACCTAACTAAAAGGTATTCTGACTCAACTAGACATATCCTCTGCAAGGTGATGAAATCCAAGTTAGACAATATGAATAGGAAAGCCAAGTGGCTAAGATATCCCCCTACCGGGAGGGACACTGGGTAGTCAATCCTAGAAGAATGGCAACTAAGATACCCCGTTCATGACACGTCCAGAAAGGTGAATCTGTCGTTTGGTCCTTTTACTGCAATACCCCTATACAGGGATATCCCAAGAACTGCGAAAGGTAGCCCTTCGGTTACTGAATGGAGTGTGGTATTCCACTCAGGCCTCCGGAACCAGTCTCGCGACTTCAACCCTCCTAGGGGAGAGGCCCTCTGGTAAACTGGTTGTGACCGTGAGAAAAATTACTAGGGGATTTTGGTTCCCTAATTGGACAACAGCTATGTCTCAAGTGTAAGTAACTGAGGGGTGTTATTGGAAGCCTATCCCCCCGATCCTACCTAACTACAAAGATTCTTTTGTGTTCCCCAAGTGGGGTTAGAATATTGGTTGAGTTAAGTAGTTTTTAAGGCTCACTTGAATTATGTGACAGAGTGTGTACGTGTGAGATGATGATGAACCCAAGTAGAAAGTGCCACTAGGGAGGGCAACTTTCTATCTAGCAATAACAATACAAAAATTAACTTTTGAAATGCACAATTTTCTTTTTTCAATTTAAAGTGATGAAAATGTAAAAACGATTCTGTAAATGAAACAGAAATAAAAATGCAGAAAAGGCTGTAAGGAAGGGTGGCTGCAGGTAGAACAGATGGCTGTGCTAGGGCAGAAAATAGTGCAGCAAAGTGTTGGGTTCAAAACAGAGAAAAACTGCAGAAAACAGACCGCGGGTTTTGGGCAACTCTGAGCGGTCGGACCGCGAAAAACAGCTGAACAGTCGCAAGCGGGTTGTGGGTTTTGGGCTGAAAAACGCAGTCGGGACACAGGAAAAACACCGAAAGTCACGGGCGGGTCGCGGAAAAATGGCCGAAAGCCGCAGGCGGGACGCAGGAAAAACACCGAAAGGCACCGGTGGGTTGCGGGAAACTGGCCGAAAGCCGCAGGCAGGACGCAGGAAAAAGGTTTAATAGCCGCAGTCGAACCGTCTCAAACAGGCTAATAGCCGCGGTCGGATCGTAGGTAACAGACTGAAAACAACCGGCAGGTTGCCGGAAATAGTCTGAAAGCCGCGGTCGGGTCGCAGGTAAGTGCCTGAAAGATGCGGTCGGAACGCGACTGTGGGGGGAAAAAACGCAGTATATGGCGGCCGAAAGGGACAGCCGAACAGAAAAAATATTTAAAAATTGTAACCAAAAATTCAAACTTAGGGGAGTCGCCAAAACTGTAGCTAGGGTTTTACCCCTAGCTTGTGAAAATGAGCACCTACTAAGGAGAAGGGACTCCTTAGTAGCAGTTCAGTAAATGTAAATTAAAATGCTAAAACAGAAATATAAATTACTCTAAACATGTGCATGAAACAGAAAAAAACAAGATGTAAAGAATGGCTTTTTGTATTAATTTTACCTCCAATGTGAAGGTTGATGAAGCTCTTGCAATGATCCAAGAGGGTTGCTCCAAGCTCCAACTTGCTCCTTCTCTTTCTCCAATGGTGGGAATGGGCCAAAAGGGGCTCTCAAGGTGAAAGTAGCTCAAAGGTGAGCTAGGGTTTCAAGAGCTATTTTGGCAGAGTAAGGGTGCTTATGATTGTGGATGTGAAATAAGGGATCTCCATCACCTATTTATAGTTTTTTGGTGGTGGAGTGCTATCCCATGGTTTTAGGAACCATATGGTTTAGGTCACCTGTATAGGGTTTTTTCCTCCTTTTCTTCATTATTTTATATTTTATATTTCCTTTTTAGAGGGTTTTTTCTATTTTTAGAGGAATTTTGGATATTTTTGGAGGAAAAAGGGGTTTTTTAGCCTTTTTGAGGCTTTTTTGATGGTTTTGTGGCCTTTTGGAGGCATTTTAGGCTTTTTGGAGGCTTTTTAGTGGGATTCTCAGGGTTTTTAAGGGAAATATGGTAGGAAAATGGACAAATGAGTCATGTAATGGGGTAGATGAGGTAGTGAGCACTTTTTGGGTGTTAACACATTGATAGGGGAAGTATCTATTGGGGGCCAGTCAATGCAAGGCAAAGTGGGTGTATTGCTTGTGCTTAAGAAGCATTTGATTTCATCAACCTCAGTTCTACAATTTGTTTTTGTAGATATAAATGAGGAGGATTGTTCTTCATGGGGTTCAAGGAAGGCGAGTGATTGAATAGCATCATTTGAGGCATTTGCAACAAGTGGGGTTTCTTCGGCTCTGACATGCCGAAGTAGGGAGGAAATGTCGGTTGGTTCAAGAGGAAAATAAGACAATGCAATTGAGTTAACTTGAACATCCTTGTAGTAGGGTTCATTGGAAAGCTTGTATTCAAGAGCAGCAAGAACACGTGTTCGGCTAACAAAGAATTCATAAGGCTTCTTGTTAGGATTGGATTTACAATCAATTAGGATGTCAATGTCTGAGAGCAAGCGAGGGAGGAAATTGGCAATGCTTGAAATGTTTTGCGGGAAGCTAATAGTGTGTCCAGAATATGTATATTGACCCCCACGAGCATGAGTGACCTGTAAAATTGGGTTAACACGAGAAATGAGCATTTCTTCAACTTGAGTAAGGATAGCTAGCACAATTGGTTGTATCCGTGGGTCCATGTTGTTTGCTAAGGAGTAGCGATGGAAATTTTTTTCTACAATACAACGAGAACATGCAGATGCATAAGAAGAGTGCTTTGTTTTAATTCCACAATAAGAATCCATGCATATAAAGCAGACATCCATGCTAGATAGTTTGTCAACCCTTTTACGGAATTGATGTTGCACACTATCTAGGTGGATATTTGTTGGATGTGTTGGGGTGGTTGTGCATGGTGTTGAAATATTGTAACTTCAAAGAATATTATATTTGTATATTATTTATTCCGGAGATGTTCCATACCTCCGATGTGATTATACTATAAATCCGGAGATGGTTATTCCTCCGAGTTGGGTGTGGTAACTAGGGTTATTAGACCCACCATGTGGGGGTCGGCCCAGTCAGTTATAATGGGGTATTTAACCTAATGGTTAAATACGAGCCTACATGTACTTGTGTAAAATACATATCAGAGTAGTGTATAAATAGAGGAGGTGTGTTCCTCATTTGATACACTCACACACTTGAGGATAGCACACTTGTGGAGGAGAGGTCTGCTATTGTGGAGGAGGAGATCATGTCTCAGGGTTTCATCTTTGTATATTGCTGGTCATCTATATTGAGGAAGCTTTGCTGGGTTTTCTACCCCATGAGGGTTTCCCAGGATAAATCTCTGTCTCTTGTGTTTATGCTGTGCTTGTTGTTTCTTCAGTGATCCTGTATATGCTATTATTGTGAAATGGAATGTAATGCTGCTATTTTATGTCTTAGCATATTAAATCTTAACACATGGTGTTGAGGGTGGTAAGGAAGCTTGAACAACGTGAAATGGAGAAGGGATATGAACAAGTTGGCGAGCAGCTCTATATAGAAGGCGTTGATGTTTGTTGTTTTTTTTTTCTTTTCAGCATAAACAATTCTTCTGCGTGCATTGATTTGATCATTGACATCATTGGTTGACATGGCTACAAAAAAAATTGTTTTGTGGTTATCAACTTTATTGTGCCCTTGTTGGAAGACAAACATAGTATATATTGAATAATTGAACAACTAAACAAAGATAGAGTGTAAAATATAAATGGAGCATGGATAATATATGCCAAGGTATTGCAAGAAGTATAAAGTTGACAAAGTTAGCATCATTTTAAGTATAAATGTGAAATTGGAAAGATAGGTTCCAATGAATATGTACTTTGACAAAATGTTACAACAAAAGTAAATCATATAATATTTAAAACTGTTGATTGATGGTTACAAGTAGTAGTTAAACAATGTTCATTTTAAGCAAAAATTTGTTTATAAACAAAGAAGTATAAAGTTGACAAAGTAATCTTTATTAAAAGTATAAATTTGAAAGTGGCAAGATAGGTTGCAATGAATATGTAATTTGACAAAATGTTACAACAAAACTAAATCATATAATATTGAAGGCTACTCATTGATGGTTACAAGTATTAATTACATAGAATTGTCTATACAAAAAGTATGTAGTGGATAAGTATAAAGGAGGAAGAGAAAAAAGCTACATTTGGAATGCCCAAAATTGTGTGACAAAGGATTATCAAAGGTAGAGTTCAAAGCCTGCGAACAATTGAGCGTGTATTAAGCACAGTGGCTTCGTTTGGATCAACTAAAGCAACAGGTGGTGATGACAATGAAGCATCTTCAGACATAACAAGAAGCACCTTCAAGCGAGCATTTGAATTAAAAGTCTCTGTGTTCACCGATAAGGTTATAAGGTATTTGTGAGCACAAACACGTTGAACAATTTATGACATAGATGCTGGATCACTTGAGAGAAGGCATAAATCCCATGCAGATATGCCCATGAGTTGTTGCGTAGAAGCATCGAAAGCTATGACACTGTACATTTGTCCAGTGGGATCAAGTAGATCAAGTTTTAGTATGTATCGATAAGCACATTCTGTAAACTCCCCATCACATTTTGCACAATGCCATACATTACCAACTTTGTGGGAAATTTTTTTCATGCATTGTATTCCATCGACAAATAGAGGACATGCAAGGAAGTAGAAGTCATCGATGTTAATATGGGTGATTGTAGCAATTAGTGAATACCAAGTTGTTTTTTTAGAGGGTTGCAGAGATTGAAGCGCAGAGATGGAAATGCGTTTGCAAGAGCTAGAAGAAGGTGAAGTTGATTTTCTACTCAAAGATAGCGAGGCTGAACGAAAGCCGTTGTCATTAAACCATGTTTGGAGAAGATGAGCTTCCTCAATATTTGGGTTTATAACGAGGTTGGTGTTTGAGAGGGTGCCAATGGTTTTTCCATTGAAGTCTGTAACATGACCACCTTTAATTGCAAGGATAGGGGGAGTAGGAAAACCTCGAAGGCTTCCAAGGTGGGAACCCTCTATTATGCAGTGATCATTCCAAAGTGTTACATCTATGCTATACCCCAACATGTCGCTCAACCCAATTGTTCGTCGAATGGTTTCAGAGCCATCCCTTTTGCGTATAGTTGATGCAGGGGAAACAGAAATCACAATTCCAATAAGGTCAACCATGGAATTGATAGGTGTAGTTTTGATGTCATGGATAGATTTAAAGTGGAAGCAATGAAAAGGGATTAATGGGTACTCTTCCAAACATGGTTCAATGGTTGAGGAGGGAGTAAGAAAAACCTCAAAAGAACTTGTCAAATGGTTGTATGTTGGGTTGACTACTTTAACTGTGCCATTTGAGATAGTGTAGACTGTGCCAACTTGTATTTGTTCATATAATGAGGTGGCTAGTTCATTGAAAGCAGAGACATGAATCTCATCTTTGATAGCACTAACAAGGTCAAATCCAAAAAGTTGACCAGGCCCTTTTTGATTGGTGTAGGTTGTCATACTAGTCTTTACAGTAACGCGGCCTTGAATCGACCAACTTTTGTTGGAAGGGTTGAGCGATGTGAATTGAAGAGAAGGTGCAATAGGGTTTTTGGTTGAGTTTTGCGAGCAAGGCATGTCAAGTGAAGGGTTTTGGGGATCAATGGTGTTCATTTCTGGAACAGATGAACTGCTAGGGGAGGTAAATCTAGGGGTAAAGTTGAAAGGTGATGGGTCTCCAACTATTGCTGCTTCCTAAGTGACAATTTCAAATGTGTCCAATGTGACAATCCTGGCAATAAGCATTAAGCTAAGTAAGTATAAGTAAAAAACTGTAAAATGATTGGGAGTACAACCTAAAACAAGTTAAAACAAGAGGTAGAAATCAAATCATACATGGTATTGTGCAATATGTTGCATGTACATTTGATGACTTTGATGATTGAACTTGCTTAGAGTTGGTGGTTTTCCATAGTGCTGTTATAGCTAGTTGGAAGCAATGTATTGTGGCAATGATCTCCATCAAAGATACAAATTCGGAAGCGGGCAGTTGTTGAGTGAAGAGAGTTTATTTGTTTGAGAGCAACAACTTGTAAAAGCGAGCAGAGGTCAACAACACCAGTCATCAAAAGTGAAATAGAGTTTTCAGTTAATAGAGTCTCCATACCAGCGTACTGAAAATACTGGCACTACAAAAGCAACCTAGAAAAGGGCAAGATTGCTATTAGCAATCAATGTTTCTATTCGAGTAATAAGGAAACAAGTAGAAACAACATCATAGATTATTTAGTTAATTTTGAAACTTAAACTGTGCATTATTGAAAGACTTAAGATTTGGTAGAAGGTTAGAAGAGTAGTTGGCATGTAAAAAGAAGAAAAAAAGGTGTTGGGTTCAAGTTAGCAGTTTAAGAACATAAGAAAAAGGGAACAATAGAGAGAAACATCAGTTTGATGGTGTAGAATGTGAATTACAGTCTTGGGAATTCTCATATAAAAATCTATGACAATTTGTTCTAACAGTATCACACTTTAACCGAACTTGGAACGAATCTGCTGAAAATGAAACAGGGTATACATATGTAGCAAACACATCTCTTGTGAATCAATGAAGTGGAAACCTGTGCTTTGAAATGCCTTTTTCATTCTTAGAATAAATATCTTTTGAAAATAGAGTTAGAAAGTTTACATAGAATACTTGGTATGGTGAATAGAAAATCAAAACAATAGACTTTGATGGCAAGGCAATCAACCTTGTATTTAATTTGGCTGTAGTGGTATCCTTCATTGCTTGATGGAAATAGATGGATCCTTTTAGGATCTTTGACTGATAGGAACAATCTCTAGTGGTCATGTATCGCACTAAGGCAGTTTTTTTTACAAGATGGCAAGTCAACTGACAGTGGGGAACATGAAAGTAAACACTCTTGAAATGGAAGGGTAGTCGCTTCCATAGAAAGGTGGCAGCTGTTATAGCTAGATATCTTTCTAGGTCTTGTTTTGTGATATATCTTGGGGCCTTGTAGTTTTGAAACAGATGAATAACAGTTGAGTAGTGACTTGGGAGCAATACTTGATGCTCTTTGCTTGGAACCTAGGCCTTGTTAGTAAGCTGGTAACAATGTACAATTGATGTATTTTATATATTCTATATTGTGTTACAAAATATGCTCTGCTTGGAAACATGGTCTAATCTACAGTGTTGGTATCCAATCTGATATTCATATTTATGATTTGAGAATGCAAAATGAAAGAAAAAAACATATGCATAGTTGAAGAAACTAAGAGCAATCTGGGTGTGTGCATAGGAACTACAACACCTTTTGAATCTATTGTAGTGGTAGCTCAATAGAAGTTCAAGCACCTGTGGTTGTTGCAGCAAATATAAAGCTAATGCATATATGGTTTTTTTATCTCGGTAAAACTGCAAATGTGGGAAAACAACTTGATCCAGATGATATAAAGTTATAAGAAGCAAGTTTAAATGAAGTTGGAACGAGTAAAGAGTATCTTGGTAAAAATAATCTGTGGTGCAGAACAGAAGATGTGAAAAATAAATTTGAAGCAAACGGGACAAAAGGAAGAGAACCAACAAGGAATTTCAACAGGGGGTCAGTAGCACGAATAGGTTATTGCAGAACCAGGAAACAAGAAAATTTTGGGAAATAAAAGATCAACTTTTCAAAAGTGGCAACTTTTGTAGGAGACAAAATGTATTGCAGTACAAGTATATTTGCCCAAGTTAGTAGAAACATATATTGGTAAACACAAGGAACTGAATATATATCAATCAGGCACGGTTGCATGTGAAACTAGTAAACAAATCACATACATGTTAAAATTCTAAATTTAAAAGTTGAACATGCAAGTGAACGAGTAAATAAATTACAGTGTAGTGACATGAACATCCTATACCTTCCAGAAAAAAAAAACAAAAACAAAAAAAAAATACAGCAGAACCTTCTTGGTTGTTATAACAACAAATATGAGTTTGGTTTGAGAGGAAAACCTTGATTTTGAATACAAAACAAAAAGCTTTGCTTCCTGAAGAGGACCGTTGATTCGTAAATTGATAGGGATTCGAATAAGTGAGCTGACGTCACAATAACAGTAGCAAACAATAATACAATGACAGAGTCTTGACCCATTGAATTTTATAAGGGATTACGAGGAAAGGCGGTGGTGCATTGGCGTCTGAAAACATTTAAGCATTCTTGCATTGAAATTTGTTCTTGTATTTGCAGAAGAGACAATGTACAGCAGGTCCAATCCATCAACTTTTGGTTTGCGTCAATAGGAAAAGATCTGTATGACTCAAGCGATATTCATAATTTCGTCATGGATTAAACCCAAGGAAATAAATGTTGATGTGGGAAACCTTACAGAAGTTTGTTCCATGTCCAATCCGTAATTGAATGCTCAAGTTTAGAAAAAGAAAATTTATACCTGGTAAGATTTTTCCATGCAGAGATGGATCAAAGCCTTACACTAGGAATATGATTATTTTTAAAACTAAATGCATAGAAAAAGTATTTGATGTACGGGAGATGGATGATTCAATCGAAGCAATGCAGAGGCCCATCTCAGAAAACCAAAACAAAACTGCATTTTTCTGTGCAGGGGGGGTTTGTTCATTCGGTCATCGGATCGAATCACATGCCCAAAGGAACTCGCCCATTTTTTTCGCAAAGGTGCACATATTCGATTAACTCTTCCGCAAAAGGGAAGATGAACCTTTCCTTCTTCTCTGATGAATTGTTTCTCTTAAGTTACGTAAAATCGCCCGCAGGCTCGAAAAAATTTGCTTCCACAAAAGCGGATAAAACTCGACTAAATTTTTCGCTTTACGCTTTCGTGCCTGTCCATGGTAGGAAAACTTGAATTCTCTTTCCGCAAAGGTGGGAAAACTTGAATTCTCTTTCCACATATGAACCTTTCCTTCTTCTCTGATGAATTGTTTCACTTAAGTTACGTAAAATCGCCCGCAGGCTCGGAAAAATTCGCTTATCTTTTCCACAAAAGTGGATAAAACTCGGCTAAATTTCCCACTTTACGCTTTCGTGCCTCTCCACGGCAGGCAAACTTGAATTCTCTTTCTGCAAAGGTGAGCAAGTACAAGTATATTTTCCGCAACGGCAGAACCATTTGTCTAAATTTCCCTCCTTACGCTTTCGCGCTTGTCCACGGCGGGAAAACTTGGGTTCTCTTTCCGCAAAGGTGGGAAAGCCCGTGTATCTTTTCCACAATGACGGGAAAGTCCGCGTATCTTTCCCACAATGACGGAACCATTTGGCCGTTGATTCCTCGCGCTTGATGGAACCATTTGGCGTATCTTTCCCGCAAGTCCGTGTATCTTTTCCGCAACGGCGGGAAAGTCCGCATATCTTTTCCGCAACGGTGGGCAAGTATGGAGGTTTTCTGGACATGAACACGCAAGAGGTGCAGGCCTACATCATAGGAGAGCACGGCAATAGGTCTGTGGCTCTCTGGTCGAGCATCAGCATGGCTGACAAAAGACCTCAAAGCCAGAGCAAGCTGGTAGAGGGAACCAGGCAAAACCAGGAAAAACCTGGAGAAGACTAAGTCAACGGCCGGTTCGTGAGCAGTTGATCCAACAGACCGAGAGAAACCTCCACATGGCAGGATTCCATTCGCTCCATGAGCGAGTAATCTAGCCGATGTGGAGGTTATGGACCTCCGTGGTGAAACGCCTACGGCGTAAATATAAAAAGATGTGTTGGAAATAAAATCAGTAAACCACTTGCGCAAGTTTGGTAACTTCTAGAATGTAAATGATTAGATAATTGTAAACATTCACTCAATAAACCATAAAAATTTAGGATATGTTGTGTGTAATTGCTTAAGACAAATTTGTGAAATAATAACCATTCAAATAACATGCAATTAACACTATGATCCATAGATGAGAGTTGTGGATCGTGATAGACTAGTCATTATATATGTGGCGAGGGTCCTATTTCAAATGGATTAATTTAGGATAATCAAATTATTTTAGGTGTTTTATATGAAGTGATTATGGACCTAGTAAGTCCAAGGGTGAATCCTATAGATCTCGAGGATGGAAGGGTTGTTTTTGAAAAGGATGGTAGTTGGTTGAAGGTTAAAGTTGGAGGAGACAATTCTTTAAATCATGTTGATAATGATAAAGGTGAAGCCAACAAAGGGATGCAGTTGAATGATGTTGTTAGTGTAAAAATGAAGAGGAAGAAGTGTGTAAAACATAAAATCTCTCTTATGAGGCTAGTCCTAGGAAAGGATATCAAAATGCATGAGGTGGTGGAAATGGATTCCCATGCTCTTGTTGGAAGATTTCATGGTAAAAAGGTGGGGGAGTTGTCTCTAAAGGTGTATTTGTAGTGTAAGAATGAAGAGGAAGAAGTGTGTAAAACATAAAATCTCTCTTATGAGGCTAGTCCTTGGAAAGGATATCAAAATGCATGAGGTGGTGGGAATGGATTCCCATGCTCTTGTTGGAAGATTTCATGGTAAAAAGGTGGGGGAGTTGTCTCTAAGGGTGTAGTTATAGGAAAGATGGTCTCTTAGGCTTGGGTATCTTCCTAATTTGTTTATATCAACTACAAGTCACCTAGGGTTTCTTTTCATATATCAAGAGGATTTTGAGGAATATTTTGGCCCATGATTGGAAGTGGGAGATGATTTTGCTTATGCTAAAACAATGGTCCCCTTGTTTTTATTCATACTCAAGTATGAATGACATCACTCCAGTTTCGATGAAGTGTCTTAGTCTTCCTCTGGACTTCCGGTCACCTTCAATGGAGGCTCAACCTCACTTAGATCAATGCCAAAAGGAAATTGGCAAGTCTATTAAAGACTTCGCATTAAGTTTGCAATATCCTTCCTTTGATTTTGAAAATTTTGGGATAGTATACTCATTTGGGGATAGTTGTTAGGGTTTGTCTTTCCCTTTGAAAGGATTGAAGGGGGATAGGCAATTCGAGGATATGTGTGTAGAAGTTATTCTACTAAGGGATCCCCTATTGGGTCTGATTCTAGTGATGGGGATTTTGAGGTAAATAATCAAAATAGGAAGGGCCCTAGTGTGGAAGGTAATAGATATTATTTAATATCTAGGAAGGAGGTTCTTGGTGATGATAAAGAGGGGGTTGAATGGGGTTTCAGTTGTTTTGAAGGGAAAGGCCATAAGGGTTTTAGTATAGGTAGAGATATAATTTATGCATCGCTAAGGAGAGTGATCTAAAGAGAGGGACCATGGTTGAGGTGATGACAATGAGGTTCATATGACTCCAATGAATCTTCCATGGATCATGGGGTAAAATGACGTCTTGAACCATTGAGTTGACTATGTTCAATATGTGTCTTAACCTCAAAAAATCCAAGATACTTAAATTGCAAAGAGTGATTATCAATATTACCAAAACATTGAAGACATTATCAACACTAAGGGTCTATGCCAACTTGTGCAAGTAGTAGTTCAACACATTAACCATGCTTTCATTAAAGGCACATACTAACACACAAAGAACGATCCATATGTAACTACATTAACAATTCTCTTTTATTGCTCAATCCAATTGCACCTATGCACACCCCTCATGTTTGAACTAATTCAAGTGATATGGTTAACCCTTCCATACAAGCACACATATAAAATTCTCATGTATCTCTAAGGTTAATTTGATATAATATATGATGAAATGCTTGTTAGAATTGACTATTATAACCATTACAAGGATAAGTATGGAAGAAGTCATTGTCTCCTATATATTTTTTTGTAGCCCTAAAGTCACAACACTTTGTAATGTAAATATCACTCCTTAGTTTGCTTGGTTAGGTATGTTGTCGCTGAAAGGAAAAGATGCAAGACCCATTCAAATACAAGGGACTCATATTGAGGTCGCTTGGTGTCTACAAATAACATCTATATGTATGTGAGAAATTTTCCATAACATTCTTATCGAAGACAAAATCATGTATGCAAAAATGTAATCAAAGACAAACTCATATACACAAGTGCAGATCCATCTATTAATATGCAAAAATGATCCAATCATGTACACTTTTTGGAAAAATGGAACATCGTTCCCAACGTCTATATAATGGCAACTCGTGCCTCGTACAAAAAAGACAGCTCGTGCCCTATACAAAATATGGCCCATGGTGCCCTATACAAAATATGACAACTCATTCCGAAAATGCCACATCGTGGCTAGTGTACATAGGAGGGTCTCTCAATCCTCCTACCCACCCTCGGATCTCCCAGGTGCATCTCCAAAATCGATCTTCCTCTTCTTCGTGCTAGAGGAAGTTGGGTCCTTCCCACATCTTTGAGCACGTCCCCCTGAGCCTTGAAACGACAACAATAATATGTCAACTTTTCCTGGCAATTATACAAGTATAAAACATAATTTCAAAATAAAAATAGTTTTCAAATCTTGGATAACTCACCGCATGCAAGACTGTAAGTCGTGAGGGGGTCTCCCTCCTCCGTGATACTAGTCTCTCGGCAATGCCACCCTGCAACATTTAGAACAATCATATCAATGCTGAAACTAGATGCATATAGTAATTTCTGTCAAAATTGAACGAGATTTTCATAAACTAGTCAATCTCACCGTGAACAAAATTGGTTGGTCTTCGGGGCTGGCGGATGGAGTAGTTGAATGGACAGCCTGCTCCGATGCTAGGTTGGACGGTAAAGGGGAGGATGTAGCCACATCGGCGGTGGCTACACCACTGGGGGGAATAGTGGAAGAAGGGGGGGGTGGCAGGAGGAGGCATGGACTAGGGTGGGCGAAGTGGAGATGGATGTCTAGGGATATAAACCCCAACTGGTTGTAGTAAGGATCGAGGCACCCTGGAAGGGGAAGCAAGTGTGGTAGGGGAATGTGGGGGGGAACAAGGTCTATGTTGCGGTAGAGGGATGGGTGACTGTGGATGGGTGGTGTGCCGTGGTTGGATGGGGGAGGGTGGGAACATGGGAAACTGATATGGAGGTGGAGCTGGATATGAAACGTATGGGGGAGATGGATGGAGCTGTGGTGCTATATAGGAGGGGGGGGCTGGATGGAAGGGGTTGGGGAATGGGGTATGTATGCTAGGGGATAAAACTGGCATATAGGGTGGCCGAAAGGTCGAGGAGGGAGGAATAACGGCACTGGCAGGCCGAGGTGCTCGCACCTGCATACACATTTATAAACTCATAGTTTAATATACAAAAATATAAATATACACGGAAAAATTATCGTATTTGAAATTAAATTTATGCTTTAATACACACAATACCTGCGCACATGGATAATTGCTGGTCCCCGATGGCGGTGGTTGGTCGCTGGAGCCCGCAGACACCTGTGCGAACACTACAATTTTTAGACTGAATTTATAAAAACAATATTAACAATATTAAACATAATGCAAATGAGAATGACAACGATGGTACTTAAAAAACATGACTGCAATAAATTTATATTCAAGTTAGATGATATTCAATATTCTGAAAGGATAGAAGGTGGCATGGCATGAAATTAAAATTAAATAAGGTGACAAGGCATAGAAGGTGACATGGTGAGATTTTCCTTTTCTAGAGTCATCCCCATGAGTAGGTGAGCTTTTTCTTTGGCCCTAGAGAGATGTGCAGTGCCTCATAAGCGAATGGAATTCATGTCCATTTACAAATTTGAATTGGAAACCTATGTAATGTGTTTGGGTTCTTGATGAAGAGTTCCTAGGTTTTGATGTCTTCTTATAGATTTGTAGTTTCCTACAAGCTTGATTCACCTAGTGGAAACGTATTTGCATCCCTAGAGTGAGGATCTTGAGTCCCTTTATTTCCATAACATTTACATCATCAAATAAAATGGCATCTCATTGTTTCAATTTGCAAAGAGGTGCTAAATAGAAGCTAAGTTAGTGTGCATGTTATTTAATACACTTTAGAGTGTTGATCGTTAGAAAAAGGAAGAAAGAGAAATATTTTTCATGATTAACTTACTTACAAGCTTGAATTTTCCATGTTCTTTTGCATTGAATGAGTAATTATGTGTTCTTGATTGAATAGCTATGTTGTCAGAATGATATCACTTTATTGAAATCAAAGAAATCTTGAGTGAAATTAGTTAAATGTGTATTCTTGATGCCAAATGTTTTACCAAGTTGTATTTGAATCAAGATAATAGCAAGGCCCCATAGACCATATTTGTAATATTATCGCTTTTCCTTATGGGCCTTACATCATTTTCAAAAATTTTAGTGACAATACATGTGATAAGTTGTTTATATGTCTTTCCTAATAGCATATTCTAGGAGTAGTAGTATGATTACTTGCAGTCTCAAGTATTAGAATAAATTGGAAATCCCGTGATAATAAAATAGGGTAATAAGGACATGAGAAACATCAGGTTCTTGAATTTCTAGAAGCTTGGCCACTATGATTATCTTTTTCCCGAGAGTTTTGCACAATGCAGTGAAAATTCATAGCAATCAATAGTTTTCCTATTGGTCTCGGTGGATTCAAAAGTGACAAGTACAACATCTCAGTGAACTCAATTGATGCAACAAAGTTAGCAGAAGCATAGAAGTGATTTGACCACCTTTACCATTAAAAGAACCTATTAGTAGAATACGGGGGAAAGTGATAATTACCATGGTAATATATTCTCAAAGTTTAAGCTTGAAGAACACATGGCATAAGGGCATGGCAGCAAAGGTTGATTTGGTGGACAAAGTGATGGGCATTGGAGCCATTGGCACACCTATTGAGCCAAGATTCAAATGACCCATACTGTGGTCATTTGAAGATTATTTGGACAAGGAGAGTACATGGCAAAGATAACTTGGATGACATGGTGACAAATGGAAAAGAAACAATAACACACATGGAATTGGTCAAGCACAAGAAGAGAAAGCAAGCATTGGATGGTAGTCTGAGGATGAAGGACACTGCGGGCATCACCAAAACCCCAGCTGCGGGCTCATCATTGGTCAAGTAAGAATGACAGATTTTGGAAATTTCTCTCCCATTTGTATAATCATCAGAGGTCTAGGATGCCTAAAGTGAACATGGACAAATGTTTCTTCTTAGGTTTTCATGTTTTATAAGGTTTCATTTTTTTTTTGTGGGATTATAGGAATTTATAGCTCTCAAATAAATTAGACAATATTATAAACACAACTGTAAAATACGATGATAATATGGTAATTACTCGGTGCTAATTAATTTGTAATCACTGAACACAAATTACTCGTAACTGGATCTAATTATTCAAAGTAAATAAGTTACATGTGTGTATGGTGCCGCAATATCCTTTGCTGCCGCCATGGCTCCATAGAGGTCAAAGGAACCGACGCCCTCCCACCTGGGGGATGGAGACCTGGCCCCAACTAACTGTACATTAAAACAAATAAAGTCAACAATGTGTAATTCAAAGTTAAATATATTAAACAATACGATATCAAATAAAATACAACAAATACTTGAACATTAAATAAAAACAATAGCAAACCTGATCCATGAAGCTCCCTGTGGCATGCTGCTGCGTATCACCATGGCAAGAATGACCATAGTGAGAACAACGATGTGTCATTGTTCCAGCAGAACTAGAAGGCCTCGCCTAGGTTCCACCTATACCCGGCATGTCCCAGCCACCACCCATAGACTGTGCAGCTATCTGTGTCTCATCGATGTCCTCCCGGCTCTGGGAAGACATGGCCAAAAATTAGGTATGTCTAAGCAAGTCATGTGTGGAATGTCTGACGGAGTCATGAATCTCATCTAGGCCGCTACCAAAGCCGGGTGGCTGAGGAGGGGGTTTTGGCTCTCTCCTGGGTGCAGGAGGTCCTCTAAGTGGGTTGCGGTGTGCTTGAGGTCGATCTTGGGCAGAGCCAAGACTGACACCCTGAAACTCAGTGATGTCAAAATAGTTGACATGGTACCCTAGCTCAAACTCAGCCCACAATTTCCAAAGGAAATACTGTGGGACCTCCAAATTGCTGCATAGGGGCCTATCAAACACCATGAACCACCTCTTTCTCCAGTTATCTCTCCATGGATGGTAAATGCACCAATCCATGCAAACCCGAGCCCTTGTCACAGTTGGAGGCTGTCCCGTTGAGGGAACTATGAACTTGTTATACAACTGGGCTTTGGTGATGTTGAGGTATTTTATCTGCTCTTTGGACAACCCAATGGAGTAGTGTTCCCTCATTCGAGCCCTATATTGGCTCAAGTTTGTTATCTCACTGTGTGCAATATTGATTGATTCAATAATGTTTTGAAGTGATGAATCCAAGGAAACCTGAGAGGGTTACTTGGTACTGTTCAATTCATTACTTAGTGCCCTCAATTGATTTAAGTCTTGGTGTAATTGATCTTCGGGGTTTTCATTCGGTTCATTGTCGGTTCCCATATTGTCTTCTAGAGGTCGGGTTTCATTGGTTTCATCGGATGGTTCAGGTGTGTCTGACATCTTGTTAGGTGTAGATGGACTGCAATTAAATTTCCTTAGTTTTTTAATGGATTGTAAAAAAATTTTAAAAATAAAATTCAAATGGAAAACAAAAAAAAACCAAAAATAAACACAAATTTGTGCTTTGAGGAGAACCTACCTGAGAAATGGATGGCACCGTGGTGTAAGGGCGATTTCTTGGTGTTGAGGAGGATTTGTTTGCTCAAAGACGCGTTCGCGGGGTTGTACAATGTGCTCGCAGGTTGGACAATGGGCTCATAGGTCTGTCGAAAATGACAAACCCATGAGCTCCATTTTTTTTTATAAAAAATAGAGGTGTGCACGCGCCATTGACGTGTGCGCGCTATTTTGTGCTTATGTGTCAAAGGCGCGTGCGCACCCCTTTTGTCCACGTGGACATTCGGCATTGCTGAAGCAGCGACGCGTACGCACATTTGGATGCATGTGCGCGTCGCTTTGTTTTTTCCGCTCACGCGCTGCTGTTGCGGTCTTTTTGGGTACCAGCTTCGTGCGGGTACCCATATATAAATATTTAATATTGCATTCCCCCACATTCCTTGTTTTGGCCCAACAATGGAAAAAGTCCTTCTTCCAACTAATTTTTCATTTGTTGAAACCGATGGAATTCATTTAAATCTATGACATTTGGGACACATCCAGCTACATCTCTTAACAAAGAGACCTTTTGACTAGAATCTAGTGTGGTATCCTTGACATATTCTTCCTTATAGAGGGAGATTTGTATCATGTGTTCCTACAATAACCCCAAATCCAATTGTGAGAAAAAAACAACATGTAGTCCTTTGGAAATATTATTTATCTTAGCCTCTCAATCTACATTGCCATCTCTTGGATTGATATTCTAAGTTTACCAACAAGGTCACTTCCATTTCCTTGTGGTAATGTACCACTCCTTGCTACTTAAATACCTCATATTTCAAGTCTTCCCCAATTATCGAGAGACTAAGTGTAGGTTTTCTTCATTTTTTTCTTATATATCATTGAGCCCTTATATTTTAGCCAAGGAGATTCAAGATTTGTGTTCCCATATTCTCCACAATAGTGGAATAAAAAAGAAACACCTTGATTGTCCAACTATTGGATGAAACTCCAATTCCCACGTAAGGAATCCCTTTCCTCAGGTAAAATTCAACACATGATTTTACTACATTTTTTTCTAAGCTATAATAGTGACTAAGGCACAAATAGATGAATGTAGCAAAAATTGTTAGAATTCCTTTAAGGATCAATTCCTTTTACAACCCCATATGAAGGATTGGGAGTTATGTAATGTTCTGTTTTGATAAACTAGAACAAATGACATGCAGAGCATGTGATCCATAGCTCAAGAGTGTGAAAGCATTTATGCATGCAAAAGTGAGATGCATGCAAACATGCATCCATGCAACAAGTGAGATGCATGCAACTCAACTGGAAAATAGAAGAGAAAAGTAACTTAGGTATACAAATTTAGGGCATGCAATGTCAAAGCTATAAAAGAAGGATAAAGTGAGTTACTAGGTATCCATTTTGTTATTATTAATTGTTGAGATTTGTGTTAAGAGCTCTGAGATCCATTTAGGGTTTAGGGAACACCTCCCTAGCCAACGAGTTTGGGTTCAATGTTGAAATATATACATCCTAGTAAACTTCAAGAGGATAGACCACCCTGATCTATCACCAGGATTCAAAGAATATAAAGATTGTGAGTTCTTTCAGTCAGAGATTGAATCTATAGGTGGTGGGGCACATTCATACATCATTGGTGGGAATCCATCTTCTTCATTTAATAAAGGCATCCTTCATCAATCAGTAAGGAAACACATCTCTGTTCAAACTCTACGTGTATCTACTGATGGTTACGCCACTTGGACAAGAGGAAATCGATTGGTATTTCCAAAGGTTGATCAAGATTGATTGAGTTTGATAGAGGTCGAAATCCTTACAACTAAGGTTAATATTTTGTGGATCGAGTTTGGCATGTATCCATTCACCATTGCTAAAGGTTGGGCGTTTCCCCTACCAACACTTCCATAATCGTGGCACCAATATTCTTGTGACTTGACTGTCATATTGTGTAGTGTATCATGGTGAAGCTTTCTTCATAGTTGGGCATGAATGTTGGACATTAAGATTGGGCATTAAAAGAGAACTTGCTCACGTGGACTAAGGATTCAACACTACACAACTCAGCCATCTTACTTACAATGCATCCATCTTATCTTTATTCTCAGCTCATTCCACAAGTCTGTTCTGCTACAGGAAATGGAAAAGTTTGGGTCTTAACAAAGGTTAAAAATGGTTCCAATGTTGCGTGGGAGTGAAAGAAGGATCATGTAGTGCATCTACAAGACGTGGGGGTTGCAAACAGGCTGGATACTATCATTTTCAGCGATCTGAGTTTGTGGAAACAGTATATTTCCATACCTGTGATCTCAGCTGGGTATAAATTATTGAAGATCAATCATCCTCATTTAATATAATATTCAAGTCCGGTGTCTATGTTGATTTAGTATTTATTATCATCCATTTCTACCTCTAAAGGTCATCTACAACTACCTGGGTTTGAAGGTACAATTAGTATTGAATTTATTGTGTTAGCATTTATCATTTATATCTAGTAGCAGTGGATGTCTCCAAGATAGTAACCTATAGGGTTATATAATCACTGTATATCAGATCTGAATACGAATGATTGAGAAAGTTATGAGTGAAGCCCTCAAAGTGTTTGGAGAAATTCATTCAACCACATACACTAGCATTCGTCTAGAAAATTAGTCTTCTATAGCAGGGGATATTACAGTGGTATCAAAGCATGTTCTTTGCCAACTGTGGGTAAATTGGCATGAACATGATATTATAAGCAATCCCATACATCAGGTGTGGAAGAGGTTATGTTCATTGTTGGGGAAGTGTATCTCATTGACAAAAGAAAAGGGAAGAGTGCTAATGTAGGGCGCACCCTTGGATAAACCAATATCCTTCCCTACCTCGAATTCTGCATAGTTAAGATTAGTGTACTCAGTGTTAGCCTAACGGAATTGGGTGGGTTGGAAAAAAATGTTTGTGATTGCTGCATTTATTTGTTGAAGGGAAAATTGTTGTGAATATAGTGTGAAGGACGCCCTTGTGGAAGTGACGACCATTTACTCTTTTTTTGAAGTTGCTACTAACTGCCAGAAAGGAAGGACGAGTTTCTACAGCACTGAGTGGTAAGATTCCAGCAGGATAGAAAATTTATTACAGGATTTGTGCACACAGTGTACACTGTCTTCTTCAATACATATCAAATATCACTTCCAGGTCTCTTGAAGTCTACCACAACATTCAAGAAAGTTCTTCTTCATTGTGATAGAAAGACTACATGATAGATATCATATACTATTTCCAGAGAAATAAAGGAGGTACAGTGCTGCATAAAAAACTATATGTTGAAGTACAATTCTAAGTGCACTGTCCAATAGTGGTATCAATAGCATATTGGAAACTAAGGTATACACAGAAAGAATACCATGAAGCCTCTTAGCGAAGAAGAAGTTTTTTGGGAGGTTTATATAAGTTATAAAGCACTGGGAGCAAAATTACAAGCTCATATTTCATTTGTTGATTTCATGGACCTTAAGATAAAGTATGATCAGATATTGCATAGGGAAAAGGGGAATTTCTGTGGGAAGCTTTACATTGCAGGCATGAAACTTGAAGACCCATCTCATTCAAAGGAAGTTCTTCTTAGTATTTTTAGGGAAGTTGAAACTTGTTTAATAATGGTTAATCAATCACCCTATCACATAATGAAACTAGCAGTGAATCTATAGAGGAATGCCTTGGTTAAGTTAGATTTGTTGAGACATTTAGATGATGAAATTAAGCTGATGGTTACTTCTTGTTTGAGTGAAATTATAAAAATTTCAACACCTAAAGCTCCATACAATGAAAATAGGATGAAGGAGATATTTCAGCTGATTGAGAGTTTCCATAGGTTGGATGATACTGTTGGTCACCCTATATGTCAGTTAATAAAAGCTAACACACAAGATGGTCAATATAAATTGTCAAACCCAGGGAGGTCTTTTATTTCAAAGTCAATAAGCATAATCTATGCATAAATAGATCAAGAAGTTGATTAAATGAATGGAAATGATAATCCTACCTATCTGCTCAGCCAACTCATTCCATAAGGAAAACTAATCTAATTCATACATCTAAGAATTTGAAGTGCAACAATCTTCCTACATAAATCAACCCAGCAGTTTAATGATCTAATAATGAAATTGAACTAGATTACTTTTGCAAGAAGTTAAATCCTATAATTATCAAACTATAGTATCCAACCTTTACCAAAATGATCTATCCAGTGGCTACTGTAACTCTACCATTATCTGTCCAGTCTATGAATGCAGTTGAAGATACAACAACAACTAGAATTAAAACACAAGCTTGAACTCTAAACTGATGATTACTAGAAGTCCTAGAAAGCATAAATGACTGAAGGATATTGGAACTGAGATTGGCTACTACAACTGATTAGAAAACACATGCAATTAAATAAATTATCCTACACAGTCGACTGTCACACCAATCTACTACAGCTATGCAATCGTGAACTACCAAAAGGAAAGCTAATATTTGTTGCAGCTAACAGTAACATCTACAATAACTCCACACCACACAACAGAAAGAAAGCTAAATTACCCTACCTACTTTAACCGGCTATCTCTGTGAGAAGGAGGGCCCTGGCCTTCTAATAGAGATGCTGAGAATCACAACAATTTAAGACACATAAATGAAGAACTCTGATCTCATATTAATGATGGAAATTGACAGTCTCAGCTCTCTGTTACAGCTTATACAAAATGGTCATTGTCCAACCCCGGGATACGAGAGCCTTTGCATATTTATACATTGACATTACATATAATGATCCACTAAACTCGTGCAGCAATGAAGATCTATGATCTTCATGCTGCGGAGTTACAGCTAACTGATACAGTCGTATTAAACAAGGCTGTTAATCATGAAGGATGTTGTTGCTCTAATAATTAATCGATCATCATACTTAACAACTGGAATGCAACCTGTCTGTCGCATCTAGGTTCTGTTTCAGTGGAATCTATTACAGTGAGGATCTATTACAGCTCACGTGGAGGATGTGCTGTCCCTTGGAGTCATGAGGAGCTTATGCTTTGAAGAGTAACAGCTGGCGCCAAGTGGCTGATACACCTGTGTTTCAGATTTTGACTAAATAAACTCACAAATGTTAGCATAAACCAAGGGTCAGGATTCGTAACCATAACAGTATTAGGCATAATTAAATGAAACAATAATTATTTATACCTTGTCAGGATTGCTGGTTGATTTGGAAAAGGCATGTATATGGTTTACAAAAGTAAAGTAAAATTTGGCAAAATGATGAAATAGGTATGGTTAAAAAGGGGCATTTCCAGGGCCCAACATCTCCCCCCAACTATCCATTTGCATGTCCTCATGCAACAGCTGATTAGTTTGATTCTGAGGCTGACCCCTATTCCTCTTATGCCAGTTCAGGAAATAAAATTTCTAATCATCATTGGGAATGTTGGTTCTTGTGTAACAGCATCCTCCAGCCCTTAGCAGCTTCACTTTAAGTTATAATTTCAACCAACTTTTAAGGTGCCTGGTTCTTGTGTGACAGCGTCCTTTTCCTGATGATTTTAGTCTGCAAATGACTTCTCTGATTTCCTTGCTTTTGCAGATCCCTGAACTGCTAGGTCTACCATTGTAACTTTAAGCCCTGACAGATTAAAAATATCTCCACATTCTGGACATATTATCTCTTGTTGTACTCCAATTCTCCGAATGGACAATAAATTCCTCAATTGATCTACAGCTTCCGCCCTTGCATCCACATACTTCTTTTCCTGTTCCCTACATGTCTCCTTCCATTTATCTAGTTCTTCCTGAAGATCTTGCACCTCCTCCTTTAGCAACTCGTTTTCAAGCAGAAGATTATATAATTGAGGGTCTTCTACAGCAGGTTCTTGTGTGTTAGCAGGTGGTTGAGGTTTAAAAATAGGAGTCCAACTGTCTACCCTGACTAGATGACCTGCTTCTCCCGTATTCATAGTTTCGATTCTCCTCTTCTTCACTGAGCGAGATGACTGGCCCATGTTCATCGGCCTTCCCTCCTTCTGATTTAGATTCCTTATGAATGTAGGAGAGGATGCTACGTTCGGGACTTCTTGTTCATCTTCTGATACTGCCTTTGCTTGAGGGTTTTCATTTTCCATTTCAGTTTTGGCTGCCCCCATTTCATCCTCCTATGTTTCTATCTCCTCAGGTGTTCCATCTTCCCTCCCCCCAACTGAATTTGAGGAACTCCAGTCCTCATGCAATATTTTTAAAGACATTTCACGAGGGAGGTTTGGCTGGTCCAGAAATTGATCCCATGTCAAATTATGTTGTGCAAGGGCTCGTAAGATAAGCAATTTAATGAGCCCATGATTTGTGAGAGATGCTAAGGGGTGTTGAGCACCTTTAACATAGTAAGCCATGCGTTGCAAAGATTGAAAAAGAAAGTACGGCATGTTTAACAGTCGGTTGTGTCGTAAATGTGATAGAAGTAAAAATTCATTGATATAAACAACACTATACCTCCCCTCGTAGGTAATATATTTATTCAAAAAGATTGCAACTTGATCCCACATATCTGGAAGAGTTTCCAAGTTTGTTCCCCTACGCAATGGTCGAACACTTTCTCCAGCTGCAAGAAAGTCTTCAACTGCGGTTGGATGATAGCATTTTCGACTAAACCAGTGTCGCCCAACTCTAGAAATTCTTGTTACTTCCGCCAAAATTACCTTTGAAACATCTACCCTTATTCCTCAAACCTCTGAATGAGTGTTCATCAAATTTTGAGCAAATTCAAGGGTCGTTTCCTCATGAAAACCACTCAGGAGTTGAAAATAAGTTGTCCATCCTGCTTCTTGAAAAATGATAAATACATCTATGTTTCTGTACAAGGATTCTATTGTTAGAGGTTCATACCTCATAGGAATACCCATACCACTAGACTTCTGCAAGAAGTTGTAACAAATGTGCTAGTCACAGCTCCAACTATCGAACTGTCTACATGCGGGCACGATCGACGGATAGTCAAGAGTTGAATTGAGCCATGTTGGAAAGGTGGCAGCGTTAGTTTCGAAGTAATATTTATGGTTGGTTTGTCACACAAATCGGATAGAATGATAGTCATGATCAGGAGTACGAGTAGTGGCCTTAAACACGATTTTCGCTGGGATAAATGGTAGGGATAAATGGCAGGGAGGAATGACAGACATAACCATTATTATTTGCAACGTCAATAGATGCCTAATCATGTTTATAGTTAGAATCCATACCTTCACGCTATGCATCCGGCCGTGAGTTAATCATCATGGCGCGCCAACCATCATACTCCCTTTCATCATCTCCGTCATTAAGAATACGCATAAATGCACACATGCTAAAGTGATGTGGCCACCGCCACACGAGCTAACAGCTACTCAAGACACCCAAAATTTTCCTTCGTGGCAAACCATGGTTGGATCTTGTGGAGCAAGTAACAAAACTGACGCCTAATTGAATCATTATTGGCATCATCCATCGAAGAGCATACAAACTGGCGGAGTCACAGCTGCTAGACTTAGCAAAATAAGCAAAAATGGCGAAGTCCCAGCTGTATAGATGGAGAAGAAATGAAGTGGAAATAACGGAGTCGCAGCTTCTAAATTTGGAGGATAGTCAAGAATAGCGGAGTTGTAGCTGCTAGGTTTAGTGGAATGGGCAAAGGTGGCGGAGTCGCAGCTGCTGAAAAGGGGTAAAAGAATGAAAATAGCGGAGTAGTATCTGCCAACCTTAGAAAGGTAAGTGGAATTAGCAGAGTCACAGCTGCTGCATTTGGATGAATGGGAAAAAGTGGAGGAGTCATAGCCACGGAAAAGTGAAGTAAAGGGAAAATGGTGGAGTCACAGCTGCTAAAATAGGAAGAATGAGCAAGGCAAGGAGTCACAGCTATGTCAAAATGAAGTAACAAGAAAATATTGGCTAGCTGTGGAAGACTACGAATTATCCATCTTCTTCAAAGAGCTTTATTAAATCAGGAAACAATGTGGCGTTTCTGCAATCGTCTGGCCCAGTCACGACTGTTGTTCTTCAATTAGTTCCTGCACACAGTTCTTCGAAACAAACCAATCAATTGCTAAAAAAAAATAGATAAAATACAGAATGAAAGAAAACCCAATTATTTATGTACGAGATATGTATGAAAATTGTATCTTTTAGGAATTCACGGGGTTTGAGAAAGATCCCTACCCTAGCGTTAACTGATAGTCTGGATCACCTGCAACATGTGAAACAAAAGCTTCCCTTGAGATCGGCTTGTGATACAGTCGCAGCCGATGACCATTTGCAAATAATGGTACCTTGTTTTCATTAATGGCGATCAACCGGACTGTTCCATTATCAAATACCCAATCTATCTGATATGGTCCCAACCAACGGGTGCACAATTTGCCTTTAAAGTCCCTCTTAAACCGTGAATCATACAACAAGGCCCAGTACGCCTCTTGGAAGACTTTCTTTTTTATAAATCTATCATGCCACTTAGAGCGTTGTTGTTGGATTAAGGCTGTATGATGTACTGCAGCTGTGTGCTTCTCATCCAATTCATTGAGATGATTCAGTCGATTCCTCTGTGCCTCTAATAAATCTAGGTTTGCTTCCACAGTTGTTTTCAAGGTTCTGATTTCAAATTCTATTGGAAAAACAACATTATTACCATACACTAACTCATATGGGGAAAAACCAATGGTGTTACGCCACGTAGTATTATAGGCCCATAGTGCCTCTTGAAGCCTTTCAGCCCAATCTTTACGATGGCTCTTAACTGTTTTTGTCATAATGGCCTCAATAACCTTGTTTGTGCTCTCCACTTGGCCATTGGCCTGTGGATGATATGGCGAGGTTATTTTGTGTTGAATATGAAATTTATATAACAGTGCTTCCAGCTTGTGAGACACAAACTGTGGTCCACCGTCTGTAATGATTTCCTTAGGTACTCCGAACTGAGTAAAAATATCTTCATACAGGAAATCAATCACAGCCTAATCATTGGTTTTAACCAAGGCTACAGCTTCTACCCATTTGGTCATGTAATATGTGCAAACCAGGATGTGAACTTTCTACTTTGAGGGAGGGTTGATAGGACCTACAAAATCTAGAGCCCACCTATCAAACGGTTCAACCACAAGTTGTGGCTGCAAGGGCATCTCATCTAATCTGTTGGGTTGGCCCATCCTTTGGCAGCTATCACATGCCTAAACATACTTCTTCGCATCCCTGAACAATGTGGTCCAGAAATAGCCCGTTCTCAAAATTTTATGACCCGTCCTTTTGTCATCAAAATGTCCCCCACAGGGCTCATCATGGCAAGCTTTAAGAATGCTAAATATTTCATCTTCTCTAACACATCTTCTCATCTCTAAATCAAGCCCTATGTAGAAAATATGGCCATCAATCCAGCAGTACCTAGCACTCTATTGTATGATCTTTCTTTTTTCTCTCTTCAACAGATGTGTTGGAAGCTTACTTGCAACCAAAAAGTTAGCAATATCTGCATACCATGGGGAATGAGTTGATACTGCAAACAAATGTTCGTCAGGGAAGGAATCTTTGACTGGTAAATTGTCATCACTGTTGGTAAGTCGAGATAAAAAATCTGCAACAACATTTTCCTTTCCTGGACTATTAATAATCGTGATATCAAATTCCTATAACAGTAACAACCATCTAGTAACTCTAGCATTCGTGCTCGGTTTATTCATTAAATACTTGATAGCAGAATGATCAGTGTGCACAAAAGTAGAATATCTAGTAATATAATGTCTAAATTTGTTGATGGCATAAACAATGGCAAGAAATTCTTTTTCTGTGACAGTATAATTTAGTTCAGCAGGAGACAAATATTTACTAATGTAGTAAATGGCATAAGGAGCATTACCTTCCTTCTATCCCAAAACTGCTCCAATGGCAGTATCTGAAGCATCTGAAGAAATGTGAAAAGGCAAAGCCTAATTGGGCCCTCGTAAGATGGGTGCTGTAGACAACCTTCTCTTTAGCTCAGTAAACACTGTTTGGCATGCATCATTCCAGACAAACTGTGCATCCTTCATCAACAGAGTGAAAAAAGGAGAATCTAGTTTGGAAAAAATTTCTATGAACCTTCTGTAATAGCCAACATGCCCCAAGAAGATACATACATCCTTATGTGTTCTAGGAGTTGGTATATTTTCAATTACCTTGATTTTGGATGGATCTACCTGGATACCATCATAAGAGATTAAGTTCCCCAGCACTATGCCTTCACTCATCATCATGTGACACTTTTCAGTGCTTAAAGAGAGTTGGCTCTGTTCACAGCATTTCAAGACCTTTTCTAAAAATTTTAGTGCTTCTTCATAACTATCACCATATGGATTAAAGTCATCCATGAAAATTTCCATGCAATCATTCACCATTTCTGAAAAGATTCCAATCACTGCTCTCTGAAATGTAGCTGGTGCGTTGCACAACCCAAAAGGAAGTACTCGGTAGGAAAAAGTTCCCCAGGGGCAGGTGAAAGTAGTTTTGTCCTGATCTTCTGGAGCAATCTATATCTGGTTATAGCCACTAAAGCCATCCAGAAAAGAGAAATACTTTTTCCCAGACAAGGTATCAAGGAACTGATCGATGAAAGGTAAGGGGAAATGGTCCTTCTGCGTTGCTTTTTTCAGTTCTCTGTAGTCCACGCAGACCCTCCATTTCCCATTCTTCTTTGGCACGATCACAGATGGAGAAACCCACTCACTGTCTGAAATTGGGTATATGAATCCTGCTTCCAAAATTTTTTGGATTTCTTCTTTCACTATGTCTCTTAGGTTCGGGTTCATCCTTAATTGTGGTTGACATACAGGCCTGGATTCGCTCTTAATATAAATGTGATGGGTACACATATGAGAAGGAATTCCTTTCATATCTTTGTACTCCCAAGCGAAAGTTCCCCTATGTTGTTTCAGCAGAGTGACTAGCTGTTCCAGCTCGCTAGGTGCCAAATTAGGATTGATATTCAATGTTTTTCCTGGCCCAATTTCTACTGGAACACTCTTTGAATTCTTAAGTACTGGAATTATAATGTTATCACCGATTAGAGTTCCTTCTGTAAGATTTTCTTGCTCTGTTGTAGCTAGAGTACTATCCAAGATCTGATAGACATTCTTATTGACTGACATAGGCTCACTGATGAAACTATTAATGGCATCATCCTCTGTTTCATCTTTAAACGTTAAGGCTCTCCCTATGGTTAATAATGGTTGCACACCCTCTTCCTCCTCCAAATCTGCCCACAATGGAGTCTCAGCTTATGTACTTGGTCAAGCTAGAGGGTACAGGGTTAGATTCTTGATCTCAGTTCCATCTGAAATGGTCATTGACCCTGACCGACGGCTGATACAAGCATCTGTTGTGGCCAACCACGGTCTCCCCGGGATCAGTGGGTGTCCCCCCAACTGGGATTTTAGCTGTAACACCAAGAAATCTGTAGGGTATTCCCACTAGTTGACTGAGATCACGAGGTCATCTAGGATCCCTTCAGGCTTGATCATTGATCTATCAGCAAGTTCCAAAATGGAAGGGGTTGGCCGAAGATTAGTGAGTCCCAATTTCTTCACAGTTTCTATGGTCGTAACGTTAATAGCTGCGCCTAAATCCACCAAGACGTTTGGAATTTGTGTGTTCCCTATGTGAGCTGTAACAGTCAGGTTCCCAGGGTCATCATATTTTACCGCAGGGGCCTTCCCCATTATTAATTCTGAAAGCTTTCCCAACACATGGACAGTGGGGGGATCCCTGGGCCTTCTTCCTGGTTTCTTGACACATAAATCTTTAACATTCTTGGCATAAATGGGCACATCATGAAGGGCCTATAATAGTGGAATTTTAACATAAAAAAATTTTCAGTTCTCCCACGAGATCAAATCGGGGTTGTTCCACTATTTTTTGCAGGGCCAATCATTCAGGGTATGGTGGTTCTTTATTCAACTGTGTAGGCTGTGATACATCATGTGTTGCTTTCTGAGTTTCAGCTACTGTTTCAGTAGGAGTATCAGCATCCTCAATGATGGGACTTGTTGAATTAACCATGTTCTCATAGTGCTTATTTACTCCAGTTTCAATCACTGGGGATGAAACATCCTCAGTGATAATAGGTTCCACCACCCTCCCTGATCGTAATTGTATATCATTGCAGGGAACCTGAGTGATGGAATACGCAGGCATGTTGGCAATCTCAAATTGATGGACTGCTTTATTGTTTGGGTTCGGGTTAGGTTGTGCAGGTAGCTGTCGAAGTGGTGTATTCACAGGTGCGACATTATTTTGGAAAGGGAGTTGTGGTTGTTGGTACTATTGGTGCTGATACTGTTGATGCTGATACTGTTGAGGAGGGTACTGTTGATACTGAGTCTAGTGATGGGGAAAGTTATTTCCTTGGTAAGAGTTTCTCCAGTTGGAATTCCAAGAAGGATGGTTTGACTGCCGTGGCCATGGTGTCCATGGATTAGGATTTTTCATTGGGTTATGAGATGGATGCCACTGGTTTTTAGAATAATGTGAAGGGAATTGTGTATTCATATTGTGCATATTGTTCATTCCATTCATATTATTCAGAAAAAATGTTGAGTATGGATTCATACCTTGGTTTCGAGGCTGCCATGGTTTCTTTTCTGCCATGAAGTATGTTGGATCCACATCTAGAATAGATGCCTGCAAGACTTCTTTGACCTTAGGTAAGGAAGGACACTCTTTAGTATCATGCTCGAGTTCACATATCCTACATACCTCTGCTTTGTCCAACGGGAATTCCTTCAGTGGGTGCTTTTTCCTACATCTAGGACAAAATACATCATTAGTGTAAGATCTTCTACCACTTGCTTCTTCTTTTCTCTCATGGCATCTAAATCTGAGGAAATGGAGCTCATCATGTCTGTTTTAAAATTCTCCAGTAAGTTGCCTATTTCTGCTCGAGTGGCCCCTCCACTAGCTGAATTCTGAGTCCTAGTGAATACATCCTGGTCTCGATATTTGTCTCGTTTGTTGGTTCTAGAGGACCCCCTGGAGTACCTTCGACATAATTCAATAATATTTTCGAAAGTTTCCTTCGAGATATCCCCTTTTCCCAATAGATTTAACATATCAAGGCAGTCTTCTCTAATTCCCCTTAGTAAGATGATATTGAGCACATCCTTGCCAATCTCAGCACAACCAGATCTTTGTAAATTGTATAGCAATCTTTCCAAAAATTCTTCCAAACTTTCTTCATCCTTCTGAACCATTTTAAACAACTCCTCTTTTCTATCCCTAGTTCTGCAATATTCTTGATACTTAGAAAGGAAGGTGTTTTTCATTTGGTCCCAAGTAGTAATGGTCTCACGACCCAGACTCATGAACCAGTGCAGAGCATTTCCATTCAAGGTGGATGGGAATAACTTCAGCTTCTGAGCACTACAGGTATAATCATAGCTGCGACAGAGGATATCAAACTCAAAAAGAAACTCATTAGGATCCTCAGAGGACTTACCATGAAAATTCAAGAGAACTGATGGTGGGATGTTCTTCATAGGAGCTGCTCCTGGAGGATAGAGAATTCTAATGTAGCCACGGTATTACCAGGATGATTATTTTGTCCTTCTTCTTCCCGATTATTCCCATGTTCATTCTCGCCCTCCTGTTCCCTACCAGCCATGGTTCTAGTCCAAAATTCAACAGCTTCCTTTATGCGTTCTTCTTCTACTTTAGCTTCTTCCTCTCTTCTCCTTTCTTCTTCTCTCCTTCTCTCTTCCTCTGCTATTCAACAAGTCTCCAACCACACCTCTTTAGTAACTCTGGTTCCGTCGATATGATAGATCTCCTCTCTATCTGGTGCACCTACAGCACTTCCCTTATCTTCAGGAAGTTTACTTTCTGCAACAGGAGTTGAAGGTCCCGTTGTATTCTCCACTATGGATGTTGAATGTTCAATATTGGGAGGAACAGAATTTCCCCTTCCTGTAGAGTTCCGCAGTGGTCTAGTGGAAGAATTAGCTCTAGCAATTATCTCATCTATGTATGTGTGTCTTCCCTGACCTACATTACAACCTCGACCTCTTCCACCTGCAATGTTAGTATTCAAAGGGGGTTCCCGATTTGTTTTTCTTGTATTCATGCATGCTATAAATAATTGAACTAAAATCAAATCAAATGAAACCAACTACTAACTCTGTCTATCTATTACCATCCTCGACAATGGCGCCAAAATGTTGGTCACCCTATATGTCAGTTAATAAAAGCTAACACACAAGATGGTCAATATAAATTGTCAAACCCAAGGAGGTCTTTTATTTCAAAGGTAATAAGCACAATCTATGCATAAACAGATCAAGTGGTTGATTAAATGAACGGAAATGATAATCCTACCTATTTGCTCAGCCAACTCATTTCATAAAGAAAACTAATCTAATTCATACATCTAATAATTTGAAGTGCAACAATCTTCCTACAGATATCAACCCAACAGTTTAATGATCTAATAATGAAATTGAACTAGATTACTTTTGCAAGAAGTTAAATCCTATAATTATCAAACTACAGTATTCAACCTTTACCAAAATGATCTATCCAATGGATATTGTAACTCTACCATTATATGTCCAGTCTATGAATGCAATTGAAGATACAACAACAACCAGAATTAAAACACAAGCTTGAACTCTAAACTGATAATTACTAGAAGTCCTAGAAAGCATAAATGACTGAAGGATATTGGAACTGAGATTGGCTACTACAGTTGATTAAAACACACATGCAATTAAATAAATTATCCTACACAGTTGACTGTCACACCAATCTACTACAGCTATGCAATCGTGAACTACCAAAAGGAAAGCTAATCTCTGTTGCAGCTAACAGTAACATCTACAATAACTCCACACCATACAACAGAAAGAAAGCTAAATTACCCTACCTACTTTAACCGGCTATCTCTGTGAGAAGGCGGGCCCTGGCCTTCCAACAGAGACGCCGAGAATCACAACAATTTAAGACACATAAATGAAGAACTCTGCTCTCATATTAATGATGGAAATTGACAGTCTCAGTGCTCTGTTACAACTTATACAAAATGGTAATTGTCCAACCCTAGGCTATGAGAGCCTTTGCATATTTAAACATTGACAGTACAGATAACGATCCACTAAACTCGTGCAGCAATGAATATCTATGATCTTCATGCTGCGGAGTTACAGCTAACTGATACAACCATATGCTCTAATAATAAATGGATCATCAGACTCAGCAACTGAAATGCAACCTATCTGTCGCAACTAGGTTTTGTTTCAATGGAATCTGTTACAGTGAGGATCTGTTACAGCTCATGTGGAGGATGTGCTGTCCCTTGGAGTCATGAGGAGCTGATGATTTGAAGAGTAACAGCTGGCGCCAAGTGGCTAATACACCTGTGTTTCATATTTTGACTAAATAAACTCACAAATGTTAGCATAAACCAGGGGTCAGGATTCGTAACCATAACAGTATTAGGCATAATTAAATGAAACAATAATGATTTATACCTTGTCAGGATTGTTGGTTGATTTGGAAAAGGCATGTATATGGTTTACGAAAGTAAAGTAAAATTTGGAAAAATGATGAAATAGGTATGGTTAAAAAGGGGCATTTCCAGGGCCCAACAGATACTAGACAACATTCTTTTGATAGGAGGGTAAGAATTTTAGAAACCGTTGCTAAGGTTAGATCCTATGTGGTGATGATTGATCTCAAATGTGATGATTTGATACTCAAAATATTTCAATGCTTCTTTTCCAAAATCAAAAATATCATGTAGGGAATGTTAGAATAGCAATGCAAACTATTTTGTCTATAATTTTAGATGAGGAGGATGATATATCCCAACAGTTGCTATCTAACTTGTTGTCCATTTGAAGGAAGGAGTAGGTTGTTTCTCCCATAGCTCATGAGTTATCAAAAGGGTTGGTTGAGCAGAAAATTGAAAAGATCAAATACCAGTTGACTGAAGTGGAATTGATTTCTTTGGGTTTATAGGTTACATGACCTCCTAAAATGAGAAGAGGGCAGTGTTGTTTCACATTCCAAGGTACTTGGATGCCTAGTCACATTTGTGGGAATAACAAAGAATATGATTTAATGACTCCTACCACATGTTCATCACAACCAAGTGATGATGTGAACAAAGAGGAAATTGAGACAATAGAGTTTGAAGAAAATGCCTTATGCATAGGTATGACAAAGCTCCAAGATGACTCTATTGGGAATGTATTTAATGAAGATAATAAAACAACAACTTTGGGTGCAAATCTAAATCAATCCAGTAAGGATTATGAAGCCTATGGTGACATTGACAACAAATTTGAAAGGTATGGTGATTCATGTATTCTTTCTAGCAACAATTTACTAATGCGTGATTATGACATTAATAATGTTATTCTGGAAGTAGAAATAGTGAACTTGGAAAATTCCAAATTAGATGAGGATGCTTCCTTAATAAAATCAAGAATGAGAAGAATCAATAGGTTGTTGGAAGGGAATTTATCCAATCAACCTGAGTTTATTGCAGGTATGGAAAATTTAGTTACAACAGTTGATAAATTTCCTTTTGACCAAGGTGTTGTCCTAAACTCAATGCACGAATATGCAAAGAGGATGTTATAGAGGAAGTTGATTTTGAGAAGCATGACCTTGAAGACACTATACAAAGACATGGCGTAAGGTCTGATTTTTTGTTTTGCAATAGCGGTCTATTATGCATAATCATGAATTGATAGGCATCGCACATGAGGATGATAGTTGGATGGTTATGAGTGGAGGGGCACAACATCAGCACAGTGGATTCTTCTTGGGGTTAGCTTGGGATCCGGGAATTGCAGTAGTGGACAGTACAACAACGGTTTGGATTCTACAGGATGCTCCTTGTAGGGATGCTAAACAGGGTAGTGGTGGATGCAATATGTACTCCGCCATTCTCATATTGATTTGGGACCCTGGGATTATAGTGACTGGTATTTCAATGGTTACTAGAGATGAGAGGACCCTCATTTATTTGTATGTACAGAGAATTGAGACTTTAGTAGAGGTATTTTTTTAGGATCTAGTCAAGTTCCCACCATGGTTGATTACTCTACTTACAGGATGATTTCAAGATATCTCTTGTGATGGTACCTCTCAAGATAGTACCTTGAGGAGAGGGTGATACAGATATCCTAGGATGATATGGGACCCTGGGATCATCCCTGAATTCAGTCGGTTCAACTCGATGAATTGGGGAGTTGCATTGGTATTGCTTGAGGACAAGCAATCTTGGCGAGGGAGGAATGTAATGTTTTGTTTTTATAAACTGGAACAAATGACATGCAGGTCGTGAGAGCCATAACTCAAGAGTGTGCAAGCATGCATGCATGAAAATGTGAGATGCATGCAACCATGGATGCATGCAAAAAGTGAAATGCATGCAAACATGCATCCATGCAACAAGTGAGAAGCATGCAACTCAACTGAAAAATAGAAGAGAAAAGTAACATAGGTAAACAAAGTTAGGGCATGCAATGTCAAAGCTATAAAAGAAGGATAAAGTGAGTTACTAGGTGTTGATGTATTTGTAACTTCGGAAGATATTCACTTGTATATTTTATTTGTACTTTATTGTATCCCCAACGGAGATGTATTATTACTCCAATTGGAAGTGTCGTCAGTTGTACTTGCAAGTGTCGCAAGTTATATTGTAAGTGTAGTAACTTATACTCAATGGGTTATTAGACCACCTTGATGGGGTCGGCCCTGTATGAGTTTTATGGGTTGAAGGGTTATTAGACCACCCTAGTGGGGTCAACCCTGTTAGCATTAGGTTAAGTGGTTAAGTTGAGGCCGACCTAGTTGAGTAAAATTCAAGTGAAAGTTAGTGTATAAATAGAGAGTGTGTCTCTCTCATTTTACACATTCTATTATTCACTCACTTCGCTTTAGTGAGAGAAGAGGAGGGTTCACACAAGTGGAGGAGGAGCATGCTGTTGAATATATATATCTCTTGAGTTTGATCTTTGTGATCCTTGTATTGATGCTTATTCTATCTCTGAGGAAGTTGCAGAGTTTTTCACCTTCTTGGTTTTCCCCAGTGAAATGTTTTGTGTCTCTTGTCTCTTATGCTTGATATGTTGTACATGTTGTTCTTTCAGTTAAGATCCTAGATCTATTGAATTAAATGATGAAAAAATAACATGGTATCATAGCTAGCCTAAAGGAAGGCATGTTATGGAATTTATGACACTTGTTGCACTTGCGACAAATTGGAGGCTGGGGCTTGATATAGAAAAAACCAGTCATCATGGAACTTTCGCTATAAATACATTTTGGAGAAGGTTCAGGTTCTGAAACATTTACAGGTTGAAGGTAACATCACCATGTACCTTGTGTCCTAAGCACAGCATCTAATTCGTTGTACTTTCTGTTTTATGACCTGTACAATCTAGGGTTTCTGCCTCTTCTAGATCTCATTCATAAACAGGTGACCTAGGAAAAAAGGTCACAACTTGGGCTAGGAAGCTCCAAATGAAATTTTGTAAAAATTTATAGTAATATCACGGACTGTAGTTTCTCAGGTAAGTTTTTCATAGGCCAAAATTGAACCAGTGACACGTGGAACTCCGTACAAGTTCGCTCTCCTTTTTAACCCCATAAACAAGCCATGTTGCGACACTTGGCATAAATATCTCTCAGAGAATCCAATTGAGGTCAGACCTGTGGGGTTGGAAAGATGACAGGTCAGGCTACCACAGGATGAAGTTTCAAACCCTGTGGATTCATAATTTCTGAGTTACATTAGAAAAAATCAGGTACATATTTCTGTCAAAACAAAATTGGATTATGAACACCTTCATCCTTGGCTTCTCTCTGCTGTAGGAATTTAGGGTTTTGGAGAAAGTTGTAATTCTTGGAATTAGAGACCACAACTATATGCTCCTCATCAAAATCAAAATTTAGAGACCAAGATATATTTTTTTGGTTGGGTAGAAGGTCGGGCTTGATCAAACCCTAGTTCAGGATTTTGATTGGAAAGGTGGAAAATTAGGGCTTTTGCAAAAGTTGGAATTTTTGAAATCTATGACCACGGCTAGAATCTCCTCAGAAAAGTCGAAGTTTAGAACAAAAGATCGAACCTTTTGGATGGGTAGAAGACCAGGATTAATCAAACCCTGGTCCAGGATCCTTACCAGAAGATCCGAAAGTTTCAAAGGCATTTTTGAGGGGTCAAATTTTGGAGATTTCAAAATTGAAGTATACCAGCTTGATCAGCTCAGCAAGGCACATCTTTTCATCCAATCAGAAGTTTGAAGTTCAAATTTTGAATTTTTTAGGGTTTCTCTGACAAACCCTAATCCAGCTCCAGATCCAGTTTCAACAAATCGAAGTGGATTGGGTTAATCCTAGAAGAGAATGAATTGGACACTTGCATAAGTGAAGAAGTTCCAGTTCCAAAGGGAGATGAGGCTAAGGCCTTACATAAAAAACGCCACAAGCAATCTCGACAGGTGTGACTTGAGGAAATACAGGTATGTGTTGAAATCTGTTCATGATTAATTTTATGATATGTTTGTCTTCATATTATTTAGGTTAGTACAATCTTGAGTAATGTTAGACTTGTCTTATCACCCTAGTAAAAGTATGAATGCATGTGAATAATAGAATACATTCATTGATTAGGGTTATGACACTTATGATTGTACTAATCCATTGTGGTATTGTATGAGGATGATGTTGTCATCTAACATGAAAGGTACAAATCAAGTTCTAGATCAAGAACATATGACCATGGTGACATGAAGACAAAGACTCATCCATAGTCATAGATCACATAGAAGCTCTACTTACGAGGTATGTATAATTTTGGTTCTACAATGGTTAACTTATGATTTATGCAAGTTACTAAGCACAAGTCATTGAAGAGAACAAGAAGACATTGTTTTGGTATGTTAGACATAACTAGCAAACAAGATAACCAAGTATGTTTTTCCTATATCAAGTTAGAATCCTACCTTGTGTTAGGATCTCTTATATAAGTATACCTTTGTATGATTGATGATTATTCTTGAAGTTAGAAGTTTAAGTAATCAAGGGTTTGTGCATATTATATTTCTTACTTTGATTGATGATATGACTAACTAGAAGAGTCCTATAATCAAATAAGAATATGGATGAGTAAAAGAAGTCTTCCTTGAAACCTTGAATACTAACGCTTATTACCTATGTGTGAAATGATCATGACCATACATGTTAAGATTATTTAGAATCATAATGTTTTGATAGTATTGAGATTATACTAATGTATGTATGGTTATGTATGAAATCTTGAGGATAACACAATCATGACACTAGTGCACACTTAAGCATGCATAGTGATCCAGGATGGATATAAGTTCAAGGACAGGTAATCTAGGAAGCAAAGATCAAGAGGGAGCACACAAGTAGTTCCTGCAAGGCAGCAAAGATTGAGAGGGAGTCCACCCAACAACTAAACAAAGATAAGTATTTGAATTTTCATGATTACTTAAATGATGTTGTCCAGTCATGTACATACTTATGTTCCTAGATGTATATTATGCATATTAGAAAAGTTGCATTAATGAACAAGATACTACTAATATGAAAGTAATGGGTAAGTGGCCTATGGTACTGTACAACATTCCATTGCTACTTATCTAGAATGAAACCTCTTTGCTAACATGTTGAGAGTTTTTCACACTCTTAACAAATGTTCTGGTAGAGATGGAAGGCATCTAGAAAGTTACCGTGTGAATACGGGATATGCCATAAATGTTGTATTGAAGCATTGGCTAAGATAATTGATGACTGTATGACATATGTACTTATGTGTAAGAATTTGTTTTTGAAAAACTATGAGAAGTTTCTAATCATGCAATTGAATTTGACTTGTAGGAAAGATCGTGTACAATCACCTACAAAAGAAGGACTACAACATTTGTTCCAGCAACGAAGTTTGAGAAAACTATCTATTGAAGATATTGAAGAATCTGAAGTTCCCAGGATCTGGGATGCAGTAATGGAAGGATATCATGATCAAGGAGTACCAATCGATTATGAAGAATGATGTTTGGGATGTGGTCCCAAGAACAGAAGGGAAGTCTGTTGTGACTTCCAAGTGGATCTATAAGATCAAGCATGCGACAGATGTTAGAAAAGAGAAATACAAGGCGAGGTTTGTAGCTCGTGGCTTCTCCCGGAAAGAGGGAATAGACTATGAAGAGACTTTTGCTCCTGTAGCCAAAATACACTTCCATCAGAATAGTACTTGCTCTGGTTGCAGTGATGAAATGGAAGATACACCATACGGATGTCAAGATAGCCTTCTTGAATGGTGTAGTCAAAGAGGAAGTGTATGTGGAGCAGCCACTCAGTTTTGAGACACGTGACAGGGAGTCATATGTGTGCAGGTTGAAGAAAGCCTTGTATGGCTTGAAGCAAGCACCTAGGACTTGAATGGTGTAGTCAAAGAGGAAGTGTGTGTGGAGCAGCCACTCGGTTTTGAGACACGTGACAGGGAGTCATATGTGTGCAGCTTGAAGAAATCCTTGTATGGCTTGAAGCAAGCACCTAGGACTTGGTATGGTAGGATAGACAGCTTTCTATCCAGTTTGGGCTTTACCAAGAGTAAGGCAGATTCCAACCTTTACTACAAGGATGAGGAAGGCAATCTAGTGATACTACTATTGTATGTGGATGACCTGTTTGTTATAGGTGAGGATAGATTGATTGTCGACACGAAGAGGAAGCTTGCTGCCAAGTTTGAGTTGAAGGACTGGGGGATGATACACTACTTTCTAGGCATGGAGGTGTGGCAGAGTGAAGATGGAATCTTCCTTGGACAAGGGAAGTATGCAGTAGAGATCCTGAAGTGGTTTGGGATGATGGACTGCAAGGCCATGGCCACACCTATGGCATCGAACTTGAAGCTTTTGTGTGATGCCTCATCTGATCCGGTTCATGTCACGATGTATCGTCAGATGATTGGGTCCTTGATGTACTTGACGAACACGAGACCAGATATTTGTTTTGTGGTGAACACATTGAGCCAGTTCCTGACGGATCCTAGACATGTTCACCTGATTGTTGTAAAGCATATTCTGAGGTACCTGAAGGGTACGGTTGATTATGGGCTCAAGTATGATGTGAATCAAAGGTTTAACCTAGAGGGTTATGTTGATTCATATTGTTGATGTATATGTAACTTTGGAATGTATTTCATCTATGTATTTCATATATATTTATTGTACCCTTGTAAGAGATGTGTTATTCCTCTATAAGGAAGTGTCGTCATGTGGATTGACAAGTGTCACAAGTGTGTGTACTTGTCGATGGGTTATTAGACCACCATGTGTGGGGTTGGCCCTAAAATATATATTATATTATGGATGTATCTAGATAGACAAGTCAGCCCCATAAGGTCACTGGGCAAACAGGTTAAGTATAAATAGAGATGGGGAGATCTCTATTTGCATCATTCGGAAAGACACACTTCTCTCACTCAGAAAGTGGCGCACTAGTGAGGAGGAGGATCATCTGCTCTAGGAGACTATCTCAAGTGTATTTTGGTTGTACTTTGGTTGAGCCATTGCTCTATCTATCTCTAAGGAAGTTGTGGGGTTTTTCACCTTAGGGTTTTCCCCACAGAAACTCTGTGTCTCTTGTTTCTCATGCTTTTGATTCTTGTGATGCTTGTGATGCTTATTGTGATTGTTATGCATTGATATACTGTATATGTTATTCTCTTTGCAAAGATCCAAGAGTATTGTGAATTAATGCTCAAATTTTAACATGGTATCCGAGCTAACCTGAGAAGAAGACATTTTGCAGTGACGAAAACTTGAGTTTCTTGTTTATTAGGTTTCTCTCCACAGTTTTTGGAAAATCAGTATAGTAGATTGACTCTACTCATCAAGGAGAATCTATCTGTACAATTAGAATTCAATTCTGAGCATTTTTAGATTTGGCCCTAAAAATTAGGGTTTCCACAAAAATAGGAATTTCTGAAATCCGAAGCCATAGCTGGAAGCTCCTTGCAAAAATCGAAGTTTAGAGCTTTGGATCGAGATTTTTGGATGGGTAGATCTCCGGGAAACTCAAACCCTAATTCAAGGCTCTCCCTAGTGAACCCGAGAGGACAAAAAGGAAAATCTGAAGGGTAAAGCTTTGCTGATCTAAAATATTGAATACACCAGGTTGATCAGCTCATCAAGGCGCATCTTTCTATCCTTTCAGAAAGTTGAAATTCACATTTTGAATTTTTAGGGTTTTTTTGACAAACCCTAATCCAAGACCGGATCTAGTTTTCAGCATTTCAAGTGGTAAGACCTAAATCTTTTCTATTTCATTTGAAGTACTCTTTAAGATGTCTCACCACACCAAGCTTGAGGATAAGCTTGAAGGGGCTGATAACTTCCGAGCTTGGAAGTATAGGATTGGGTTAATACTGGAAGAGAATAAGTTGGACTCATATATAAAAGAAGACATCCCTATCCCAGAGGATGAAGAGGCTAAGGTATTGCATAAGAAGAACTTGGCCAAGGAAAAGAGAATCATTGCTGATTTTATCAAAGACCATCTCATACCCCATGTGTCTTCTCTAAAGACACCCAAGGCTATGTTTGACTCTTTGACCAAGCTATTTGAAGGAAATAACATAAATCGGAAGATGACCCTGCGGAATCAATTGAAAGGGGTCAAGATGTCGAATGGAGAAACCTTTCAATCCTATTTCTCCAAGGTCTCTCAAATCAAGGAACAACTTGAAGCTGTTGATGAAATGGTGGAGAATGGTGAAATTGTTATGACTACTTTGAATGGCCTACCTAGGTCATGGGACTCTTTTATCCAGGGGATCTGTGCCAGAAAGAAGTTAATCTCCTTCAGCAGATTATGGGAGGAATGTTCTCAAGAAGAAGCAAGGCTTGTGGCAAGAGAAGAGAAGATGGGAAATGAAGATCAAGCTCTCACATCTCACACTAAGAAGGGCAAGTTCAAGAGGGAGCCTGTTAAATTTTGAGCATTAATTCACAATACTCTAGGATCTTTACTGAGAGAATAACATATACATTATATCAATGCATAACAATCACAATAAGCATGACAAGCATCACAAGAATCAAAAGCATGAGAGACAAGAGACACAGAGTTTCCATGGGGAAAACCCTAAGGTGAAAAACCCCACAACTTCCTCAGAGATAGAGAGAGCAATAGCTCAACCAAAGTACAACCAAAATACACTGAGATAGTCTCCTAGTAGCAGATGATCCTCCTCCTCACTAGTGCGCCACTTTCTGAGTGAGAGAGATATACTTTTCCAAATGATCTAAATAGAGATCACCTGATCTCTATTTATACTAACCTGTTTTCCCAGTGACCTTATGGGGCCGACTTGTCTAGCTAGGTACATCCACATTATAATATATATATTTCAGGGCTGACCCCACACATGGTGGTCTAATAACCCATCGGCAAGTACACACACTTGCGACACTTGTCAATCCACATGACGACACTTCCTTATAGAGGAATAACACATCTCTAATAAGGGTACAATAAATATATATGAAATACATAGATGAAATACATTCTGAAGTTACATATACATCAACAGAGCCATCCCATCACAAGAAGAAATCATCTCATCATTTTCACAAAGACAAGAAAGATCTAAGGTGTTTCACTTGTAATGAGAAGGGTCACTTTGCTTCAGAATGTCCCAAGAACAAAAGGGACAAACACAACAACAACAACTCCAGCAAGAAGAAGAAGGGTAACAAAAGAAGGTACCATGATCATGCTGCCGAAGATGATGAACCTCCAAAGAAGAAGGCTAGGGCAGAAAGTGATGATAGTAATGATGACTCATCAAGTGAAGAAGAGTATGTTCTAATCTCTACTCTCACAGGTACTATCTCCCATGGTTGTAATGATTGGTTAAATGACAGTGGGGCTTCCAAACACATGACTGGGTTTAAAGAATCCTTTGTAAATCTGTCTGAACATGAATCACCCCATAAAGTGAAACTTGGGGATGATTATCAATATCCCATCAAAAGAAGTGGTGAAGCCTCCTACAACCTAGATTCTGGAAAATATTTGAAGATGAAAGAAGTCCTTTATGTACCTGGACTCAAGAAGAAATTACTCTCCATCTCTGCATTGGATACAAAATGTATGAGGGTTGCATTTGTGGATGGCCAAGTCCTAATGTGGCCAAAGGGAAAGACCATAGATGATGCAGTTGTGATTGGAGAGCAAGAGGGAGGTTTGTATAAATTAAAAGGACAACCTGAACATGCCATGGTGCATGAATCCATGGAGCCAAGTGAACTTTGGCATAGAAGACTTGCTCATATGCACTATAGGGCACTTCCAATTGCAAGCAAGGCTGTAGAGGGTCTTCCTGGAATCAAGACCAAACATGAAGGTGTTTGCAAAGGATGTGCAAAAGGTAAGAATATTAAGAAGGCTTTCCCAAGTAGTGAAAGCAAGGAAAAAGATATCCTAGAAATCATCCACTCAGATGTATGTGGTCCTATGTCATCCAGTTCTCTAAGTGGGTATGTTTACTATGTCTCATTTATTGATGACTTCTCCAGGAAGACTTGGATATACTTCTTGAAAAACAAAGATGAGGTGTTTGATAAGTTCAAGGAATTCAAAACCTTGATGGAGAATCAAACTGACAAAAAGATCAAAACATTCAGATCCGACAATGGTGGAGAATTCACCTCAGGTGACTTCAAGAAGCTTTGCAGTGATTCAGGGATTAAGAGGGAGTTGACTGCTCCTTATAATCCTCAACAGAATGGAGTTGCAAAAAGGAATAATAGAATAATCATGGAAGCAGCAAAGGAAATGTTGCATGACCAGGATCTACCTACGCATCTATGGGCAGAAGCAGCTAGAACAGCTGTATATGTGCATAACAGAACACCCCACAATATATTGGACAACAAGACACCAGAAGAGGTCTTTTCTAGTAAGAAACCTGAAGTCAGCCATCTCAGAATATTTGGTTGTCCAGTATACACTCATGTCCCAAAGGAAAAGAGGACCAAACTAGATCCTTCAGGAAAGAAGGGTATCTTTGTCGGTTACAGTGAAAGCTCGAAGGCTTACAAAATATACTTTCCAGGGTTCAAGAAGATTGATGTCAACATGGATGTAACATTTGATGAAAACTCGGCATTCATAAAATCAAGGAAGGCACCTATCGAAGTTTATGAAGAACCTAAGGAAACTAGATTTCAAGACACTACCATGACTGAAGCAATTCTAGAAGTTGTTCGTGAGTTTGAAGATCCGCAAGAACCTGTAGATCCACCCCATGAGGATAACTCTCACAAGAGGAAACCTGCATGGGCTAGAGAGCTCATTCAAGATGCAGAAAGATTTGGCATTCCAGAAGAAGAACACAGAGCAAAGAAAAGAACCAGATCACATACCAGCTATGTTGCTTTACTCTGTGACATTATGAACAAAGAACCTTCCAGTTATGAAGAAGCAGGGGAAAAGAAAGAATGGAAGGATGCCATGGTTGAGGAATACCAATCAATAATGAAGAATGATGTTTCGGATGTTGTCCCAAGACCTAAAGAGATGTCTGTTGTGACTTCCAAATGGATCTACAAAATCAAGCATGCTGCAGATGGCAGTGTAGAGAAATATAAAGCAAGATTCGTAGCTCGTGGCTTCTCTCAGAAAGAGGGAATAGATTATGAAGAAACTTTTGCACCTGTAGCCAGGTATACTTCCATCAGAACAGTACTTTCCCTGGCTGTAGCAATGAAATGGAAAATACACCAGATGGATGTCAAGACTGCTTTCTTGAATGGTGTAGTTGAAGAGGAAGTATATGTGGAGCAGCCACTCGGTTTTGAAATACACGACAGGGAGTCATATGTGTGCAGATTGAAGAAAGCCTTGTATGGCTTGAAGCAAGCTCCCAGAACTTGGTATGGTAGGATGGACAGTTTCCTATCTAGCTTGGGCTTTACCAAGAGTAAAGCGGATTCCAACCTCTACTACAAGGTTGAGGAAGGGAATCCTGTGATTCTACTCTTGTATGTGGATGACTTATTTGTAACAGGAGATGACAGATTGATTGTAGATACTAAGAGGAAGCTTGCTACTGAGTTCGATATGAAAGATTTGGGAATGATGCATTATTTCCTAGGTATGGAAGTGTGGCAGAATTCAGGTGGGATCTTCCTTGGTCAAGGGAAGTACACAGTAGATATTCTGAAAATATTTGGGATGATGGATTGCAAGGCCATGACCACACCCATGGCATCAAATCTAAAGCTTCTATGTAATGCTTCATCTGAGTCGGTTGATGTCTCTATGTATCATCAGATGATTGGGTCCTTGATGTACCTAACGAACACGAGACCAAATATTTTCTTTGCAATGAACACATTGAGCCAGTTCCTGACGGATCCAAGGAGTGTTCATCTGGTTGTTGTAAAGCATGTTCTGAGGTACCTGAAGGGTACAGTGGATTACGGGCTCAAGTATGAAGTGAATCAAAAGTTTAGCCTGTAGGGTCATGTTGATTCAGATTGGGATGGCAGTGCTACAGATAGGAAGAGCACATCTGGGTGCTGCTTCAGTATGGGATCAGGTGTGATCTCTTGGTTCAATAGGAAGCAGTCCTGCGTAGCACTGAGTACAACTGAGGCAGAGTATGTTGCAGCCTATTCAGCTAGTTGTGAGGCCATATGGCTACAGAAGCTACTGTCTGAGTTATTTGATCTCCCATTGGATGTTACTGGTATATTCTGCGATAACCAGAGTTGTGTGAAGCTGTCTGAGAACCAGTGTTTCATGACAGGTTGAAACACATAGAGATCAAATATCACTATATCAGGGATATGGTGCAGAGAGGAGCCGTGAAGCTCCTGTATGTTGCGACGGACGAGCAGATTGAAGATGTGCTGAAGAAGCCACTAGCTAGGGTGAAGTTCGAGTACTTTAGGGAGAGGCTTGGTGTTCTTCAGATCGACGACACTTCGAGGAAGAAGTGATGGACACATTTGCTGAAGCCATCCCAAGCATGCTGGAAGGAGGATCCTTCACATGGATGTGGATGTAAGCACTGGATGATGAGTATCAGGATGATGCTCCAATTACTGCTCTGTATATGCATCATGTTGGATGTTGGATATGATCAGTTGGATTATTTATATTTGTATGTATGTACGCATCGTGTTGATGCTGGATATGATCAGTTGGATCATTTATATTTGTATGTATGTACGCATCGTGTTGATGCTGGATATGATCAGTTGGATCATTTATATTTGTATGTATGTACGCATCGTGTTGATGCTGGATATGATCAATTGGATCATTTATATGTATGTACGCATCATGTTGGATGCTGGATATGATCGGTTGGATCATTTGTATGTATTTGTATATGCATCATGTTGGATGCTTGGACCATGTATATGTATCAGGTGGATACATTGTATGATCAGGTAGATCATGTATGTTGATATGTATCATGTATTTTTATTTGTATCAAGTGGATACACTGTATGATCAGGTGGATCATGTATGATGATATGTATCAGGTAGATACTTGGTGTGCATTAGGTGGATGCATTGTATGATCAGGTTGATCATGATGATGAGCTTCAGGATGTTGCTCTAGATGATATGTACTAGGATGGTACAAGTGATGATGATCAGTATGATCATGGGCATCAGGATGATGCCTCGTGCGATGATGATCTGTTGGATCATGAGTATCAGGTTGATACTTGGAGGTCAGAGATGATATGTGGCAGCTTGTGCAAATAGCATGTAATCAGTCCTGGGAGATCTTGCCGGTCGTGCTGCGGCACATAAATGTTCCTGGGGTACTCTTTCCGATATTGCTATGTAGTATGTAATCAGTCCTTAGATATCCGATAGGTTGAGCTATGTGCTCGTAATCAGTCCTGGGATGAGGTATTACTACAAAGACATGTAATCAGTACTGGAGATCCAAGAGGTTGAGCTGTGTGCTCGTAATTAGTCCTGGGATGCTCTTTAGAGATCTTGCCGGTCGTGCTGGGGCACATAAATGTTCCTGGGATGCTCTTTAAAGGTTTTGTCTATCCACATGTAATCAGTCTTGGAGATCCGAGAGGTTGAGTTGTAAGCTCGTAATAAGTCCTGGGATGCTCTTTAGAGATCTTGTCGGTCGTGCTGTGGAACATAAATGTTCCTGGGATGCTCTTTAAAGGTATTGTGGAGGAGATGCATGTAATCAGTCCTGGGAGATCTTGCCGGTCGTGCTTAGGCACATAAATGTTCCTGGGATACTCTTTTCAGTATTTCATCCACACATAAAATTAGCCCTGAGAGGCCACCTCTATCAGACCATTCGCACAGATGATAAAGACCTGCAGGTGGTGGGCCTACATCTAGTATGAAAAAGGACTGGCTCTGTAGAACTTCCTATGACAAGTAGAGTCAGAGATTGGTTGAGATAGCAGCAGCAGTGACAATGATAATGATGATGCATCGATGACAGTGATCCCGAGAAGAAGACTTGTCTAGCAGAACTGTGTCGAGAAATACCTTCCTAGTTAAGAGGGAGTGTTGATGTATATGTAACTTCGGAATGTATTTCATCTATGTATTTCATATATATTTATTCTACCCTTATAAGAGATGTGTTATTCCTCTATAAGGAAGTGTCGTCATGTGGATTGACAAGTGTCGCAAGTGTGTGTACTTGCCGATGGGTTATTAGACCATCATGTGTGGGGTTGGCCCTAAAATATATATTATATTGTGGATGTATCTAGATAGATAAGTCGGCCCCATAAGGTCACTGGGAAAACAGGTTAAGTATAAATAGAGATGGGGAGATCTCTATTTGCATCATTCGGAAAGACACACTTCTCTCACTCAGAAAGTGGCGCACTAGTGAGGAGGAGGATCATCTGCTCTAGGAGACTATCTCAAGTGTATTTTGGTTGTACTTTGGTTGAGCCATTGCTCTCTCTATCTTTGAGGAAGTTGTGGGGTTTTTCACCTTAGGGTTTTCCCCACGGAAACTCTGTGTCTCTTGTCTCTCATGATTTTGATTCTTGTGATGCTTGTCATGCTTATTGTGATTGTTATGCATTGATATACTGTATATGTTATTCTCTCAGTAAAGATCCAAGAGTATTGTGAATTAATGCTCAAATTTTAACATAGATTGGGCAGGCAGTGCTGCAGATAGGAAGAGCACTTTTGGGTGCTGCTTCAGTATGGGATCAAGTGTGATCTCTTGGTTTAGCAGGAAGCAGTCCTGTGTAGCATTGAGTACAATCGAAGCAGAGTATGTTGTAGCTTGTTCGGCTAGTTGTGAGGAAGTATGGCTTAGGAAGCTACTGCCTACGTTATTTGATCTCCCGTTGGATGCTACTGGTATCTTTTGTGACAACTAGAGTTGTGTGAAGTTGTTTGAGAACCCGGTGTTCCATGACAGGTCGAAGCACATTGAGATCAAATATCACTATATCAGTGATATGGTGCAGAGAGGAGCAGTGAAGCTCCTGTATGTTGCGACAGATGAGCAGGTTGCAGATGTTTTGACGAAACCACTAGCCAGAGTGAAGTTTGAGTACTTCAGAGAGAGGCTTGGTGTTCTTCAAATTGAAGATACTTCGAGGAAGAAGTGATGAAACACATTTGCAGGATCCATTCCAAGCATGGTGAGAGGAGGATCCTTACCATGGCTATGGATGTAAGCGTTGTGTATGAGCATCAGGACGATGCTCCAGTTACTGCTTTGGATATGCATCAATTGGATGCTTTGTATGATCATTTGGATCATGTATATGCATATGCATCAGTTGGATTCTTTGTATGATCAGTTGGATCATGTATATATATATATGCATCAGTTGGATGCTTTGTATGATTAGTTGGATCATGTATGATGGCATGCATCAGGATGATGCAGTGATGATGATCAGGATGATAATGTGTGATGAGTACCAGGATGATACTCTGGATGATATGCATCAGGATGATGCAGTGATGAGTATCAAGATGATTCTCTGGATGACATGCATCAGGACGATGCAGTGATGATGATCGGGATGATCATGTGTTATGAGTATCAGGATGATACTCTAGATGATATGCATCAGGATGATGGAGTGACGATGATCAGGATGATCATGTGTGATGAGTATCAGGATGATACTCTAGATGATATGCATTAGGACGATGCAGTGATGAGTATAAGGATGATGCTATGGATGACATGCATCAAGACAATGAAGTGACGATGATCAGGATGATCATGTGTGATGAGTATCAGGATGATACTCTGGATGATATGCATCAGGATGATGCTATGATGATGATCAGGATGATCATGTACATCAAGATGATGTATGGTGAGTATTAGGTTGATACTCTGTGGCCGTGGACAGGTTGTGCAAATGAGCATGTAACTAGACCTGGGAGATCCGATAGGTTGAGCATTGTGCTCGTAATCAATCCTAGGATACTCTTTCGAGGCCTTGTTCTTGGAGGACGTGTGACTAGACCTGGGAGATCCGATAGGTTGAGCAGTACGCTCGTAATCAGTCCTGGGATGCTCTTTCAACGCTTTTTCCTATGGCATGTAACTAGACCTGGGAGATCCTATAGGTTGAGCAGTATGCTTGTAATCAGTCCTGGGATGCTCTTTCAAGGCTTTTCCATGACCACATGTAACTAGACCTAGGAGATCCGATAGGTTGAGTAGTACGCTCATAATCAGTCTTGGGATACTCTTTCGAGGCATTGTGGTGGGGGTCACATGTAATACGTCCTAGAGATCCAGACAGGTTGTGCTAGTCACGTAAAAGGCCTTGGATGCTCTTTAGAGATCTTGCTAGGAAAGACACTCTTTTAAGGTTTTGTGATGGTCACATGTAAGTAGACCTGGGAGATCTTGCCGGTCGTTCTTCAGCACATAAAGGATCCAGGGATACTCTTTCGAGGCATTATGACGCACGTAATAAGTCCTGAGGATTCCACAGTATGACCATTGTTGATGAAGACCTACAAGTGGTGGTCCTACATCCAGCATGAAAAAGGGTTTGCTTTGTAGAACTTCTTATGACGAGAAGAATTCAGAGATAGCCCAGTAATTGAGATAACGGGTACAGCAGCAGTGACAATGATGCTCCATGATCCAGTGATGATGATGCAACTCCAGAATGAAGACTTGTGCCTATATGTATTGATGACTTGTGTCAAGAGAATACCTTCCTAGTTAAGAGGGAGTGTTGATGTATTTGTAACTTTGGAATATATTCACTTGTATATTGTATTTGTACTTTATTGTATCCCCAACGGAGATGTAATATTCCTCCGATTGGAAGTGTCATCATTTGTACTTTCAAGTGTCGCAAGTTATATTTTAAGTGTCGTAACTTATACTTGATGGGTTATTAGACCACCTTGATGGGGTCGGCCCTGTATGAGTATTGTGGGTTAAAGGGTTATTAGACCACCCTAGTGGGGTTGGCCCTGTCAGCATTAGGTTAAGTGGTTAAGTTGAGGCCGACCTAGTTGAGTAAAAGTCAAGTGAAAGTTAGTGTATAAATAGAGAGTGTGTCTCTCTCATTTTACACATTCTATTATTCACTCACTTCACATTAGTGAGAGAAGAGGAGGGTGCGCACAAGTAGAGGAGGAGCATGTTGTTGAAGATATCTATCTCTTGGGTTTGATCTTTGTGATCCTTGTATTGATACTTATTCTATCTCTGAGGAAGTTGTGGGGTTTTTCACCTTCTTGGTTTCCCCGATGAAAATTTTTGTGTCTCTTGTCTCTTATGCTTGATATGCTGTACATGTTGTTCTTTCAGTTAAGATCCTAGATCTATTGAATTAAATGATGAAAAAATAACACTAGGTATCCATTTTGCTATTATTGATCATTGAGATTCATGTTAAGAGCTCTGAGAGCTATTTAGGGTTTAGGGTACACTGCCCTAGCCAACAAGTTTGGGTTCAATGTTGAAATATATACATCCTAGTCAACTTCAAGAGTATAGATCACCCCGATCTATCATTGGGATTCAAAGAAGATAAAATATTGTGAGTTCTTTCAGTCAGATATTGAGGCTATAGGTGGTGGGGCGCATTCATACATCATTGGTGGGAAGCCATATTCCTCATTTAATAAAGGCGTCCTTCATCAAGCAGTAGGGAAACACATCTTTTTTCAAACTCTATGTGGATCTACTGAGGGTTACACCACTTGGACAAGAGGAAATCAATCGATATTTGCAGAGGTTGATCAAGATTGAATGAGTTTGGAAGAGATCGAATTCCTTACAGCCGAGCTTAATATTTTGTGGATTGAGTTGGGCATGTATCCATTCACCATTGCTAAAGGTTGGGAGTTTCCCCTACCAGCACTTCTAGAATCATAGCACCAATATTCTTATGACTTGACTGTCATATTGTGTAGTGTATCATGGTGAAGCTTTCTTCATAACTGGGCATGAATGTTGGAAATTAATATTGGGCATTAAAATAGAACTTTCTCATGTGGACTAAGGATTCAACACTACACAAATCAGCCATCTTACTTACAACACATCCATCTTATCTTTATTCTCAGCTCATTCCACAAGTTTGTTCTGCTACATGAAATGGTGAAGTTCGGGTCTTAACAAAGGTTGTACAAGGGTTCTACTGTTGCATGGGAGTGAAATAAGGATCATACAATGCATCTACAGGACATGGGGGTTGCGAACAGGTTGGATACTATCATTTTAAATGATCTGAATTTGTGGAAACAGTACATTTCCAAACCTATGATGTCAGCTAGGTATAAATTATTGAAGATCAGTCATCCTCATTTAATGTAGTATTCATATCTAGTGTCTATGCTGATTTAGTATTTATTTTCATCCCTTTCTACCTCTAAAGTTCATCTACAGCTACCTAGGTTTGAAGGTACACTTAGTATTGAATTTATTGTGTTAACATTTATCGTTTATATCTAGTAGCAGTGGATGTCTCCAAGATAGTAACCTACAAGGTTATATAATCACTATATATCATATATGAATATGAATGATTGAGAAAGTTATGAGTGAAGTTGTCAAAGTGTTTGGAGAAAGTTATTCAACCATATACACTAGCATTCGTCTAGAAAATGAGTATTTTATAGCAGGGGGTATTACAAGTTATAACCATAATACCTACAAGTTCACCACATCTTTAATTGGATCAAATCCCAACTCCCGTACGTTTTTATGCTTGATGATAATTTGACCAAAACCAACACCTCCCTACAAATTTCTTGTAATTATTCTAATCCCTTATGAAAATAATCCATCACTTGACAAATATATGGATTTATAGATTTGCACCTCATACATTACTCTAGTTTTTAACCCCCCACTTCATTAAATAGGCCTTTGAAATACATCTTCCATAACTTTCCCACTAAGGCCAAGTTTTGAAAATTGTTTATCTCCACCATCAACACTCCTTTCACCGACACCATTTGTGGTATTTACTCTATAGGATTGACAAAATTTTATTTTTTCCCCTTCAATATACATTCCTAATAAGAATCCATACCTTCTAATGGATTATATTTGAATTAGAAATCTTGTTTGCTCCCATTTTTGTAGACAAAAACTTATGCAGTAGATCAAAGCCAACAATAGTTTGAAGGCTTAGGTTTGGTATGTTTCAATGTTGATCTTGGTTCAAATATCTATAATGAATTTTCTCATAACCTTATCCTCTTCTAGTGTAAACTAATTATACTTGGATCTTAGTTTTTCATTAACTCCCTATCACATTGTTTTAAAATTCTAAATGAGACAAAATAATGGTGGAATTGTGTAATACCCCAAATTTTGGACTTATAACCCTTTTTATATTTTGTTAAGTATTATTTCATTTTACTTAGGTGACCTTGGAAATTTGAGAAGTTAATTTCTGATGACCATGTGGACCAACACATTAATGAGATGGGAGTCACAGTTCCTATGGATTTGGAGGATAAATACCAAATAAAATAATAATGAGAAATTATTACGGAGACAATTGTAAACCCTAAAGAAAAGTTTAGGGAGAATAATGGAATTAAAGAAATAAAAATTAAGAGAACTCACACAAAGGAGAATAAAAAGAGAAAAGAGGAATTCATTCACAAATTATCATTTTTTCCACACAAGAGAGAAAGGAGAGCAGAGGATCAAATAACCAAAGCTAATGAAGACAATGAAAGGGGGACAGTTTGGAGAACAAACTGAACCAGAAAAAAGAGAAATCATAGCAGCTAGGTATAACTTGGAACACTAGTTTTTTTTAGGTAGGAGTACTACCACAAGTTTGCAGGAGCACTGCAATTACTCTGAATAGGTTGTGACTGGTTGTTTTCTTAAGTGCAGAGACTTAAAAGTCCCTGGAGCATCCTGCAGCTCAAGAGTACTAGGTTGGATGTTGGGTTGTCTGTTGCCAAAGAAATTTTATAAATAACTTGGGGAACAAGTTAAGGGAAAATCAAATAAAAACTTTGACCCAGAGGGACTGTGAACTTAGCTTGGGGGTGACCACCAGAGAAAGGAAGACTTGCTAGTCAAAGGCTGAGAGGTTTGTGACTATGTTCCACTGGCCATCAAAATACAGATAAGTTTATATGTTGTACTGATATGATATTATTATGGAACATTTGCTAGGGTTTATTTATGTATAGTTTTGATTTAATTTTGAAAGATTTGTTTTACCAAGTATGAACAGGAATATATTGTTATATTGAACTCTGAGTATGGATCTTGTATAGATTAGTATTTCTCTGCAATATTGTACAGACTGGGGATCTAATTGAGATACCTTTAGAAATTGTAATATATAATTAATGTAGGATTGAACACATTATTTTTATAGTGTGTAGACCAAGTTATAAGATAAAGATGGATATATAATCCCGAGACAAGAATTATACAGTAGCCATTGTTTATGTTATTTGTTATAGATACATCGAATGTATTAAACAAAATAGTTTCTAAATCAACATATCTCGATGCTGACAAAGAATGCGTTTACCTATGATTCTGGAAGAACTAAAACAGACATGTAAATCGTAAGGTTTACATGTCAAGCTTTTGCAGTACATAACTCTACTATTCTATCTTTTTATAGACATACAACATTATTATAAACAGAGTATTTATACCTGTTCTCAAATTGATTTTCCATTATTCGACATAGTTGCTGGTACTTTTATAGGCATGTTTATGAAACAATTTAAATACTCTATAACGTTTCCATTTCATTCTATTGTATATACATAAGCCCTTTATTTTTATAGGCATGGATATACAACGAATTAAATACTCGACAAATTATATTTTCCTATCTACTCTATATATAAATGCTTTTTATTTCAGTATGGAAACTCGAATTTCCTTCCTATCAAATATGTTTACGATTTCCAATTCTTTTCAGGATGAACAATTATAATTCATTTTTATCCTTTTATATAATTATGCCATTACCTTCGGCATGGGAGCTCGAACAACATGGTCGATCTCTTACCATTATATTGAAAACCAAATCATTACACAAGGGATAGAATCAACATTAGCACGATTTTCCAGAATTTAAACGCATTATAAAATACATACACAGGATAGGGTTATGTTACCCATTGGTTCACAAATACACAGTAAGTGTAGCTATGTAAACGATTTGCAGATTAAAAATAAATGTGAATCTATCCTAATAGTAACCCTTTGTATATACACTTAAAGAGAAAACTAGAGACAGAGATCAAACATGAAATAAACGAACTCAGTATATTACGCTACGCTAGTGTTTAAACGCTATTACAAATTCATATATATTGTATGAAAAATAAAAATAGCAAAACCCCAGCCAATATGTATTTATTTCAAAGTTGGAACCATTCCTTTGAGAACATAACTTAAAACGAGTTAATTCAAGAACCGACGAAACACATATGTGGTCGAGCCAACCTATTACAGGTTAGTAAAGTATTTACAATATATATTCTGCTTTATAATAAATACATTCACCTATAGGTCGTAAAGACCCCTCAAACGATTCAACACAAGCATATAAAAAGAACAAGGCCGCCAACCATTTATTTCGTGATGCAGGCAATAAAGAACCAACTATTCTAAGTAACCTATCTCTAACCGTCGGGGTAGTTTTCACTCGAGACACATGAAGATGACAGTTTACCTAGCCATCAACAAGAACCATTACTTCCTAGTTCGTGGGGCTAGCTGTGGGTCTTATCTAGCACACCTTCAACATTCAGTTTCACCTGCACACGAATTTCAAATGAGAAATTAATTCATGGAAAGTAAAAAGTTGACTGTGTGAAAACCTTGGTTGTTACGAAAATTTACGTTTGGATAGGGTAGACACAAGGACTGAGATAGTGGAAGTATCACACCTGCACAGGAAAAACAAGAAGTTAAATCGACAACAATATTTAAAATTAAATTAACAAGGTAAAACGATGTAAAAACGTGTTGAACAACCAACTGCTTACCTGCACATTCGTGGACACACTAGTGAGTTGTTGTTTGGACTTTATGCTTTGGCTCAGAACAGAATGGAGACCCTTCCTTCTGGCTCGAGTGTGAGCCATCTGCATAGAGAAGAGGAGCTCTGCGAAGAACTGGTCGCAGCAAAATGAGAAGTCCTGAGTGCAGCGAGGGTTTTGCCCCACGCTGTAGTACCGGTTGGAGGAATATGTTACCTCTGAGGCTGGTTAACCTGCTTCCTTAAATTCTTGGTACAATATTTTAATGGGTGATAGTTTTAAACCTTAACAGTGCAGTAAAAACTCATACAGATTCTTATTAAATAACAAAAAATACACAATGGCACACTCATAACATAGATATTTTCACCTGGAAACCCTTAACCGCGAAAAAACCAGCAAAACTTAGAGCCGCACAACTCTTTTCATTATATTTTTTCTTAACCATTTGCAATACAATATATAGTATTCGCAGCATCTAAAACCCTAATCCCTTTACCGGGATTAGAAAGAATACAATGGGCCGAAACAGCCCAAAAAAATTTTGCGCTCCACATGGACTCCAGGGGCCTAACGGCCCCCTCCGTGTCATTTCAGAACCTAATGGTCCAAAACCAAGGGGGGCCCTAGCGGGCTACCCCCCCCCCTCACCCCCCCTTCCTACCGCACCCAGCGCAGGCGAATCACTGCTGGGGAGGGGATCGTGGTGTACACACACCCACCATGTGAAGAGATATAACACACCCAACAATGGGCTCCAAAAACCAGACCAATATCAACGACATAAGTTTGATCACGTTTCCCAATTGGCATGGCCCGGATCGTGATCAACGATCGAGCTTGCCATCGAATTTATTAACCAACATGTGAGCTTGAATGCAGTGGCATCAAAATTGACAAAATCGCGTTGTAGTTGGAGTGGAATAGCTGGAACACGAGCGCAGCTTCCACGTCGGAGTGTTGAAACACTTGTGAATGCCGAGTGTGTAGTCACCTGCCATGATGGAATCCTAAGACGGGTTTAAAACACTTGGTTTATACGTGTATAGTCTGCGTGGCTTCATCACTATGTCTAGCACGTATACATAACCCTAACATGGAATACATTAACATTAGTGCATAGTTATATTATATATATAATATATATTATAACCTTTGATCATAACGACAATTAAATAACAATCGAATTTGGTTTACATATTTCGTTGATAATGTAATATGAATACATTTATAACCTAGGTTCGATTTTATGTTGACGTTGTAGTTGCAAACATTTTATATATTACATTATGTGACATAAAAACGTTTATATGTGTTGGGTTCACATATGGGGAACAAAAAGCGCATATGTTATATTTTATAATGAGCCTAGATTTTACAAAGATAATTCTAGGGTATAGTTATAGTGTTAGCATATAGTTTATATGTTAATAATATGATTATAACATATAACTATATGTTAAATTGGTTTCTATTCACATAAACTTCAAATGTTTATAATACATAGCGATAATGTGTTAGAATTTGTAAAATAGTTTGTGTCCATTAAAAAGCTACCAATGATGTTTGCACATAGACTATATGGTCGCAAACAATTTAATTAGTGTATAGTTGACATACATTTTGTTTGCATATGGGTTTGTTATATATGTTAAACATGGTTGTGTATAGGTTACAGAAGGATAAATATAGGAGATATTTATATGTTGACACTTACGTTAAAATCAACATAAGTAATAGTTTAAGTATAGTGCACATGAAATTAAAAGCTAAGTAAGTTATAATTAAAACTTAGATTACATGCTTTTGAGAATTATTTAGCTAATAGAATTTTAAACAAAAAAAATGGTGTAGAAGAGACGTGACAAATTGAAAAGATAAGTATTGAATCCCTTGGGAAATGAGGTCAAGTTGAATATATAAATTTTAATGTCTTTGAAGAATGTATAAAAAAAATTGTTACAACAAACCTTATTAGAAAATATCAATTAGATTGCAATTCCAGACACCATAAAGTTCTCACAAATGATACTATTTCACTTCTAACTCAAAATAAAAACATGTGTTATGTAATCATAACCAAATTAGGATAGCATAACAACATTCTTTATTAGAATAATAGCCAACAAAATGCATTTCTTTATCCTAGATTATATAATAGGGTAAAAAAACTAGAGACAGACACACCCAAACCTCTTCTTCAATGCAAAAATCTCACAAAATACAATGTAACAACTTCAGCCATGGAATCACACCCATTTATTTGAATTAACAACCTAGAACTGCAATATGATTTACAATATTACCTCTCAAATTCTCACTTCTTGAGATAAAATACTAAAGCTCAAGTGAGAAATTGGAGGAACAAAGAGGGGTTGTTAATGTCACCTCACAAACCCTCTTCACACTTTCGGTCAACTCTTCTCTAACTTAGGAGGATTCCCTAGAATCTGATTACTAGAGCTTTTATGTAGCAAAGTCCAAGTTAAAGTGAAGATATGGCTCTAGAAAAATGAGGTGATAAAATTTAATCAATAAAATGGGTGAGTGGACCAAAGAATAGTTTCTTATCATTAAGAAAATGGGGTCAAACTAAGGCTTAATGGGAGGGTGTATTAAGGAGGAAAAAATTCTATTGATAATGAAAATTACAAGTGACAATTGTCCATCTCCTAGTTGTCCCACGCTATAGAAATATAACTGAGATTACTAATAAAGATAAATTCATGTACTTATGAATGCTATTGTTATTATGAATAAAATATATATGAATCCATCAAATACTAAGAAAGCATGCAATCATAAACAATACTTCATTGATTATAATCACAAAACAAAAAGGAAGGATGTAACTCATTTCATGAATCCATATGCATATGCCAAGATAATTTCAATAGGAAGGATAAAATTAAGGTTTAAAATGTCTTCTGACCCATAGTATTTTAGTGAACCTCCAAATACATCCAACAAGTATTTCCCTATATGTATTATCGTTTTCTTCATGTCTTGAATTTCCTCATATTTGTTCCTTAGTTCTTCTTTATGACTCCTCTCATCATCTTCCAATTTATTTTTCAAATGTTTATTCTTCTCTCTCAAAATCCAAATGGTATCCTACTGATGGCTATAATATTTAATTTTCTCGCCTTTTACCCACTTCAATCATTTGTGATATTTATCCAAGGGAATATAGCCTTGATGATGGGGTAAGGATAATTATTTCCATACATCCCATTATATGGTTACATAATTCACTTGAGCACTAAATTGGTGTGATTCATCAACTAAATTACTAGATGGAGGGGATACAATTTTTTAAGTTACCAATATAGTTTCCATAAGGGGTGGTACATATTTATCCAAGTGTAAGGTAGTTATGGATTAAGCTATGCTTATGTATTCAATTTCAATTTGTACACTCCCCCATGTCATGATTGTGTGTTGCAATAAGACTCTCTGTTTGAATACATTTTCTCGAGTATATTGCTTCTTCTATTTATCTTGGGGTATCTGCAATGTTAAATGTTAAATGCTTCATAACATCAGATGTAGTGTCTACAACCATGGGAATATATTCATTTTTTAAACAACAAGTACAAACCAAGTTTAGCCCCTCATATTGGCATCACCCTCTTCTTCAATAAGTTACACTAATGGTTGCATGGGGGATCACTCAGTGAAATTTTTGCATAGCACGATCATTCGCATGATATTAAATAATATCCCTAATTTCACTAAATATTCAAAAATATCTCCTAAAATTTTATTGTTGAACCCCCCTCCTAATATGCCTTTCCAATTAATAAAACCACTAGTTTGACCAAATATTATATGTATCCATTTTTATCAACCCATTTTTAATACCCCCTTTATATCATATTATCAAGTTGTAACAAATAGGATCCCTAACACATATTAGTACAAGCAAACACGATGCTAAATAAAATAATAGTATAATGCTAATAATGATCCCACCAGGATTGCAGGGGTGATTGATCAATTTGTAGCGTTGGATAGTGGAAGACCCAATGAAATAGTACTAGGAAGGAAAAATGAGTAAAAGGAAACCCGGTCAAGAGATCAACATAACAAAGAATTTAAAAAGATGATAGTCCAATAGTAATGCTTAGAAAATATGAGAATTGTAGATGTTTCACACCACAGCCTGCCAATCTACCAATTTTATATCATGGAAATATAAGTATATCCATAGAGAGATCATGTTTTCTATCAAATTAATAAATTAAACTCTATAAAAATGCAAAATTGAAACCCTTTCATAGATGGAATCCCATACCTTCCTATCAAAACAAACATCATTGATGTTTGAACCCAAATAAACATAGAAAAAATTATCTTACTTTCCAATAACACCATATGATCATGTGCATATCTTGGATTTGGGTCATTCACAATATGCAATGAATTTCTTCCACGTTAATAACATTTAGTTACCTTTTCTTGGGTTATATCTTTTTTTTTTAATCTTTACAGGAGAGGGGAAAATCTCCATTGTTAGGTTTCAAGCATGCAATAGTTATAAAGATACATAGATGGTGAAACTTATACAATACCATTTCATGGTAATGATAACACATAGGGTATGTAAATAAGGATTTAGATTTTAACCTATGTTCATGTCAATTCCCAACACAATTCTAAGATGATGCCTTGCATATAAGAATTGAAATTACAATTATGAATGTGCCAAATATAACTCAATCTAACAACCTTTCCTAACTTGCAATGTGAAAATGTTAAAGAAAAATACAAAATTTGAAAGAAATAATTAGTCAAGAAAGATTGATCTCACTTTTCTTGGTTTTCATGGAGCAAGGTTTGATTGAATCTCAATACCCACCTAAACCCCAACTTAAAAAATGAAGAGTTAGATCTTTTGCTCGAATCCCTACAAAAAATACAATACAAATGTTCAACTCCAAAACTCCCAATTAGGTACATATCTTAACTTAAAGATGAAAAACAATATAACATCAATTCAAACCAAGCCTAAATAATCTATTAAATGAGGATTTCTCAAGGCTAGTAATCCAAAGAGACTTCCATTGATATTATCATTTGTACAATATTATTAGATTTATGCAAAACTTAGGATCAGAATCAATATCAAATAAAAATGGACCTTAAGTTTTAGGTGGGTATGAATTGAGCCCATGATTTGGACGTATGAATCCATCCCACGATTTGGAGGTTATTCCTCAACCGACCCAAATAAAATAACCCCCAATATTTATATTACTATGTCAAATTAAAAACCCCCCTTGACGCCTTAATACAAGGAAATATATTTCTGAGGTTTTTAAGAGTATTCAAACCCCCAATATGAATGGACGTGATATGATATTGCCTCGCTAGTGAACCCCCCGTGAATGGTTGGCCCCAAAATTATGCCCAACATTACCCCCATCCTATCCCACTCATGTGAATCGTTAAATACAAGATAAATCAATATTTGATGTACAAGTAGTTTCATTATGTCCTACACCTATTCTACCATGGCCTAGATTGATTTTAACAAAAAGAAAGAAATAATAAATTTCCTCTCTCTCCTTAAATGTGCAAGAAAAGAGAAGTGGTAATTGATGAGCCTCAATTTTGGTAGGTTCTTTAACCCATCATTACATTTCCTCGGGACTTGGAAAGGGGAAACATAACCTTAATACATGTGATGAAGACTAAAATCATGACAATCCGACTCAATAGCCTTCTTTAATGTTTACATTATGAATAACTGACATATGGTTGGTTATGTCTACCTAGTTCACTTGATTCCTTTGATTTTATATTGATTATCCTAATCTTGTGATTTAAGGTGATGTGGACATGTGGGTGACTTTGGAGGCTATGACATAGTACTTATTCACCTTGACTGAGCCAAGGGAGCATGAGATATCAACCAACTCTTGTCTTAACTCCAAGAGGAAAACAAACTTCCCCAGTTCAAAATGGTAGTCTAGTTAACTTCCTAAACTTTAGGAGCTTGGATCACAAACTATTTTTATTCTACTTGTATAAATCAGCCAGTGTGGGAGATCCAAAGGGGATGGATCATTACTAAAACTCTAATTTTACTTGCTACAATTGTTATATTATACACTTTGGATGATTTTCTAGTTTGTAATTTTCAAGTCATGAATAAAGAAGTATTTTCTATTTTCCTAAGTATGTGAGTTCCTTCTCAGGTACCTATGGTAGTCTTGGGGATGACCCCCTCAAGGAATTGCATGACCTTGTTATTTCATTTTATTTGGAATCAAGTAGACGTTTAGCTAGCTTAAGTTTTTCAATTTATTTCATCTCCATTCATTTTCTATAGTGATCTGTATGTTTCCTATACCGAGTAGTTTGGATGAATGTATGCAATTGTTTTGATTCTAATCCATTTCTATTCATTAGTTTATTTTATTCCCATTATGTTTTAGTTTGTATTGCTTGTATTGGGAGCCTACTATTTGTTGGATTCCTTGTAAAGGAATTCTTCTTTAGGCTGGTTGCACAACCATAATAAGCAGTAAAGTTCAATTGGGCTGCTTGCTTGTTGGCTTGGAAAACAATAAAAACTTGAGTATCTAGAAGGGAAGGGTGACCAATTGAAGAAAGCTAGGTTTGACATTTTGATATGGCATTTTACCATTATTATTTAATCCTCTTGTAGATGCATACATAGTGCATGGAACTTATTAAGTTTGTAAATCCTTGAGTTGAAAATTTAAATTTATAGTCAACGATATTATCATTTCTTGCTAGTTTTTTTTGGCCCATAATTTTTTGGCACCATTGCTAGGAAGGTGCTAATCCTATAAGAGAAAATTAAAAAAATATATGATTTTTTCATATAGATATTTTTTAAGTACACATGACTCAAATTAGAGATGAATTTGGTAGGTTTTTACCAAAACCCCCCATTGCTAATGAATAAAGTGTGAGTAATCAAGAAATACAAATAAAGGGATGTGAAATAGACTTCATAATCATTGATTAGTTTGCTAACAAACTTGAGGTAGGAGCTAGTATCTTTAACATCCATTTTGAAAATTTGGGAAACCAATCTGAGGATAGATAGGTTGATCAAGAAGAATCTGTAGTAAATAGTCCAATGGTAGATGACGAGAAACCAAAAATCTTTGAGTTTCCCATCAAGGGAACCAATGAATAAGCCAACATGAAGAATATCAATCATGTTGTTCTCTCTAATTTCCATGGACTTACTACAAAAGATCCAGGTACATTCTTATTCAAGTTTGAAGTAGTCTGTAGGTTTTATGATTATGCCTCAAATGGCCAAAAACTTAAAATTTGTCCTTCTACTTTGAAATATCTAGCTTTAAGAGAGTTTATGAGCTTAGAAGAGAATAGTATTGCTTCATGAGGACACATGAAACAAATTTTCTTAGAGAAGTATAGGGACTACTTGATGTAATGGATAAACCTGCAACTCTCTTCTACAGGTTTACGAACCTCACTACCTCTCATATGCACAACTACAATTATGTATTAATCAATAACAGGGATGAAACAGTAACAATGGGAGCAATAGATTTAGACATTGAGATCAACAATGATCCGAATTTTAGGGGGCATATGGTCTAAATTCGGATGTATAAGTTATAAAAGCATTAAATGGAGAGGCCACCCTCTCCCATTTAATCATAAAAGCATTAAATGGAGAGGCCACCCTCTCCCATCCATGGTATTTGGTAGCACATAGTTTTGGCCCATGGTATGGCCTCAAGACACATTGTAATAATGTTATATACAGGCCTAGCAAGCCTTCTTATAATAACAAGTTACTCATTTGGTTTCTATCCTACATTTCTCTTATTTTATTGAGTTATTATTGGGGTATTGGTTCTGAGTGTCTTTCTTAGTATAGTTTGAGAGGTGAGGCTCAAAGAACCCTCTTTGAGCCTCACCCCTCCATGTGGCATATTTATTTTATGTTTGTCCATCTATGTTATTTATAGCTCAGATCTCACTACTTTGTCTTTCTCACAGCTGGTTCATTGTTTGCTTCAATTTTGAAGCTATCTCTTCTCCTCCTCTCTCGGTATTCAAGCCTTCCGGGTCTCAGCCCCTAAGATCCGAATCAAACAAAACATAAATTTACAGTCTTCCTTTATTGTAACATTACTCAGAAGATACACAAATGAAACATAAAATCATCATCCCTAACATAATTACACACGGAAATTATATGCTCATTGGTTCTTCAACAACAATGTTGAGCTTCAGTATCTTTGTACGCAATGAAAACTCTGAAACTAGTTGACTTGAACCCACTCTCTCTACTTTTGATCCCCAACGAACAAGGCTGAGCTGAACTGAACCCGACCAAACAAAAAAAAACCCTCTTCCTTCCAATTTTCTCCCTCTTATCTTTTCCTTTCTCGTCTGTTCATTTTCCAGTGTGGAAGGTGGATAGTTGAAACCGTTATTCTTCCAACTAATTCCACCAATGAATCATTTTCCCAACTCATATTCCCAACCTTGGTTATAGCCACTTCATTTGTCACGTCCCCTCCCATCATTCCAAACCACAGAAGGAACATGACTGTAACATGGGGGTGTCTGATTCTTCCCCAAATCCATACGACTAAATTTTGGACATTTAAATAAAATGCATACTTAAATGATAGAGCGGAATTAAAACATAATTTCACGCACACAGACTAGAATGCATCAACATATCTATCCCGAGCAAATGATGAATCAACAAACAGAGAATCAATACCATTCTTATGCTATGCACAAGCTTCATATCAACCATATTAAGATATCCATTTCATATCATTAACATGAACAATTAACGTTCAGAATTAACACATTGCAAAACACATAATGCATATAAATTAAACCACAAAGAATACTTATCTTGAAATGTAAATGTCCAAATAACTGGCTACGTGATGGAAACATTCCACCCAACCATAGATCTCTGTCTAGCCTATATTCTTTCAGCTGAGAGATCACCCCCGAGTTGGGATGTGTATCCACTAAGGAGGAACTAGACAGGCTCACTCACAGTTACCATGGTTTCACTCAAATGGTCATGCTAAGCCAACACACAGCTAGGTTTATCAAGCATGCAATAAGAAAAGGAGGAGGATGCTAAGCCAGTGAGCTCAACCACAGAGATACAGACATCTCAAGCTAAATTCAATCAATCCAATCCTCTGTTCAAACATTCACTCTTGGATTTCTCACAATTCTATCATCAAATAACTCAATCCCGTCACTGGATTTTTGGGCTGTAAAAACTGGGTTTTCCAGTGGATTTTGGGGTATCTAATACTCTTAATTTCGCCCCAAGGTTCATATCTATGGATCCCCCATTGTATTTCATTGTCAATACAAAATTCTGGGTGTTTATGGCACTTCAAAACATGGGTTCTTACAAAGTTGCGATTTCTAGTTTTTCTCATTGTTGGGCATGTGTAATGGATGAAAACTGATGCTGCAATGTTCAATAATGCAATGGGAATGAGGAAGAACCAATTCCCATGAGGTAGAGTGACTTGTGGGTCAAGGAAACAGAGCCCATACCCTACCATACAAATTCCTAAACTACCCATGCTCCATTGAAGCCATGGACTAATTTCTTCAACAACTTTCTTACACATAATTAAATGCCAGCAAAGAAAGTCAAATGGGTTCTCAAAATGACATTTGGAAGCCTATGGTTCAATCCCACAACCCCCTCACCACTCCCTAGTGGATACACATGGCCCCTTCTCATTAGTTGCTTCCATAGCCAGTTTTGGTATTTTATTGCATGATGTTTATTTACATCATTTTTACAATGTTCCATGGCTAAATAACACATGGGTAACATAATATCTAATACTTGCCTTTTAAATAAAATTCGATCTTCCACTAGCGGGGCCTTGGCCTTGAGCTCCACGCTAGGAAAACATGCATCACATGTATACATTATTTACATTAAAAGCTAATATATCACAAGGGTCAAAATGGGATATTACATCATTCCACATGGTGGAACTGCTTTGCAGTCATGTATGTGATGTGATTGGAAGACTGTGTGATCTGTAGTCGTGAGGTTCTGCATCCAGGATCTGCAGTCGCAAGGTTATGTAGCCACAAGGTTTCACAACCAGGATCTGCAACAACAAGCTTCTGCAGGAGCAAGAATCTGTAGCAATAGGGTTCTACAGTAGCATGGATACACAACAACAGAATCTTCTTTAGCAAGGATTTGCAGCCACTTATTTCTTCCTACAAATACTAAACCAAACTAAAATATTTTTGGGTGATGTTGATTTCCCAAATCCAAGGATGCACCTGCATCAGACACCCTTGGTAAGAAAACAAAAATGAGCTTCTAGCTCATGTGGTAACTTCCTCAAAAGTTGAATAACCCTGTAGGTGGGTTAAATACTGCTCAGAAACCCATAAGGCATATTCATGTCATCGGTTTTTCCATTTGATTAAATATTCCAAATATTCCCTTTGGTGGATCTTCTTACCAACCCTTGTGGCCAAAATATCTTCCACTTCTTCAATAGGTTTGACTGATAGTTGTCACTTCCATTCGTCTGGAGAACCTACTTCATCACTCTTTTCCCCTTGATGGAACTCATACAAATCAACAACAATGATTATCGGGGAGATATTCAAGTTTTCTAGCAATTCTATCCTTATATGAATGTTCATAATTTTTTCTTAAAATTTTGCATGGTCCTATCTTTTTGTACTTCAGTTTGTTGTAGGTACCCATGGGAAATATTTCCTTTCTCAAATGTTCCATTACCATCTCAGCTTCTTCAAAAACTCTCATTCTTCTTTGCACATCTTCCCTCTTTTTATACTTGGCATTACTTTGTTGCGGCCTCTATTTCACCTGCTCATGCATTTCCTGTATGCTTTCTGCAAAATCACTTGCCTCGGTACTCTTTATTTCTCCTAAATATGGAAACTTTATTAAGTTCACAACTAATTTTGGTGATCTTCCATAAACAATTTGAAAATGACTCTTACCAGTTGATCTGTTCACGAATCCTTATAGGAAAACTCAGCTTGTTCCAAGACTATATCCCACTGGCTGGGATTTTCTCCACTCAAAATCCTCAGCAGATTCCCAATACCTTTGGTCACTAATTTAGTCTTCTCATCCGTTTGTGGGTCATAGGATGAACTATGCATCAGTTTATTTCCCATTTTCTTCCGGAGTGTCCTCCAAAAGTGACCAAGTAATCTTATATCTCTGTCTGAAGTAATGCTTCTTGGAAAACCATGAAGTCTTACAAATTCTTTAAAGAATAGGACAGACACTTCAGTAGAATCAATCATATTTTTTCATGCTATTAAATGGGCCATCTTTGAAAACCGATCCACTACAACCATACAAAATCATACTTCCTTTGTGTCTTAGGCATCCTGTAGGGTCCGTCTAGAGCCAATTTTTTTTTTTTTTACTTATAAATTGACATAGATAAGAGAATATTACATTTCAACTCTATTATTTATTTCAACTCTATGAAATAAAATCTTGACTTAAATACAACCATTATATTTCAAATCTATCATTTCTTATTAATTCTATAAAAATAAAATGGCATAAATACAAATATTATATTTCAATTCTATGAAATATATTCTAACATAAATAATAGATAGAACTGACATAGATGCAAAGTTTACATCTAAATTTTATTATTTTTATTTCAATTCTATGAAATATAACCATTATATTTTTAATTCTATCATTTCCTTTCAATTCTAGGGAATATAATTTAATATACATAATAGATAGAATTGTCATAATTGCAAACATTACCTTTCATTTGCCCCCTTTCATTTCCATTCTAGGAAATATAATTGAACTTAAATACAACATTATATTTCAACTCAATCAATTCATTTCAATTCCATGAACATAAATTGACATAAATTTACACGCTATTTATCGTTTCACTTCAATTCTATGAAATAATAACTTGACATAATTTAAACATTACATTATAATTCTTTTCTTTCATTTATGTAAAGGCTGCAAATATAAGGTCTTCAAAATATATATATATAATATAAATACAATTTATATCCTCTTAACAAAATACCATAAATATATGTAAGTCATATTCTCTTTAAAACATACAATATATAAATGCAAATTATATCTCTTTTAAAATATGCTATATGCAAAAATAAAACATGATCTTTTAAAAATATACAACATATAAATGTGAAACATATTCTCTATTAAAATAGATCATATATGAATGTAAGACATGTTCTCTTTGTAATTGTTACAATATATAAATGCACAACCTATTTTCCTTTAAAACATATCATATATAAATGTAAAACATATTCTCTATTAAAATATATTATATGTGAATGTAAGACATGTTCTCCTTGCAAAATGTAAGGTCCGAACTAGTTGAGCAAATAATTTATTTTTTATTTTTAAAAGGTGGAAGTAGCATAGCGACTAAAATTTTTACAGATAAAATTTTTACAGATAAATTTTTACAGGTAAATAACTTAAATTGATAACCAAAAATCCATAAATAATTCTTAATGAACTAAGATGTAATAAAAAATGATTCTTAAACATAATGCAAACCATTTTATCCGTACAACATAATCATGGATGAAGCATTTACAAGAGTCCATTTTCCTATTAACGTAAGTATACATAATCCAAACCAAACAAATACCTTAAACATAACTTTTATTATTTTAATGATTCATTTCGCAATTGGGTATTAGACCTTCAATACATAACTCATATTCATGATCCTTTACTACCAATAAGAAATCTTCAATATATAATTTATATTCCTAAAACATGAGACTCTATAAACATGCATTATATTCCTACTCTTCCACAAAGATATGTATGAATTCTTCAATGCATAACCCTATACATATTCATACACACACAAAAAGGAATTCTTCGATACATAGTTTATATCCTTAATCTTTTATTAAATGAACATAACACCTTAATATATCAAATTATAATGCCGAATATAACATGGGTCTTTCAATTGTAAATATTCCAAGCATGAAATTCTTTGTAATGATGAGTGAGCACATTAATATTCATTTATATGATATATTGGGTCTTTCAATTGTAAATATTCCAAGCATGAAATTCTTTGTAATGATGAGTGAGCACATTAATATTCATTTATATGATATAAATAATTAATGACTTCAGAAATACGATCTGGGCGTTTTTAATCTTTCGATCTTACAAACCGTTTAGAAGATGGCACACACAACATTCGGATCCAGCAATAAAATTAGAACAACTTGTCTACCATGAGATGGTAGACAGACTTAAATGTTACAGGGTTCGATTCCCGTCAATTATTTACAACCAAATTTTTAGTGATAGACTGGGCATAAGTATAAGTCATCAGAGGTTCGGTCAGAGAGATGGAGAGTGTCAAGGGCAGAGACCGAACTTTGATCGGGTAAGGGAGCAAGAATTCAGTACAGGGATCCAGAGGATAACGAGGCAGACAACTTGAGTATCTACGAACTGAGCATTTAAGCGTGAAGAAAAATCTGGGCGAAATTAATCTTGCACATTGATCAAATATCCATTCATTTCGAATTAGTAACAGAGCTGTTTTTTTTTAAAGGAAAGATCAAGATTGGGTCAAGTCTACATATCTCTGGCATCAAACCGATCCACGGAGGTAAAACAAAGTTATGAATATTCTTTTTACAGGACTAATTCGATCTTCACATATAAAACAGAGTCATGTGCATTTTTACAGAACCAATCCAATCTTCATATATAAAACAGAGTCATGTACATCCCTACAAAACTAGATCGATTCATACATATAAGAACAACAATATTAATCTCAAATACGGAAAGAATTTAAGTGAAAAACAATTAACCTGGTTTAGATTGCCGAATTCGAGGTTGAATGTCCGTTGTAGTTGCAGCTGAATCCGTACTCTAGTCGATATGACCTTGACGAAGGTACCGACAGCCCCTCGGTTGACCACCCTACCATATCGGGGTTACTCTCTTTCACCCCGAACCCCCGAGCTAATGGGGTCGTAAGAACACACTAGCTAGCTTCCCGAAAGGATCTTCCAATCCCTGTTCCAGCTAATCCCAACTCTCAAGAATCATAACATAATCCGAGATTATGATGCCCATCCAGCATTAGGGAGAAAGAGATGTCATTCTCTCCTTCTCCTCCCTCATTATATAGCAAAAGCCGGTATGCCATGTGTCTGTCCATTCACATATTTAATTTAATTTAATATTTTAATTTCAAATATTCTCAATTACATGTGTCTCAATGTCTTTAATGTGCACCTAATTCCTTATATCAGTGGAAGTTAGGTGTAGAAGAGTTCTGCTTCTCTTTGGTTCTCAATTAGTTTACTAAATACCTTTTTAGTAAATTGTCGTTTTCATTTAATTTACTCATTTTAAATAATAAAACTTTTATAAGAAAACTTGTTTCTTTTATTTAATAATATCTACTTCCTTTTAAAAAGTTTATAATATATATATATATATATATATTCCTTTTAATTTTTAAATTCTTTATAAAGTAAATATCTCCAAACTTGAATGTTTTAAACTACTAAAAGTATTCTACTTCTAGTAGGACTTTTCTATATTACTTCTAGTTTAGTTTTTGTTTTTTTTCTTTTCATCATGTAGATAAATAGACTAATTTAAACTAAACAATTTGTTTTTGTATTATTTCTTTTTCAATTTCTAATATTTCTTCTTTTTCTCTTAAAAAAAATAAAATAAGAAATATTATTATTATTTCTTTTTCTTTTTTTTTATTGTCTTTTAATTCTATGTCACTTGAATTTATCCTTGACAAGTTTTCCATTTATTCATATGTTAATTAGCATTATTTTTTTCTTATTCAGGTGCCTCTTCGGCGGGCTCTTCTAACAGTTTCATTTCTTTTCTCTTATAGGGAGTACTGCGCAGTGACCGGGAATCGTTACCGCAATGTCTCAACTACGCTTCTTGGAGACCAAGGGATGTTGAGGGATAAGGCTCTCCTTATTGCGCGCTCCTCAACTCATCGTACACAACCAAATCATTATGGTCTTGCTCGTACGGCATACGCTTCCCCGGGTGAGCTGAAACGGCTTTACCTATGCGTGGATTGCTAATTTAGGTTCGACAGTCAATCGTTGTATCCCTAAGTGTTCTTTCCGTTCTTCTGACCTCTATAATTTCATTGTGGGCCAGTTGGTAAATCGTCTTACCTGCCACTGCACACACTCGAGCGCACATTAGTAGCGATGCACTATAAAACATTTTCATCATTCTTTTCAATATCTCAGGTAGTCGAGCCTATTAAATATTCATCATTTAACATCATGCTTCGGTTAGTCGAGCATATTCAGCATTCGTTGTTTTATTTCATTCAGTCCAGTGTAAAACTATTCATCATTTTCATTTCAAGTATTTTCAATATTCATCATTATGTCTCTGTCAATCGAGCATATATCATTTTCATTTCAAGCATTTTCAATATTCAACATTATGTCTCTATCAATCGAGCATATATCATTTTCATTTCAAGCATTTTCAATATTCCATATTTTTTATTCTAAAGCATTTTCATCATTTCTCCTCATTTCTCAATCAGTCAAGTATATTTATCTCTTATCTAATCATTTTCATTTCACGTGGTAAATTTCAAAAGCAAACATTCATGGTCCAAGCTTTCATAAATCCAGGTCACTTAAAACTAGTGCCCCCAATAGTCGAATCAGTCATAGATCTCAAATCATCAAATCAATCATAAGTCTCAAATCATCAATAAAATTGTAGGTGTTGAAGAGGGAATTACACATCCCTAAGACAAAATCCATGCTCACATCTTCCTAAGGATTTTCGAGTACCAGAAATGGAGTATACAGTCCCATATTTTGACTTCTTCCTTTAGCTAGCTGGAAAACTCTACAACACTCAACAAATTTCTTGACATCCTTGTTAATGTTGGGCCAAAAATACATTTCCTTTACCAACAATGTGGTCTTATCCATGCCAAAATGTCCTCCCAACCCACCACCATGTAGATCTTTAATAAGATTCAACCTCATTGAACCTTGAGGAATGCATAATTGCTAATTCTTAAACAAGAATCCCTCTTGGATGTGATAATCCAAGAACATTTTTATATCCACACTCCATGGTGCTTTACAAGATCTCTAATATTTTCCAAAATCGGTATCTTCCTCTTATAACTCCTCAATACTTTATAAACTCACAATTTCCATGGACAAGGTGTTAAGCAACATCACTCTCCTACTCAAAGCATATGCAACTTTATTTGACTTTCCAGACCTATGTTTTAATACAAATGAATTACTTTGCAGAAATTCAACCCATTTAGAGTGGCTCTGGTTTAACTTACCTTGACTGTTGATATATTGCAGTTCCTTGTGATTAGTAAACATGACAAATTATTTGGGCAGCAGATAGTGCCTCAACTTCTTCAAATCCTACATGATAGCATAAAACTCTTGATCATACACTGAATACTTTTTCATAGCCTCATTCAACTTTTCATTGAAGAATGATATTGGTCTTCCTTCTTGACTTAAAACTAGCCCAATTGCTATCCATCTTGCATCTCAGTCCACTTGAATTACTTTGTCAAAGTTTGGAAGTGCCAAATTGGTTTCTCTTCCACCTTCTTTTTCAGAACTGCAAATGCCTTCGTTGTTGTTGATGTCCATTTGAAAGTCCCCTTCTTCATGCACTCAGTAAGAGGTGCAAAAATATGACTAAAATTTCGAATGAATTTCCTATAGAAACTCACCAATCCATGAAAACTTCTCACCTCAAAAGTAGACCGAGGTGTTGGCCAATCCAAAATAGCCTTCAACTTTTCAAAATTCATCTTCAAGACTTCCTTGGAAATCACAAATCCCAAGTACACTAATTATGTCTATAGAAATGTACATTTATTTAAATTGATCAATAACTTTTCCTCCTTCAATCAATCCAACACTTTCCTTAAATGATCCAAGTGCTCTTATTTTCTCCTACTAAAAATTAATATGTTATCCAAATACACGACAACAAACTTCGTGAAAAATGGTTTCAAGACTTCATTCATAAGCCTCATGAATGTGCTAGGAGCATTAGTTAGCCCAAATGGAATAACCAACCATTCAAACAATGCATCTTTCATTTCAAAAGCAGTCTTCCACTCATCACCTTCTCTTATCCAGATTTGAAGATAACCAGTCTTCAAATATATCTTCGTGAAGTATGTATCCCCACTTAAACAACCCATAAGATCACCCATCCTTGGAAAAGGAAACCGGTACATGATTGTAATCCTATTAATGGATCGTGAATCCATACACATTCACCATTCTCCTATTTTTTTGGAGTCAACACTATCGGTACTGCACATGGACTCAAACTCTCTTGAATTAGTCCTCTATCAAGCATCTCATGTACTTTTCGGTTAACATTGTCACTCTCTATTGGATTCATCCAGTAAGGCTCCTTGTTGGGTAATCTTTATCCAGGAATCAAGTCCATTTGATGAGAGATACTTCTCACGGGAGGTAACCCATTCGATAAGTCATCAACAACAATCTCCTTGAATTCATCTAATAATGATTTAATTTCTGCAGGCATGTTGTTTGATTTCACTTCCTCTTTTACCTCTTTTGGAATCAAAGCCAAACATAAATTTACTCTTCTTTATTCCTGCGAAAAATCCTTAGTTGAACAGAGCATTATCTTGTTGCTAATAGTGCATGTCTCTCCACAAGTTTTTGTTGCTTCCACTGTATTTTCCAGCATTGGTTTGAGTTTATACTGATGTCCATCTTTCTTGAATTCATATGTATTTTATCTTCCATCATGATAAATTTTCTTGTCAAACAGACATGGCCTTCGAGGAGTATGTGGCATGCATCCATCTCCACCACATCACACAACACTTGTTCCTGAAGACTTCCAATCTAAAAATTTAACAAACATTGTTCGACGACATTCACATGTTGTCCTCTTTTTAACCATGAGACCTAGTAAGGATTTGGGTGGACCAAAAATTTAAGTTTTAACTTCTCCATAATTCAGTGGAAACCAAATTTATGTACTTCCACCATCTATAATTAAATTACAACACTTTCCTTGGACCTTACATTTATTTTTAAAAACTTTCTTCATATGTTCTGGTTCTTTCGCTTCCTTCTTCTCAGGCTTGAGCAACACCCTCTAAAACATCAAATTATCTCCCTGCTTTTGTTCAAGTACAATTACATTTTCCCCAACAACAAAGGCTTCATCAACTTGCGTGACTTGTGTTCGTGTTTCACTTATTATTCCCAAATTCTTCCTTTCTAGGCATTTAGATTTCTTTTGTCCCTCTACTCCACAAGCGTAACAAGTAACTACATACTTCCCTTTTCCTCTTCCAAATCCTCCTCTACCTCTTCCAGGACCATTTCCTCCTCTACCACCTTGACCATTGGTGGGTTCTTCTTCCTTTGCATTGTCTCTAACAGTCCTTGTCTTACCTATGCCTCTCGAACCTCTTCCTCTACCTTTCTGTCGTTTCTTCCTATCAATATTTTCTTCTACCTTCAAGGAAACTTGATAGGATTCATAAAAGATACAAAAATATTTCGTGCTCATTTCATCTTGAATCAAATACTTTAATCCATTCACATACCTTGCAACCCACTGAAATTACAGTTCTTTAATGCATGATCGAAGTGATAGTCTAAAGAACTCTTCAGTGTATTAATGGACAGATGTTTCCCTTTGTCTGAGGTTCTTCTCTTGCATATACAATTTTTTCTGGTAATCAATAGGCAGAATTTCTCCTTGATCTTGGTGATCATCTTCTTCCAAATCTTAATCTTTTTTAGTTGATCGTTCACTCTGTCTTTCTACAGCATATCCCACCATAGTGCAACATGTCCTCTCATCTTCGCAATGGAAAATATCACCCGATTTGTATCCTAAAAGTTTTCATACTCGAAGTATATTTAAATTTCTCCAATCCAATCAATGATCACATCAACTCTCATATTACCATCATAACAAGAAAATTCAACTCTTGCACTGCCTCTATTATTCATATACAAAATCAATCTTACTACTGGTTCTCTTTATTCAACATCATGTTCTTCTTTTATTTCTTCTTCTAGTTCCGAATCTACCTCAAAATCCCCATTTATTTGATTCTCCAACTCTTATATTATTCGTCTCAAATCCTCTAATTCTCGACTTCCAACACCTCCTCGTCCTACTCCTCTTCTTCGTGGCAGCATCACTCAAAGTTGGAAATGTCTCACCGACATTTACAGTCCTCAACTCCAGGTACTATATTCCAACTTGTTTCTTCATCCCACTTGTTGAACAACCACCAATCAAGGCATTTTTATTACCCTATTTCATAGAAGCAAATCAAGGTGCAAATTCGTCAAAGAAGGAACCTCACTCTGATACCACTTGATGTAGAGGCTAAACCTGCAACTCTCTTATATGGGTTTACGAATATCGCTACCTCTCATATGCAAAAATACAAGTATGTATTAATCAATAACAGAGATGAAACAATAACAATGGGAGCAATGGATTCAGACATTGATATCAACAGAACAAAAATTTGCAGTCTTCCTCTATTGTAACATTACTCGGAATATACACAAATGAAACAGAAAATCATCCTCCCTAACATAATCACACGGAAATTATATGCTCACTGGTTCTGCAACAACAATGTTGATATTCAAGTATCTTTGTAGACACTAGAAAATATGAACCTAGCTGAATCAAACCCACTCTCTCGACTTTTGATCCCCAGTGAACAATGATGAGTTGAACTGAACCCAATCAAATAAAATAAAAACCCTCCTCCTTCCAATTTTCTCCCTCTTATCTTTTCCTTTCTCGTCTCTTCATTTTCCAGTGTGGAAGGTGGATAGTTGCAACCATTCTTCTTCCAACCAATTCCATCAACAAATCCTTTTACCAACTCATGTGCCCAACCTCAGTTACAACCACTTCATTCCACATGGTAGAACTGATCTAAATCGATGTATGTGACATGATTGGCATCTTGTGCGATCTGTATCTATGAGGTTCTGCAACCAGGATGTGCCACAACAGGATTCTGCAGTAGCACGGATCTACAGCAACAAGATATGCTTTATCAAGGATCTACAATCACTTCGTTCTTCCTACAACTACTAAACCAAACTAAAATATTTTTGGGTGATGTCGATTTCCCAAATCCAAGGATGCTCCTGCATCACTACTATAAATCTAAATACATGAGGGATGGTATTTTTAGGATGGTAGAGGGGGAAAATGATTACCAAGAAGACTATGAAGATAGATTTCAACTCAGCTATTAAAGGTCCTATAACTGTACCTTGGATGATGAGTCCCTTAAAAAAATACGACTTAGGGGGATAAGGGAAGAATTCACGGAAACCTTGAACCTCTTATCTAATGGAGATATATTCTAGAAAGAGTATAGTGATATAAAACAAATATTAAAAAATTACTCTTGTTCTACTGGTAAAAAGAATAGATGTTGAAAAAGCCTTGTTTTTCATTCACTCGGGCTTACAGTCCCAACACTTACTAAATTTGAGATAGGATCTCTCATGTATGACATGAAAATTGGCATTCTTCACTCTCTTTCCATTCAAATGGATTCTATGTAGATCAAGATGAAGAAAGAGGAAGCTAAAAAAATCCTGCGTTGTTTTTTGTCCTAAATGCAAAAGGAAGCATGAGAGGATCAATGTCCACCAAACACAGTAGATGCTTGTCAGGAAATTTATATGCTTTAAATTATGTTATAGTTAATTATCATCCAAGGGCATGTCCTTCTGAAATCTTGGCACTATATATGTAGGGAGGTTTTATTAACAGCTTCTATTTCAATAAAAGGAATTCTACTATGAAGGACACTTAACCATCAAGAAATAATCTCAAAGGAAAATCAATCAAATGAATAATTATGCTACATGAATATTTCTAATCACTTTAATTTTCCATCTACTAAATCACAATTTAGACACCCTATCACAGTCTTTCATTTATCTCAAGGAGCAGAATGCTCCCGTAACAATCATTAAAGCAATCTATTCAATGACAATTAGTGCATAGATATTCTTTATATTTATGTAAGTGCACTCATCAATCGAATTTATTAAAGAGATTATATGAAATCAAATCATCACATGATAGGAAATAAAAGGCAAATCATTATTTAAACTAAACTACTAAGAATAAAAGAAACTACTCTAATAATTATATTGCAATGCATACCAATATAGGGGGGCCTTCCTGGCTTGGGCTACACTGCATGAAAAGGTCACAGATATAAACGATAAACAACATGCCATTTGAGGATCATCAGACTTGTATTAAAAACTCAAAATCATGTTTAATAGTACATAACAACAATATTCATGAATTATCTCTATTTATGAAAATGCATCCTCTCTAGATTGTTATTCCTTTAAATACACATCTCCACATACATATATATCTCTATATATTGAGCCATTTAATCCATGGTTTATATAATGATTACAATACAAAAGAAACAATGCTAGCTAGGATAGTGTTGAATACCACATTTTGGAGTCCTGCAAACCAAACATGACTAACTGGAGCTACGATCTGAATGGATTTTTTCTTGATTGAAAAAAAGGATAACGATATTCACCAATTTGGGAACAATGGATCTTCCATACAAACTTCTTTGACCATCACATCAAGAATTCATTAACCATTCCTTTTTTGTTGAGAATTTCACGACAAAATCCATGAAATTATCCATGTGATTAGGCTACTTGCATAGACTTGATTTGGATGATTGTGTGGCCCTTTGAAAAAATGATCTAGAAATTGCCTTTTATAGCATAGGTTGACTAGAGGTTTGAATATGTTTTGGTGCTTACCTTGTTCAATTTGAGATTCATCTGAAGAACATAGGACTGTATCCAAAAGATCAAGAACAATATCCAAGTGGTGGTTCTTTCTTTGGAATAGAGCAACCATGAAACATATCAAAGCGGTTACAGGATTTGAACAATTGTTACAGGATCTGCGATTCCTATAACAATGGATTAGTAAAATAACATTCAACCCATTTTCATACCAAAAAGTAGGAAATACGTGAAATATACAACATTTATCTTGGAATCCTCCTTGTTATGCATACCCTATTGTTGTAGAATCTTTTTCCACACACATTTTTCATATACACACATTTATATAAGTAGCAAGCCGAGGAAATATATATGTATATATATATATATCAATACATAAGTCCTGAATTTATATCAAAATACACAATGGTGGATCAACTCATACAAAATTTGGAATTTTATCCCCTCTTATACATAAACATCATGAAACACTCCTATGGATCACCTACTCCATGTCTCTCATGTTAGAACATAATGGCATTCACCACCCTCTTGAAATCCCAAACCCATGACCGAGTTACTCCAACAAACTGTCATTGTATCTCCTCCAATAGATCTTCAATATCCACCATGGGGATCCACACTGTCAATTGGTTCAGGTTTCTCCTGACATTCTCAAGTGTCCTCTTGGGGTCTATGGATTCTCCACCCTAGGATCGACGTATATATCAAGGATACCCTGCAAGGAGGCTTGGTCCAAAATTAATACATGAAACATTTATGTTAGTGTTAGTTTCCACCTCCAAAAACATTTTTTTGTTTCTTTAAAAAAATAAAAACACTAAAATTTTTATATCACAAAAATGGTGTAAGAAATTACCAATACCACCTAGTGCACTCTCAGGAGGAACCACCATATCAGGATGAATCATCCTCATAGAGACTTGCAGCTCGTCCTCCTACGAGTCACAACATCAATCCTGTCCATTGTATCATGGAAGGATCTTGGAGATATCTTGGCTACACATATACTCGTGGGATCATGGCAAATACTCTCTCAAAGAATAATGTGCGTAGGACACTTATGAAACCAAAAGTTTTCATCTTTCTTATCTTGCATCCTGATAGTTGGGATTGCATGCATCCCAACATAGCCAAACTCCAATTACATACCATTGGCCTAAGACACTGTACTGCATAGAACATTTGTAGCCAAGATGCTTGGTGAAGCATTGCTAATCACATAACTCGTCCAGTAGTAGAATTTGGAAAATAAATGACTACATGACTAAAAAATTCATTCATGATAGTGTTTTTAAGCTAAATACTACTAAATTCGAGTAATACAGCTAAAAATTACTAATTTAAATTAGTCATGGGATAAAAAATACCACTATATTATATATAATAATATTAACAAATTTTAAAAAGAAGGAAAAAAATTGGGGAGAAAGAGAAATTGGGGAAAATAAATTGAGGGAGTTGCATTGCTCTAGAGGGGGGAGGACTTGTGTGAGTAATGGGAGATTCCAGCCACTCTGCTTCTATGGACATTGAAATGATTCCCCCTTGGGAGAGGCTTGAAAGGAGAAAGAGATTCCCAGGAAATTGAAGATCTGCATAGGTTTAATCGCATGTATTTAGAACAGGAAGCATTTGGAATCTGGGTTTAGCTTTTTTATATATGGAGAAACACACCTCCTGCTATTCCCGAGGGAATCAAAGATGGAAGATATTACATCAGTGAAAATTGATTGAATTGTCATCAAATTGTGGGCGGAGTTTCCTTAATCACTAGTTTATTTGATCCACAGAGTTTCCTTAATCGTTGGTTTGTTCTGATCCGAGGACGCCTATGGAAACTTGATAGTTTTGGTCTTTGCATTTGTTCTAAGATGAAAGGGTTTATTGTTTGATCTTAAAATCATTTGGTCTAATTTTCCATTTTCTATTCATATTTGATGAATATCTAAAATTTGTAAGGTGTTACTGTTCATTAAGATTGTGAAGAAATATAGGTAGAGTATGGGGATTGGATACATTGCTACACTTGGTTTTTAGTCATAAAATGGGTGAATCTCTCTTGTTTTTGGGTTGGTCGATGGCCTTTGGTCCATATATCTAAATAATACGGAGAAAGAGATTTGGGACTCTCTAAAAAGTAAATGATACCAACCTCGAATATTGTATTAGAATCATAGATGGGGAACTGAAAAATAAAATGTTCCTTTGTCTTTGTCTTCTATACATGTTAGAGTAGGAAAACCCTATGTTCTTGAGGGATATAGTGATTGGATTCCTCCCAAATTTGTTGTCTATCAATATTGAATTGGTTGAAAGGGGCCATGAGTGCATGCGTCTAGTGGCAAATTGTGTAGGTTGGTTTTACAACAATCATAGATGGGGCACTAAAAAATAAAATGCTCCTCTGTATTTATCTTATGTACATGTTAGAGTAGTAAAACCCTATTTGTTTGAGGGATATGGTGATTGGATTCCTCCCAAATTTGTTGTAAATCAATATGGAATTGGTTGAAAGGGGCATTGATTCCATGCATCTAGTGTCAAATTTTGTAGGATGTTTTATAATGAGTTCCTCCCATATCTCCATGAAATGCTTTACATAAAAGGCCATCTTGTGTTTGAGCCTGCATAGTGGATCTATGCAAGTTACTTGGATTAATTTTCTTTAAATATTTTCTTGAATGATCTTGTCGAAATCCTGCTTGTTCGATAGTAGTTGAGTAGAGGCATCTAGAGAGCATCTAAATGGGGGAAGTTTTTTCACTAGGATTCCCACAATAGGTGTGTAACCTTGGCAAACCAACAATGGGATTAAAAAGAGGGACAAGTCAAAGTATTGACCTCTAAGTACCAGCGTGCAAGGTAAGGGTTTCAATCTCTATGAGAAACCAAATCAACAAGACTTTGAACCTGATGAGGTGGGGAAAATGGAGATATAGGATCCTTGGTAGACAATCCATTGTGACTGTTAAATTTTGCTCAAACTTTTTATGAGTTTCCAAATTATGCCACTGTACAGCACATTATTTTGGTGTGGTACCCGTAATGATGCATGTGTAGAAGGTTGTGCAACGAGTCTTAGTGTGACTGAAATATAGCACTATACTGGACTACTTGAATTTAGAAAATCTCATAGATAACATTGTCTAGTACTCTAAAACTACATAATGGGTTGTTCTTTGTGTGTTACAAATATAAAGATAACCCATTTGAGTGTTATTTATTGGTTCTCTATGGGGGTCATTAGAATTTTGTAGTCATTTCCAATTTTTATGTTAGTCAACGATGTTTAGGTTAAGATAAAATTTATGTCAATTGTACTTTTTCTATTAGTTAATGGAGTTTTATGTAAAGTCCTATTATCCTACATGCAAAAGACAGAGAAGCTAAATCAAGATCATTAGCTATTAAAGCTATGTAGTTAGAGTAGGGGCTCTTTCGGAAATATTTTATTGCATGTAGTATGCAAGAGGCTCTTTTGGCCAGGAGTAGAGTTTGTGCTTCCATTAGATTTGGCCTAAGTTGGTTTCCATACCTTCTTTAATGGAGTTTTATGTAAATTCCTATTATCCTACATGCAAAAGACAGAGAAGCTAAATCAAGATCATTAGCTATTAAAGCTATGTAGTTAGAGTAGGGGCTCTTTTGGAAATATGTTATTGCATGTAGTATGCAAGAGGTTCTTTTGGCCAGGAGTAGAGTTTGTGCTTCCATTAGATTTGTCCTGAGTTGGTTTCCATACCTTCTTACGAATGTTTTGGTCATGTGTAATGGATTTTGAATATCTCGATACTGTTACCAGCTTACCCGTAAGTATTATTGTATTTTATTATTCTCTTAGTGCTCAAAAATATGTTATTAAATGTACTGTCAAATATGTTGGTATTTCTATTGTTACTACTAAACTATAGTTAGTTCTTTCTGTAGCTCAATGATGTTAGAACCATTTGAGTTGCAAACTACACACACATATACGTTTCCAAGTTTAAGATTTCTTATTGTGATTCTCTCTCACTCTAAAGAAAGGTCATATTTGAAGTTAGGTTCATAATAGTGGTATCAGAGCTACTTTCTTGGTCTCTTGGGGGGAATTACTAACGATGGCAAAATTTTTAGTTGACCACATATTATCCCTCATTGATGAATTTCCTCATCTTATGGGAATATTATAACTAAGGATCTCCTTGAGACATAAGTTTTTCAAAATATGTAAGCATTATGAATATTAGAGGTGATGGCTCTTGGAGCTTAAATATTTGACATAAGATAAGGTAAGATAAGATAATCTTATTCATGTCTAACAAATGACCATAAAAGTAGGGCAATTGGACTAGAAGGGTACAACCAGTATGAGTACAATGTAGAAGTGCAAATGCAACTCCTAGATAATGTTCGAATCGAAACTAAGATAAAATGAAATAAAGAAAGATACAATTAGTGGGACGACCTCGTAAACATGTATAAAACCATAACAAAGGCACCGTGAATATTTGAGGTGCTGACTTTTGTACTTGAATATTTGACATGAAAGGAGTTTGTGGGTGATGAGGAACATGCAGTTCATGTGGAAGACCTTAGGGATGAAGTCATTATATTATTCAATTTATTGGATACTCTAGAATTTGATTGCTTTTTCACTATTAGCGTCATTTTTTTTTGTGATGGCGAACAAGATGATAATCATTAAGGATTATTGCATGGCATATGGAAAATGAAGTTACAGATCAAGGTAGAGCTGTTAATTTCTTAGTGGCCTCAAATGTCAACCAAAATTTGTTCAAAGGTTATGCAACCATATTTGTTTCTCAATAATGCCATAATCAACCTTAGACCTTTAGGAAATAAGGGTATCTTAGTGAACCTATGAGGATGCACCATTCATAGCAGTAAAAATATGAGGATGCTCTACTCTAAGAATGTTTTTATGGATATGCCAAATTTATTTAATTATTAATCAATTCAGAAATGATGAAGTTGAATGCATATACACATGCATTGATGTTGGAAGCATGTCTTTATGGGAATGCATTAGGGCATGCTAATTATAGATGTTACACATTTACTTTTTCAATTTTAAGCAAGAATAAATTGGATATTGATCTGTAGTTCGCTTTCATATATATGCTTAAATATTAGCGTAGGGGAGTACCTAATTTTTTTATTACTCCCACGTTGTATTGATACATGTGTACTTGGAACTAGCATTTCAACCTACTTTTGAGGTCATTTGTTGGACATTAATAAGAATATCTTATCTTATTTCCTTTTAAGGCATAGAATTAAATGTTCCATCTAGGAGATATTATGAAAAGAACATTCAAACATTAAATATTAAACTTTTGTTTGTAATAAAACCTGCTAAAATTCATTGGGATGTCACAAATTCAAAGGACTTGATTACTTCCATCAAGCAAAATGCTCACTATTGGATTGAAGAGAACAACCAATAATTAATAACAAAACACCCTTATATATGCATCATAGATGCCTTGATGAGTTGGGAACTCTATAAGAAAAACATTTGATTTTTCATATATTATAACTATTGAGTAGCAAGAAAGTCCTTCATTCAAATATTCTTTGAGTTGTTTTGCATTATTCACACCAAGATCCCATGATGTACAATGCAGAGGAAAACTCCAAACCTGATATAGTACAAAGTTATAAAACAATCATGGATACAAAGAAAACTTGTTGTGTTATCCTATTACATACACATTCATGATTGAGATTAAAATATAGCATAAGAAAGCTCTTCCATCACACACCAAAATGGGGAAATACAAATAATACAATTGTCGGGGATTGAAAAATTGAGAAACGTAGTATACCAAAGTTTGGAAAAGAATTATGGGGCCGAATGTTAAATGCTAGGTGAATAAAATATCTAAGAGAGCTAATATTTTTTATAAAATATTTATGCAAATGTGCCAAGAATTGATCATATAAGTAGTTGGGATTGCATAATATACTTGGATGACTATGCAGGTTGGCAAACGGATTGTTGAAGGTCACATGTGCAAGGCTAACAAAGTGCTCACACATGGTCTAGAAATTGGTCTAGAAATTAGTCTAGAAATTGATTTATGTGTGCAGGCTATAACTTGTCATGCACAATTGGAACTTGATGCACTAAGTGTTTTAGAGGATTTATGGTTGGGTGGTTTCATTTCCCTCACACCCTAGTGGGGGGTTTGAACCTAGAAATTTCATTTTCATTAATGGCCTTGGAGTATTACTTTGTTTACTTTTGGAATCTAAAAAATATGTCAAATGTTGAACACAATTGAAAGACATATTTCCATTGCCAAATTCCCTTATAAGGGTATATGTATATCACAAGAAATAAATTTGGGTTGTAGAGTAACTCCTACCTGCATCACATTACCTTGTTTTCACTTGTGTGTATGTTGTTTGGATTTGAGAGAATCCATACCCTTGCAATATAAATGTAATACATCTTGCATCTTAGGAATTCAATCTTTTCCTTTGACTTCTATTTCATCCTCCTGCATATAGATTAAGTTGGTCTCTTTAGACCTCTGCATTCTAGTTTGTTACTTCACTGGATTGGTCATTGGTTGCTTTGCCTAATTAACTAGAATAGTGATAGTGAAAACATGGTTCATTAAAATTACTTATTGAGAATCAAACTGTTCAAAGAGTAAATTCAGTATATTTGGAATGTTGCATGTAGATGTTAATGGCATAAATTTCCAACAAATTTAGGACAAGAATATTTTGGTATGGATTTTGTGTGATTTTGATTTACTTGCTTGTGTGTTCAAACATGAATACATTCTCTTAGTTGCAGTGTGAACTTGATTTTCCATTGTTTAAAATTTGACCTACTATTTAAAATATATTGATATCAGACCATATAAAATATGGAAGAAAATGTTGTTGGAATTTGATTGGTTTGTTTTTATGTTTCCCATGTCAAAAACTTGGAGATATAATGGAGATAGATTTTGGAGGTCACTATGTGATTTTCATGATGGAAATATTCTCAATATAATGTGGACTCATAGACAATGAATTCTTTTCATTTCCCTTTCACATTTTTGGTCCATATAACTAAGCATGTCATGATGCTTCCTGGAGGTAATGAGTTAAGATTAGTAAGTGGCCTGCTATTTATATTTGAGTGTATTGGTATAAACCTTTTCATGCATTCATACCTCAATGAAAATGGTTTCCAATGCTCCAAATTATCCAATGGGTAAAGTCATATGAATATATATACTCTCTATTTGATAGAATGTTAATATTTTCTAAACAATCTTACACTCAACAACGAGGTCTATGATTATTTCTCCGTGTTGCTTCAGAAGTTAAACAACATTTGCTTTGTGAACGCCAATTTCATTAAATTTGGACATATAGGAAAATTTTGGACTATGAAAGTGTGAATTTCGACTTTGAAAGTGTCAATATCAACCTTTCTAAAGTGCAAAATCAAGTTCTGAAAGAAGCAATATTGGCTTTGGAAAAGTCTGTTTTTCTATTCAAATAGTGTGTTTTTTTACTACTTATGAACCTTAAAAGTGTGGATTTCAAAAGTGTGAATTTCAAATCAAAAAATGCAAATTTTCATTTGAAAAGTGTGAATTTCAAATCAAAAAATGCAAATTTTGATTTGAAAAGTGTGAATTTCAAATAAAAAAATGCAAATTTTCATTTGAAAAGTGTGAATTTTAAATAAAAAAATGCAATTTCTGATTTGAAAAGTGTGAATTTCAAATAAAAAATGCAAGTTTTTATTTGAAAAGTGCAATTTTCATTTTTAAATGTTCAAAGTTTTAAGGTCAAAAGTTCAATGTCTAAAATATTCAGTCATTGTTTGAATAGCCAGTAAATTGGCTAAGTTATAAGATATAAAAATGGTTTGTCCCAACTTTCGTTTAACGACAAGAAGGATCGGTCACCCCTTCTTTTCATAGTTAATTGTGAAAACCTTTATCCAGCAATTCAGGTATATCCATAATTGAGAACACGGGAAGGGTTGACCGATCCTTCTTGCAGTATCGAACTATTATGAAAATAATATTGGGAATACGAAGGGTCGGTCGACCCTTCAATTACGAGGGAATTGTAAAAATAGAACACCTTGGAAGTTATAACATATAAAAATGGTTTGTCCCAACTTTCGTTTTCTGACAAGAAGGATCGATTGCCCCTTCTTTTCATAGTTAATTGTGAAAACCTTTATCGAGCAATTCAGCTATATCCATAATGGAGAACACAAGAAGGATCGGACGACCCTTCTTGTAGTTTCGAACTATTATGAAAAGAATATTGGGAATAAGAAGGGTCGACCGACCCTTCTTGCAGTGTCGAACTATTATGAAAATAATATTGGGAATACGAAGGGTTAGCCGACCCTTCAATTACGAGGGAATTGTAAAAGTAGAACACCTTGGAAGTTATAACATATAAAAATAGTTTGTCCCGACTTCCGTTTTTCGACAAGGAGGATCGACCACCCTTTCTTTTCATAGTTAATTGTGAAAACCTTTATCCAACAATTCAACTATATCCATAATGGAGAACACAAGAAGGATCGGTCAACCCTTCTTCCAGTGTCGAACTATTATGAAAAAAATATTGGGAATAAGAAGGGTCGATCGACCCTTCATTTACGAGGGAATTGTAACAATAGAACACCTTGAAGAAAGAGCGGCCTCTCTTTCTCTGAGAATATTTCCACTTGCCAGCAAAGTCTTTGAAGAAAAACGTCTATAAATTTTGTTGTTAAAATGTTGATATCTAGTATGCCAAGGTGACACGTGGAATGATCATATTATGACATGTGGCATATTTAATATCTAGTATCCAGGGTGACACATGGAACAATCATATTGTGACACATGGCACATTGAGTATAGCGAGGTTACTAATTTTTTATTATGGATTTAAAACTTATAAATATTTATTTTTCCAAAATTAGTAATGAAGATGGATGGGACGGATGAGGAACGGTAATTATCACAGTATGGGGGGATATAATCTCTATAGATTTTGCTCGAGTAAGATATCATCTCTATAGACTTTTCTCGAGTAAGATATCATCTCTGTAGATTTTGGTGGAGTGATTGTACAATTATCCTATAGTTCGTGAGACTTCAAGCATGGAAATTAACGGCGTGTAGAACGTATTTGCTTCACTTGAACGTATTTGACATGTCTACTTGGAATTTACCAGTGTGTCTACATGCATGCATAATTTAAACCCGTCAAATCAACGTCCACCAAATTCACTTATCCGTCATAAACAAATACTATTAAAATTACTAGTTTGGTACTTGTTGCAACTCAACAATTTAGTAATTAAGATTGGGAAGATTTACATGGTTTAATGAATTGAAAATTTTCATCAGATTTATGCTTGTTTGATGCACTTGTGACATGAGTGTAGTGTGCTTCTTATATGCACTTGTGACCTAAGTGTAGTGTGGCATTTTTCAAAGGGAGACGAAATGGATTTCTGTACCAACTTTCATGTAAATAAAAAATACCGGCTTGCTTGAGGTATGTCGAATTTTTTCAAGTTTCGTATGGCTTAGGGGTTCTATTTTGATGATTTTGAAAAGTAGTAATTGGCAGTATTTCGATGGAATTCCTGCTTTTTTTTAACTTTTTCGATGGTAGTTTTTCGATGGGATTCCTGCATTTTTAAATTTTTTATGGAAGCTATGTTTTGTGGTTGGTTTTTAGGTTTTTTTACATCCCTTTGACTTTTAATTTTGTGTAATATTTCATGTATAAACAAGACGTTGAATAAGAGAACAACAATATTCTTACTGGCAATAATTGTAAATATTATAAAAAAATTGATGCACTTTCTTTATTATAAATATTATTAGGGGATCATTGCTTGATACCATAGATTCACTTTCTTTTAGTGTGGACTAGAAATCCTCCATATATTTTATTTATTAACCCAGAAAAGTATGGGATCATTGCTTTTTACTGTACATCTATTTTACTTCTTGCTTGAACTGAAATTACCATGATGACGCCACGAACAGAGGCTCTCGAGGCTGATATACCCATTTTTATCACTGTTTTCTTTTATATATATATATATGGTGACCACCTGTGGGATCGACCTTTGTGTTTAACTGCTGCAATATTCTATGAATTTCCATGTTGCATTCAATAGGGATAGGATGAACTCTATTTTTCATATTGTTTATTGATTATTGTGCCTTCGTTGATTTTTGAAAGGAAGGCTTGTTTTCATGAGAATGCTCCATACATTTATTTATGTAATTTCATTGCTTTTAGAAAGAAGAGATCTCTTCCAACGCATGCTCAAATTGCTAGTTATTGCTTATTGTATTTTCTTGTTTGCTGGGAAGAGGGGATGATCGGGCGACCTTCCTATTAATGCCATGCCTTGCTGCTACATATTTATTATGATGTCAAGGAGCTTGGCAATCCCACCATGGTTCCATCCCAAGCCCCAAATTATTCGACTGTTGTGTCATTATCATGATATTAAAGATTCGGCATTTTTTGGAATGATCATTTGCATACACGAATTGTTTGACTATTGTTACATAAAACGTAAAATGACAGGCACTAAAAACATGTTACCGTCATCAAATTTTTAATTGACAGGTACATAAAATTTGAAATTCCAGGCCTTTTCATCACATTGATGAGGAACTGGAACGTAATTGTACAAGTAAACTTCACTTCGATGAGCATTATGGACAACCATCGTCAGGAGGAAGAGGTGAAGAGGAAGAGGCTTAACAGGGAATAGATCCTTTTGGAGGATAGTCGTAGAGACTCTTCTGCTCATAGTACAGTTTGGAGGCAATGTAGAATTTTTGAATTGGACCTATCATTTGAAGTGCAGAAGGAAATCCAAGGTGTGGAGCGGGAGCTCTAGAAAAATCTTGGTAAAGATACCCTGGAAAATTGGGTCAAGGACCCCGGGAACACTGCTAACTGTTTAACCCTGTACGAGCGAACTATTTCCCGTTACTGGGTAATGAAAAAATTAGTGGGGTATGCTCTTACGGACCGTATGCAAAAAGAGGATTCGGTGCAAAACAAGCTTTAAGACGAAACCAGGGAGATGAACCGGAAGATGGAATTCTTGCTGCAATGCATGGGCCTCTGTATTCCCGCTGCTACCATGACTGCACCGGAATAAAATCTTGGTAAAGATACCCTGCAGGAGGAAAGCCGGGAGCTGGAAAACCCGACCATGGACCCGGGGAACACTGTTGTCCGTTTAACCTTGTATGAGTGAACCGTTTCCCTTTACTATGTAATGAAAAACTTGGTGGGGTATTCTCTTACAGACTGTATGAAAAAAGAGGATCTATTGCAGAAATCGCTTCAAGACGAACGAGCGAGATGAACCAGAAGATGGACTTCTTGCTGCAATCCATGGGCCTCTGTATTCCTGATGCTACCACGACTGCGCGGGAAGAAAATCCTCAAGGCCATTTCCCGGGCTTGCGTCATATTTTACTATAACGTTGTTATGCTCTTTAATGATCGGGGGTTGTTTCTCCCATGTAGTTGGTGTGTTTTTTTTGTTTATATCGTAGTATCAAAATATAGTCGTATTAGCAGTTGTTGCACGGAAATTCGAACAAAGTTAAAAATACAGCGAACATTCAAAATGATACGAATTCGGTAGAGTTCCTTTGTTCTTCATTTTTTTAAGTCATTTGTATAAAAGTAGATTTATGTATATTTTTAACTTTTATTTTTAAAGTTTCAAGTCATTTTAAATTTACTATGTAGTTGTCATTTTAAATTTAAATTTTATGATTTTACTATTTATTTAGTAATTCTATTAGGATTGGTGAGGGAATGGGGATGATGACATCATAAATATTGTTATATTATATGATATGCCATGTATCGACTTTGAATTTAAGATATGTTTCAAATTGTTTTCAATGAATTTGAGATATGTTTCAAATTGTTTTCAATGAATAATGAATGATATGTTAAAATTTGGAATGATTTATGTATAATCTTTTTTTTTAATTAAAATTGCATGTTTTTTGTATTTATAAGATGTCTACTACCGTATTTTAGTAGTACTTGATTTTTTTTGTATAGTATTCGTACTTGACAATATTTATGTCTAACTACGGTAGTAGACATCTTATTCGAATTTGAATTCATACTCGACAAGATTTATGTCTAAATATGGTAGTAGACATCTTATTCGAATTCGAAGTAATTGTAAATAAGTAACTTTACACATTTACATTAGTATCATTATAGTAGCATTATACGAATACTATTCTATTTGTTTTTAAATAGAATCATTCTTTATTTTTGTTTTTTTTAAATAGAACAGTCTTTTTTTTTTGTAATGCTACAAATTCTATTAAACTAGGAGAAGTAAAGATACATAAAAAGTTACAGTCTAAGGTGGTCTTAGCCAACCTTGAATATCAACAGAGTCTTGGAGGTGTTGTTCAAAATATACAAAAAAAAACTGACCAGTAAAGGGAGACCAGGGTAACCAGGTAGTGGAGCCATCGCCATTAAGGCCTGAAGTAAACTAGCAATCTGATGATTTATACCAAAAAACAGGAAAAAAGATGCTAAAAAAACTTCTTAACAGTGTGTTGTAGGGGACTCTACATCTAAAGGATTTTCCTCCAAGATGGGGTGGCTATAGAATGTGTCGTCCTCCAAGTCCTTCACAAGTGGCAGAGTATCTTTCACAGGTGGCAGAATGTCTTTCGTTAGATGTCGTGTGTCTCGCGTAGGGAGCTTTACAGGAAGGGGCGTAGTATTCCTGGTGACGGGATCACTTCCATCCGGCTCATTGCGAGTATGTTTGGAAAGAATCGGGCCCAGGGTGGAGGGGATGGGGAAGAATGGTTGGACCTACTCCTCCCTTTATGAGATTTCAGCTCCTTGCTACGTGGGGAAACCAGAGGCTGGCATCTCTATATGTTCAAGCCCCTACCATGTGGAGTGGCCACGTTGTTTCTGACAATCGAGGGTGTGGCGCTAGGAGCACTGCTTCCAAGACGAAGGTCACGACGGAGATTACGGGTGGGGGCATAGGAGTCCCAACTGAGGATGTTCTCCAAGCTGTTGAGAGTGGCTACCATGTTTGGGATGAGATCACATCAAACGATATCTGAAGTAACATCCATTCCACTCTGAACATTATGCCCAATATTTTCTCGTTGTTCCTTGACTGCTACAAGGACCTTCTCGTTTATTCTAATTTTTTCTCCCATCCATCCTTGCCTTGGTGACCATGCCCATATGATGTTATTTACATCAATATTCATATTTTCTTCTGCACCAACAACCCATTGTTGCTTTCTATTTAAGCATTTTTTGTACAAGACCTTCAGATCCTTCGATGCTCATGTTGGATTCCACCATTGCACCTCTACTTTGTAAGACCCAACAGTACTAGCATCTGAATCTCGATAAATATCACCAATCGCCATACCCAACCAGATTGCACAATATGGCTCTAGTGATTGCACAATGACCATTTGTCCCTTTACAACATCAACTCTTGGAATGAATTCATCTCTAATCTTGTTGCATACTGGTGCAACATAGCAATCCTGCAAAGCAAGAACATTTTCCTTCAAATAGGCATCCATAATTTCATTTTCAGATCTTGTAGGTTCACTACTATGAATATCAAGGCTTGTCGATGGCCAAAAGTTAGTTGATGACTGATCAACACTCTCGAAGGGACTGTACAAATATTTATATACAACCTCCCAATAATTTAACTTGGGACGCCAAAATTGTTGACCTCCCTTCTCAATCCCTCCATTCCATAATGAAATATATGTTTCTAGTCCTTTTTTTATTTCGTCAATGTCCAAAGGTCTTTTTGATTGCATATTTAATAACCTAGGTTGTCCCACCGGAAATTCTGCGCTACCATCTGGAAATGACCGCCAGAGATGAATAGGAGACAACCAAGTTTCATCCTGAAGTGATGCCTTCCATTGCATGACTGGAATGTCATCTATGAGCTGAAATTTAAAAAACTGGCATTTTTTTATACTGATGATATTGGCATTTACATCCAAAAGGTGGGGTTCCACAAAACTCTTAAAATCGTAAAGTTCATCAATTAGATAAGGGACAAATAAATTTTTATCTTCACATGTCCTATACATATCCATAATTTCTAAGAGTGAAAATATATCCTTGCGCATTAGCTTTGCTGATAACGAGTGCAGTAGTGTTCACCCTAGATTTTTCCAAGCCACTGTTACCATGCACAGCTCTCACATCACCATTCAAGAACATTAGTTTATAATTGAAGAAAGTGCTCTTGTTTATCCCATGGAATTTATACCATGCATTTTGGCAGACGTCTATTGTGTCTAATCTCATTGTAAACAAGCTTCTTTTTTTTTCATCTCCTTCTTTGGCCACAGGAGCATTTGATCCCATAGAATTTATAACATACTGTCTTCTTGAATTTCCATTCATACTATCAAATTTATTCACACATTCAACTATCGATTGAATTGAAATTTTTTATATACAAAAATTTGAGCAACGATGTTTAGTGGCATTGTTTGAAAGGAATGCACCCTGATCTATTGCAGGCCTGTAAGGTACCGATCTTGAATTTCTTTCAGAAATTTTAGTTCCATCTTGCCTCTTTACGGAATTGTATGGCCTTGTTCCATTACCTTTAACATCTTTATATTCACAATGGGGAGTACCTGGAAGGACCAGCTGTAAAGGACATTCTTCAAAAATATTCCAAAAGTTGACCATATCTTCGTCTGTTTTCTTTTTTAGTATAACATCCAAAGGAACATCATCGAGGTCAAGAAAATTATTTGCAGGCCATCTTACAAGAGAGACTTCAAATACACCACAATCCTCGCAATTACAGAAGACTTTATGAACTAAAATACCAAACTCACCAGTCAAAAACAGTTGACACTATTCCCCGAGTAACATATTGTGGCTTTAAAGAACATTGATGTATCAAATTAACTTTATCTCCCACAAACCTGACATTGTGATTTTCTCTTAAAACTTTCAAATCGACCATACAACAAAACCTCCACTGCTCAACCCTGGACAACATGCCATACAAGAAAACACCAGTTCATCCACCAGAATACCAAAGGAGAAATCACCCAATAATGTTCCCCCAACAAAATCAATCCCACTCACATTTGTTACAAAACCTATGGAAATGCAATCCTTTCTTTCTGAACACTTATGTAACAACTTAACTTTTCTCATAATAAAAGAAGATTTATTCTCAGTTGTTATGATATGTGCTACACTTGGCGAAGTAGAAGCTGCTATATCATTCACCTCATTCTCACAAAGAGCAAACCCAATGTGGTTAACGATCTCAGATACAGGCCATTGAATATAACCATCAACAGCCTCTGACAATGTATCTGCACCATCTGATGGATAGGGAAATGGAAGACTTGCATTTAAAGTGTTGGTAACATTTACAATGATATATCCATCATGAATGTTGATATTATGCAAAAAAAACTTTCTAGAAAAGATATTACTTCAACAACTTTCAATCCATTCAAAAGCAGGTCCACACATTGTTGAGTACCAAAATCCATTTCATAAACGATATCTGAAATATAAAATGATAGGACACATTGTTCATAACCAAAATCCAGTTCAGAAGCGATTTATCAAATATAAAATAACATGAGCACATTAAAAATCATATTTATTTTAAACAAAGATATAACATAAGTTATAATATATAAAAAAATGTATGTCCGAACATCCAATTTTCCAAATGGAAGGATCGGTCGCCCCTTCGTTTAATGGATAATTGTGAACACCTATATCCAACATTTATATATATCCAGAAAGGCGAACACAAGAAGGATCGAACGACCCTTCTTGTATTCTAGAAAGATTACGAAAAAAATACTGGGTAGAAGAAGCGTCTCCCACCCGTTCATTTATGAGGGAATATTAAAAATGTTCAACGTACGAATGCTAGGCCGTCAATTCATGCATTTCCAAAATTGTGAACAAGGGAAGAATACTAAGCACAACAAGGGTCGGTCGACCCTTCATTTACGATATAAATTTAAATATATTTACGATATAAATTGTGAACAAGGGAAGAATAGTAAGCACAACAAGGGTCGGTCGACCCTTCATTTACGATATAAATTTAAATATATTTAATCTACAAAGGCTATGTCGACAATTCCCGACTTACGACTTCCGCTGTAAATAGTAGGGACCCAGACATCATCTAAGTTCAAAGCTATAAAAATGTTTGTTCCGAATTCCATTTTCCGACAAGAAGGATCGCACGCCTCTTCATTTAGGAGATAACTATGAAAAACTATATCCAGCAATTCACCTATATCAAGAATGGCGAAAGAAAGAAGGATCGACCGACCCTTCTTGCATTCTAAAACTATTATGAATACAATACTAGGCAGAAGAAGGGTCAGTCGCCACTTCATTTATGAGGGAATTGTAAAAATATTCAACCTACGTTGGCTAGGACGTCAATTCATCTATATCTAAAATGGTGATGGTGAACGCCAGAAGAACACTGAGCACAAGAAGGGTCGGCGGACCCTTCATTTACGAGAGAAGATTAAAAACCAGACATCAGCTAAGTTATAACATATAAAATTGTTTGCACTAACTTCTGTTTTCCGACAAGAAGGATCGACCGACCCTTCTTGCAGTTTCAAAGTATAACGAAATGAATATTGGGAAGAAGAAGGGTCATCATCCCCTTCTTTTACAAGGGAATTGTAAAAATAGAACTTGGAGAAAGAGTGGCCGATCTTTCTCTGTGGATATCTACTTTCGCCACTCCTAACAACTCATCCCTTGAGGAAGGAGCGGATGCTCTTTCTCCTCGGCATCTACTTCCAACACCCCGAAATGGAACAACTTGACGAAAGAGCGACCTCTCTTTCTCTGACAAAATTTCAACTTGACAGCAAACTCTCTGTAGCAAAATGTATGTAAATTTTGCAGTTAAAATGTCGAAATCTAGTCTCCAGGGTGACACGTGGAACGCTCAGATTGTTCCATGTGGCTTTGATTATTCCAAAATTGATATGTGCTACACTCGATGAAGTAGAAGCTGCTATATCATTCACCTCATTCTCAAGAAGAGCAGACCCAAAAAAAACAAAAAGAAAGAATGTTTATGTCTAGTTAATCGGAGTCAAAATCATTCCAACTAATGGCATCACTATCTGCATTGTCGTCACTGTTAAATTTTAATTAGCATTATGGTGTGTCTCGGAAGGCATGCATGAGCACGGGGGGTTCACTCAGTGAACTTGTTACATAGCACGATCGTTCGCATGATATTAAAGAATACCCCTAATTTCACTAAATATTGGAAAATGCATACTAAATTTGTATTGTTGAACCCCCCTCCCAATATGCCTTTCCAATTAAGAAAACCCCTAGTTTCACCAGATATTGTAGGTATCCATTTTTATCAACCCATTTTTACCACCCTCTTTATATCATATTATCAAGTTGTAACAAACAGGATCCCTGCCACATCTTAGTATAAGCAAGCAAGATGCTAAATAAAATAATAGTATAATGCTAATAATGATCCCACTAGGATTGCATGGGCGACTGATCAGTTTGTAGCATTGGAGAGTGGAAAACCCAAATAAATAGTATCAGGGAAGGCAAAATGCATAAAACGCAACCTAGTCAAGAGATCAATGATAACAAAGAATGTAAAAGACCGATAGTCCAATTATTAGTGCAATGCTTAGAAAATATGATAATTGAAAATGTTTCACACAACAACCTGCCAATCTATCAATTTTATATCATGTAAATACAAATATAGCCATAGAGAACTCATGTTTTCTATAAGCTTAATAAATTAATCTCCATAAAAATTCAAAATTGAAACCCTTTTTTGGAAGGACGCCCCTACCTTCCTATCAGAACAAACATCATTAATGTTTGAACCCAAATGAACATAGAACAATTCCTTTTACTTTTCAATAACACCATATGATCATGTGCATAGCTTGGATTTGGGTCATTCACAAGATCCAATCAATTGCCTCCACTTCCTCTACATTTATTCTTGCAATCACGAGAATTAACAACATTTAGTTACCTTTTCTTGGGTTATATCTAGTTTTTTTTTTATATTTAAAGGATAGGGGAAAATATCCATTGTTAGGCTTCAAGCATGCAATAGTTATAAATATGCACAGATAGTGAAACTTATATGATACCATTTCATGGTAACGATAACACATAGGGTATGTAAATAAGGATTTAGAGTTTCACCTATGTTCATGTTAATTCCAATATAATATTAAGATAGATGCCTTGCATATAAGAATTGAAATTACAATTATGAATGTGCCAAATATAACTCAATCTAACAACTATTCCTAACTGGCAATGTGAAAATATTAAAGAAGAATATAAAAAGTTGAAATAAATAATTAGTCAAGAGACATTGATCTAACTTTTCTTGGTTCCAATGAACCAAGAAAGCTTGATCTTGCTTTTCTTGGTTGTCGTGGAGCAAGGTTTAATTGAATCTCAATTCCCACCTTAACCCTAACCTAAAAAATGAAGAGTTTAATCGTTTACCTGAATTCCTACAAAAATACAAGACAATTGTTCAAGTCAAGAACTCCCATTTAACTACATCTCTTAACTTAAAGATGAAAAACAATATAACATCAATTCAAACCAAGCCTAAATGAGCTATTAAATGAGGATTGCTCAAGGACAATAATCCAAAGAGAATTCCATCAATATTATCTTTGGTACACTATTATCAAATTTAAGCAAAACTTAGGATCATAAGCAATATCAAATAAAAATGGAAGGTCCTTAAGTTTTAGGTGGGTATGAATCAATCTTGTGATTTGGACGTATGAATCCATCACACGATTTGGAGGTTATTCCTCAACACTCCCAAATAAAATAACCCCCAATATTTATATTACTATGTCAAATTAAAAACCCCCCTTAACCCCTTAATACGGTGCAATATATTTTTGAGGTTTTTAAGAGTATTCAACCCCCCAATATGAATGGACGTGATATGATATTGCCTCACTAGTGAACCCCCCGTGTGCATGAGTTGCTTGTTTTTGAAATTATACATGGAATGTGTTGAATATAATTGTCACTAATGACAAAACTATTCATTAATGACAATCTGTAAATTTCCTTCCTTTCTCTGTTAATTGTTATTTCTAGTAATGACAGTCTGTAAATTTCATTCCTTTTTTTGTTAATTGTTATTTCCAGTAAATATTTTCCATTGTGTTATTCTTCATGCTTGGATGAAATTAATATTAAATCATAATTCATATGTTTATGCTCTGGTTTACCGTATCTAATTATTCACCAATTTTCTGCTAAAATTGATATTGGATTCATTTATGACCAATGCCCAATATTAATGGACTATTTTCTTTTCTTCATTATCAACCTGCAAATTAAGACCTTGACTGTAAGAAGATAACTACCCATAATTGAAGGAAATAAATTCTAGAAATCTTAAGAAGACAGGCAAGGGTGGAATGGTGGTGCTAGGGTAGGTGGCATCCTGCTAATGGTGTTGGTTCATCCAGTCAGTTGTAGCTGGAAAAACAAGGTGTTGGTGCATCCTTCAGTTTTAATTGTGATAAAATTTAAGAATAGTGAAAATACTTATTCACCCCCCATCTCAGTATTGCTTGATATTCCAACAGAATGATGGAACAGTCCGATGCAAATCTTACATGTTTGAGGAATAATGACTGATTATTTTTGTGGTTGCAGGGGATGAGTATAGTGCTTCTATGTCTACAAGTCGAAGCTCCAATAAAATTTTAGTCTTTTATTACTCCTGCAAAGGAGATGATCTGATTAAGGATAAGGATAATATAAAACATTCAGTGACTTTAAATTACTATGAACTTGAAACTGTCATTGGATTGATTTTTGACAACCATGGAAGATATGGATTTTGAGCCCGGAGGATGAATAAGCATGCTCTGTTACATATTTAGATTTATGGTTTGAATAATATAAATACCTACCAATTGAAAAACTAGCAGTCAATTCTTCAAACCAATCTTACTAATCTAGCCGCCCAACACTCTTCTCGGTTCCACCTCAGGAAAATCAAACCTCAGTCCTCAGGGAAAACAGAGCTCCAAACTGGAAAACGCAGTGTACCTGGTTCCTCAGGGAAAACAGAGCTCCAAACTGGAAAATATAGAGAGTTTGAACTTTAAGTTTCAATGTAGAAAGTGGGCAGCAGGTATCCTGTATCAATGCAGAAAAGTTTGTGACATTAATTATCACAGTGTGGCGGGATATCATATGTACGTCGTGACAAGACATAAACATAATGTGGAATGAAGCATGATGATATTATTCACACGAGTGATACAATCCATCATTTACCATTAGTGCCGTCAGGACCACCTCCATACCAATGTACAAACCATTTTAAATGGCGGAAAAGAACAACGGTCGTTGATCAGGTGACGAAAGATCAACGGTCCCACGTCCGTTCCGCATCCCCAACATGTGTGCTAGGACAGAGGGATGGGTGGTTGTGGAATCTGAAAATGCTCTCCATGTGGCAGCACCACATGATTTCACAATTTGGAAGGGAGGTAAGGAAAACCACCTTCATCCATTTGTGAAACCACCTTTGCCCCATCCTTCACGGTCGCTAGCACATGTGGATATGATGTGGCCGGTCCACATCACACCTTTTTCCCACGCAAATCCTCCACGTCGGGCCTCCTGCCCACTTGTCTCCTCCAAGCCAGACTTCCTGCCCATGTGGCTTATCCATGTCAACCTACCACCTGGAACGGGTGGGGCCAACCAAAATGTTATGTGCCCACCTAGCACGGGTGGGTGCAGAACATAAATAAACATGCACAGTGGAATTAAAAACCTTTCAATTACACAATCACAACATACAAGCATGAAATAAAAACGCATCAGAATCAAACACATAAGATTACTTATCTTTATCCAACGCAGATCCAAGAAACTGGTTGTGTAAGAGCGCTTTTCAACTTAGCATCAATACAAATGTAATGTCCTGTTAGAAAAACAGGATCGCAGAGCAATAACAATAAACAGAAATGCAAATATAATCACACATACACATTACAAGAGAGACACAGATATATCGTGGTTCACCCAACTTGGGCTACGTCCACACTGAATTTTCCAGTCCTTATTATTATTACCGTCCAGCAAGTCGAAGGGATACAACCTGCAGCACAACCGCTGCACTTCCTCTTCTCTGTTTTATAGTCTCTCTCCAGATCTCAAAGATCTTTACAATGCATAAAACCTAATACATCAACCCTAGCCGTATTACAATGTCTTTCTTTTATAAGGGAAATACAATGGGAAAATACCACGGGATACCCAAAACCATGGGCCCGCAAAACAGCTGGCGAAAACAGCCCCAAAAATTTTCTTCAGGGGCATTTCCCCCGGACCCCCCCAGCCAGGGGGGATGGGCCCCCCTGGAACCCCGTGGGGGGGCGATGCCCCCCCCACACCCCCCCCTGGGGTGAGTGTACAGTCCACCTACACATCATATAGAACTGGGGTACAAACACGGCTAATACAATATCATCTATGAGACTAGAAGATCTAGCTCCACAACCAACATGTCCCTTGTTAGGAATTTTATTAAAATGGCAATTTTCCACTTTTTTTTCCCTAATTCGACCTTTGACTAGTTTTGATCTCTAGGTCCCAAATTTGCTCCAAATGATCCCAAATATTCTGAGAAGGTATATGAATGATATTAGAACATAAATATGTGTTTCAGGGATGCCTTTGGACCTTTAAAATACTTCTGTAAATCCTCTTTCAATTCTGGTCAATGTAGGTAACTTTACTAGTGGTTTCCCTTTAACTAGTAATGGTCTCTAGGTCTCAAATTGACTCCAAATGCCTTCAAATATTCAAGGAAGGTATATGAATGATATTAGGAATTGAATATTATTTTCAGGGATGAAATATGGCCACCAAAATACCTCTGCAAACTCTCTTAAGATTCTGGACCATGTATGCAATTTTACTAGTAATTTGGGGTTCAAATCCCCCTGGGGTAAGGACTGAAAATGGCTTCCCATATGCCTCCAAACCCACTCAAATTTATGAACAGAGGTATGGAATGTATTAATTATGTTATTAAGGTCTCATTTTCATCATTAATTGATTATTATATCTGTTCCAACCCTCTCCCATTAACCTGCAAAAATCACCAATTCGACCCTTGGGGAAATGGCACTATTTCTTCTCCCAATGCAATTAAACTCAGTAAAATTACTTCAAATTCTCAATTACAGTACATTAAACTTGAAAAATACATCCATGGAAGTCCATTAATCACAAATTCATCATAGAATCATCCATTCATTCGAAATCATCAGCATTGCATTGATTCACGACAAGGTAGTGGGGAAATGGCACTGTTCTTTCATTAAAATTGAGATTTATACATTTCTACTTGGAATTTCGACCTGAAACTTTCTGGAGATTAATAACAGAGTATTTAATTCATATTAAAAAATAAATGGGTCATTAGAATCTCCCCCAAATAGTACAATAGCTCACCAAAAACACCCTCCCTCAAGGATCAAGAATATGCCATCAAAACTAGAAATGGTTGAAGGAGTGAGCTGCAATAGAAGAAACCATGAGCTTCCCTATATCTTACACCTACAAATTAAGACTCCATTAAATCTCCAAATTAAAGGTCTAAATGGCCTTTCCAATTACCAACTTGGATGGGAATATTTCACCCTCGAAATTGGCTAAGGCAAGAAACTAGTCATCCACTAGCTCTCCCTCTTCACAAATGCAATTGAAAATTCTACAAATGATCAAAATTTGGTTTCATTCTTTGTTATTGACATTTATAAAGTTCTAATTTCCTTCATGGGTCGAATTCCTTCCAAGAGACTCATGCCAACTCAAGTTGGGAAGAGATTCCAAAGAACGCCACTTGTACAACAATTTCTAGTCTCCCACTTCCACCAAATCACATGTGGAAGCATCTTATCTTCCCTAACACCCTTGAGCACCTTCTTGGAGTCTATTTTTAGCCCTGACATGTCATATATGTCATATGTTATCCTTCAGGTCTTATTTGTGTCATAGGTGTCATAGAATCTTCATCATTGTTGTCATGGAGCTAGGGAATCTAGCCCAAGTGTCTCACTAGCTCCAAATTGCCTCTTCCTCTTCCATGGGAGTTATTCTTCCTCTATATTTCAACCTTGGATGAGTCATGCCATGAATAATACCTTTTTTACTCCCCCAAGTATGTTACCATTCACCTTGAATTCGAATTGGTGAGAGAATGATGCCAAGTGTAGTGGGGAAATCTAGCCATATGTGGGTCCCACTTCCTCCATGTGTCTTCATGATCAAATGCCACTTTGATTTTCACTTGTATATATTTATTTAGATCCTTTATTAAATATTTATGCCATTCTAATGTTCAAACATAATTTATTATCCCCAGTATTCCAAATCTCAAAGCTTCCACCCCAAACCTAGGAAACTAGTAATTTTCCTCCTTGGCAATTGTTTGACCTTTAGCATCAATTTGACAAACTCTAATGAATAGGGCCAATGTGATTAGGCCATTGTGACCCAATGCCAAAATTGGGACATTACAAATCCTCCCTTCCCAATATTTCTTGTCCTCAAACAATTTTAAACATGGGTGTTGAAGAACCTGCTTTCTGTATAATTCTTTGAAGTTGCCATTGAATTGTCCAACCTTGAGTCTTTGATTTTCCATGAAGATTTTAGAGAGGAACCACCATGCTTGCTGCTGCACTACTCTGATAAAATTCACTTTATTAAGTGGGAAATCTATTTCCCATACTGCTTGTTTCCCCCAAAAAATTGAAACCAATGAGATAAAAGTTATTCCAGGGTCCCATTGCTTGTATTGCACCCCAACAATTAAGAGTGCTCTCCAACCCACACCATTAGATAAAAGGATTCCTGGATCCCATTTTCTTGTATGCATCCTTCCAAACATAATGAGTACCAAATATATATCATCAAAGTACATAACAACATAATGAAAATGTACATCAAGGGTATGCTTCATCAAAGAGTCATAAAAGTGCTTATACCTCCAAGCAAGTAGACCACCATTTTCCAAGTGCATACAAGCTTCAAGTGAACAATCAAATCTAATCCAATGACATAAGTGAGTATCCCATGTCCTATAATGTTGCTCCAAAAATATGTAAGATGCATCAAAACAATCAGCCTTGTATTCTTTCATCCAAATAGTTAATGAAGTTCCTCCAACATCAATTGAACTAAGCAAGGAGCAAAGAAGATCATGAGTCTTCAAGTGACTCAAGTGAACATCATAAGTGTGTCCATGAAGATATGTATCATCACAAGGAAAAAAAATATTCTGCTCCAAATGTAAATAATTAGGTTATCTATTCATGTCATCCTCAAAATGAGAAGTAGGAGTTACATACCCCTCATGTGGCACCATTAGAAAAAAACCTTTCACCCAATTTTCATCCCCAATTGATGTGGCTGAAAAAGAAGTAGGGGGTGAGGAATTATGAACCAACCTTAAATCCTTACAACTCTTACCCATTGAAATATTTAATTCATCTTCTCCATAATTGGCTAGTCCAACTATTGTGAGATCATGTGCCTCCTCCAAGGATTTGCAAATCTCTCCATGAGGCAACTCATAATCCCTCTGAACAAGGACAAGTGCTTGTCCTTCTTCTTGTTTGAGTGTAGCATCTTCAAGAACCTAAATATCAACATGTACCTCATGTTCCACAATTACATTAGGTTCCTCCTTTGTGGCATAAACCATTTCCTTCTTTTCCTTGAAAAGAGAACCATTGCTCATTATTTTTCCGAGTTGCTTCCAAGTTCACTAACCAACAATTTGAACTCTTGAATGAATTGCCTCCACTTGTCTTCAAAGGAAGGTTTCAGTAATTTTCTAAACTCCTCATTCTCCTCTAAGTTTCCTTTCTCATCCTTACTCATGGTGACCAAGGAATGCACTTCTTCTCCTACTTCTTCCCTTTCACCAAAGTACATCCAGTTTCAGTTTCTAAGGGTGGTGGCTTATTTCTTTGACACCTTGTCTTCATTAATGTTCTACCACATCAGGTGCCAAGACCATGCTCTAATACCACTGTAATGTCCCTTGTTAGGAATTTTATTAAAATGGCAATTTTCCACTTTTTTTTCCTAGTTCGACCTTTGACTAGTTTTGATCTTTAGGTCCCAAATGATCCCAAATATTCTGAGAAGGTATATGAATGATATTATAACATAAATATGTGTTTCAGGGATGCCTTTGGACCTTTAAATACTTCTGCAAATCCTCTTTGAATTCTGATCAATGTAGGTAACTTTACTAGTGGTTTCCCTTTTACTAGTATTGGTCTCTAGGTCTCAAATTGACTCCAAATGCCTTCAAATATTCAATGAAGGTGTATGAATGATATTAGGAATTTAATATGATTTTCAGGGATGAAATATGGCCACCAAAATACCTCTGCAAACTCTATTAAGATTCTGGACCAAGTATGCAATTTTATAGTAATTTGGGGTTCAAATCCCCCTGGGGTAAGTACTGAAAATGGCTTCCCAAATGCCTCCAAACCCACTCAAATTTCTGAACCAAGGTAGGGAATGTATTAAGTATGTTATTAAGGTCTCATTTGCACCATTAATTTATTATTATATCTGTTCCAACCCTCTCCCATTCAATTGCAAAAATCACCAATTCGACCCTTGGGGAAATGGCACTATTTCTTCTCCCAATGCAATTAAACTGAGTAAAAATACTTCAAATGCTCAAGTACAGTACATGAAACTTGTAAAATACATCCATTTCAGTCCATTAATCACAAATTCATCATAGAATCATCCATTCATTCGAAATCATCAGCATTACATTGATTCACAATAAGGTAGTGGGGAAATGGCACTGTTCTTTCATTTAAATTGAGATTTATACATTTCTACTTGGAATTTCGACCTGAAACTTTTTGGATATGAATATTAGAGTATTTAATTCATATTAAAAAATAAATGGGGCATTATAACCTCCCCGAAAGAGAACAATAGCTCGTCAAAAATGCCCTCCCTAAAGGATCAAGAATATGCCATCAAAACTAGAAATGGTTGAAGGAGTGAGCTGCAATAGAAGAAACCGTGAGATGCCCTATAGCTTACACCTGAAAATAAAGACTCCATTAAAGCTCCAAATGAAAGGTCTGAATGGTCTTTCCAATTACCAACTTGGATTGGAATCTTTCACCCTCGAAATTGGCTAAGGCAAGAAACTAGTCATCCACTAGCTCTCCATCTTCACAAATGCAATTGCAACTTATACAAATGATCAAAATATGGTTTCATTCTTTGTTATTGACATTTATAAATTTCTAATGTCCTCCATGGGTCTAATTCCTTCCAAGAGACTCATGCCAACTCAAGTTGGGAAGAGATTCCAAAGAACGCCACTTGTACAACAATTCCTAGTCTCCCACTTCCACCAAATCACATGTGGAAGCATCTTAGCTGCCCTAACACCCTTGAGCACCCTCTTGGAGTCTATGTTTGGCCCTGACATGTCATATATGTCATATTTTAGCCTTCAGGTCTTATTTGTGTCATAGGTTTCATAGAATCTTCATCATTGTTGTCATAGAGATAGGGAATCTAGCCCAAGTGTCTCACTAGCTCCAAATTGCCTCTTCCTCTTCCATGGGAGTTACTCTTCCTCTATATTTCGACCTTGGATGAGTCATGCCATGAATAATACCTTTTGTACTCCCCCAAGTATGTTACCATTCACCTTGAATTCGAATTGGTGAGAGAATGATGCCAAGTGTAGTGAGGAAATCTAGCCATATGTGGGTCCCACTTCCTCCATGTGTCTTCATGATCAAATTCCACTTTGATTTTCACTTGTATATATTTATTTAGCTCCTTTATTAAATATTTATGCCATTCTAATGTTCAAACATCATTTATTATCCCCATTATTCCAAATCCCAAAGCTTCCACCCCAAACCTAGGAAACTAGTAATTTTCCTCCTTGGCAATTATTTGACCTTTAGCATCAATTTGACAAACTCTAATGAATAAGGCCAATGTGATTAGGCCATTGTGACCCAATGCCAAATGTGTGGTTATTTATCAGTTGCAAAAATAGATCAAATGAGTTAAACGAAGAAATTTATTTAGCACATAATAACACATGAATCGTATATTAAGAGAAATCCAACCTACAAATCGATGCATTCATTAAATTGGCAACATAAAACAAAGTTCATAGAAATTTGACAAATTATGCAAAAGAGATGGCCAAGAGAAACCGACTTAATTTCATTAATTATGCAAAAAATTACAATGACTCAATACATAAACATTAGAATAAATTTACTTAATACATAATAACATCCAAACAATGAGTTAAGAAAAATATGAACCAACGAATTAGATGCATTCATAAATTGCAAAGACAACACATTATTGTTTCAATACACGAAGTGAAGGAAATCAGAAATTTATCAAAGAAATTTGATAAATCAAACAAAAGAGATAGCAAGAGAAAACTAATTCCATTTCGTTAAGCCTATTGTTAGCACTCGAAATGTACCTCGGGTTGTAAAAAGAACACTTCAAGGTAACCACAAAACCAAACTTTAGGAAAGAGAGGTGGCTTCTTTATTTCCAGAGAGGGATCTCTCGTTGATTGTTTAACAAGGCCAGATATATAAATAAAAATTAAGATCAAATTGTTGTTTGGTTGAAACAAGGTAAGCATTCATTGGGCGATGGGGTCAAAATATAACACATATATTAATTAACATTGCTATGGCATGGAAATTTATAACAAAGGCAAGGTAGTTACTCATTTACAGTCAAAATGTTGTTGTCTGGTGATAAAGAATAAATGAAGAACAGTCCATTAACATGGGCATCTAACAAAGATGAATCCAATGCTAACTTTAGTAGAAAAAGATTATGTGAATATCCGAAATCAATAGACAGAGCATATAGGTATTAATTATGTACTATCAGACACTTATTTCAGACATGAAAAGATAACAAAATGGAATAGATAACAAGGAATACATTCACATGAAGAAAGAAGGTACATATTGTAAAGTAAATAACACAGGAATCTCTATAAATTGCTAGCCTCGACTCTGTAATTCCATTAATGATAGATCTCAAACACAAAACTCAAGTCTCATGGGTTCCAACCCTTTTTCCTCTATATTACATGTGAATATATAGGAGCATACAACCCTCAGGATCGAGTCACCCTAACAGAAAATTGCTACAATTGCAATGACACTGGTACAGATAGGTCCATCATCTTTGAGAATGAGTTACAACAGAAATAACAAGTGCTGACAAATAGGCTTAATTTCCTTTACAGGTGTCAATGAAAATTCACTAACTAGTAACAGCTCCTAGTAAATAAACAAAAGCATGAGTAGCTAATTATTCAGAATGTGAATCTCCATGCTCTTAAAAATATGTATGCATGCAGTTTCAGCTTGGCTTTTCCATACTTCTCCACAATCTCCCATTGGTCGACAACTGGAAAATCTGTAGTGGCCACCTCCTTTAGCAATACCCGTAGCTCCACATGATCTATATATGAATAGTTTTGCAGGTGTGCACATGCCTCTTTGAAAATCAAAACCAACTCAAACTCCTTTGCTAGCTTTTCCACAACTGTTTTACCTGACAATGATTGGCTCATGTCAGCAAAGTTTGCATGATCCAACCTGCATTCCATCAACCTGTCCTAATACTCCTTTTGTGTCAGCATGGTGCCATCTTCTTCCTAAAAGAGTGGAAGTCATTTCTTGAACAATGGATCAAACATATCTCTAAAGAGCTTCAACTGGTGTGCCATAATATCTATCCTGGCTTGAATTGTATCTAACTATTGATGTTTATTTACCACCTTCCTGGCCCAAATAATGGTAGATAATCTATCCTTTATGCCTGCTACTTTCAATTCATCCTCAGTTAACCCATTCAAAAACTCTATGGCATTTTCAGCACACTCAATGGGCTTCTTATTCAACTTTTCTTTCACTGTTGTTACACTTTGTTTGACCAATTTAATTATAACATCTTTGTCCAAAACAAAGTCAAGATAAGGTCTGAATTTCTCTACTTCTGCAATGACATCATCCCAAATTACATGTTTTGCCTCCTGCAGTGATGATTGACCTGTAACCTGCTTCATCAATTCTTCATTCTTAACTTGTAACTCTTGGTATTTAGCTTCCCAAGTCTTTTTCTCCTTTTCTTCCTTTGAAACTCTGTTTTGCAGCTTTTCTAGCTCTAAGTCTTTCAGAATTACCTGTGCCATAGCTTGAACAATGGAGAAATCACTAGATTCAATGAAAGAAGGGGTGATCATACTCTCCAAGTCTTTACCTTTCACTTGCAATTTCTTTTCCAAATATTCATATTTATCCTTTAGATTCTTCTCGCTCTCCACTATAAGAGACATATTCTTTTGCCATTGTTTTTCTTTCTCTTCAAATTTCAATATTTTTTCTTTGCAAACTATTAATTCATTCTTCAGCTCCTCTTTCTTCTTCTCAAGCTCTATCAACTCGGATGCTTCTATTAATTGGGTGGAGGGAATCTTCAGTTTCTTCTTTATTGTCTGATAGTAGTTTTCTTCTCATCCAGTAGGTTTTGTATGCTGGCCCTTTTATCTGCTTGGCTCTCAGTATCCAACAAACCTGTCTGCAATTTTTTGATCTGTGCCTTGTGAGCTTTATTCTCCACGTTTTCCTGCCCCAGCTGATTCTCAATCTTGCTCTTCCTGGACTGTAATTTGGACAATTCTAATGCATCTTTTAACAATTTGGCATAAATAATGTCTCCAGTTTCCTTATGTAAATTTATCATGTCAGGAACAAGAATATCTTCTAGGTTCATTATCACTTCAGTGGCCTTACTTTTGGTTGCTATGGCCAAATTTAAGGTGTTCTAAGCATGGCTCCTGGCAGCGACTAGGGATACATCCTTGTTAGAGATCTGTCTAACCTCTGCATACAACTTCGATTCTTCTAAAGCTGCATCTTTGTTCTCTTTATATTCATCCAACAATTCTGATCTATTTTTTCCTTGTGCAGCAGGTTCAGTAGCTATTTTATCAAATACATACTCCTTGATTTCAAAGGCAGGTGCTTTGGCCTTCACCTTCTTCTTCTTACCTTTATCCTTTGTCACCTGTACAATCTTCTTTTCATCTTCTATCTTTTGCTTCTTTGGACTTATTTTTGTGTCTTCATCTTCTATATCCATAACCTCAGGAAAGTCCCTTTTATTGTTTTTCTCATAACAGCTAGCTAAGGGTGTGACCTTTGCAAGTGCTAGAATCAAGTTGTAGATATCAAACTGTGGTGGAGTGACTTCTTTTACTAGGGAAGTGGGATGTTCCTGTACATTAACATCCTCTTGAATCTTAGTGGGATATTCCAACCAATTAGTAGTTTTTTCCAGACCAGCAAGCTCAAAGTGTTCAAAGGATTTCATTTTATTGTCTTGTCTCTGGTTGGATATAATGTGATGGGGATCATATTTGATGGCATATTTTGATTGAAATCCCATTTCTCTTATCGCACACTCAATGGCTGAAAGGGAAGCCTTGTTCTTAATGATGAATGGGCCCACAGCCCATTGAAATGTAATGTTTGAAGCTTTCTTATGATCTAGGAAATGTTCAATTTCCACCCCTAACTTTTGCCTGATCAATTCCAGAGCAAATACTCTGGGAGTTAAGAATGCTGGTAGTACATAAGGTGGATGGGTAAACCCATATATTCTGATTATTGTGTTGTGTTCCAAGAGAAACCATTCACCTATTTTCTTTTCAGGAGAAGGTTGCAACATCTCCTTCATCTTTGTTAACACCCTAGGCAATCTTTTTTGATAAAAAAAAATTGTAAACCTCTGACATGAGGTTGTTCATGAACTTGTTGTAATCTTTGTGCATTTCCTTTGTGAGCATCATCTCAGGAAGGTGCAAATTTTCTTCATTAAATGACAAGAACATCCTCAGCAAATATGCTTGAAACCTGAAACTTCTGGTCTTGTGGAAGACCACTAGATGAGCATGGATATTCTCAGCTAGGGACTCATCAAACTTAAGGCAAGCACACTGGACTGACTAGTCAGAATCTAATGGGCAGGTGCTACGGATGAACATCAGACTCATTAAGGGTTCAGTGACATACATATATGTGTCTAATCCTAAGAATTGACTTAGCATGGTTATGACACACTTATATTCTTTAATAAAGAGACTGACTTCGACTGGGAAAGGCTGGTCCTGCAATGAGACACTAGGTTTTTAGGAAAACCCTAAAGAAAATTTGCTTTAACTCAACTGTAGACTGTCTAAAATACTGAATTAGGGATTCTTCCTTGTACTTTTTGGACTTTAAACTAAATTCATCAGGAATTGACAGGTATTTTCTTATAACGACAGGGCTGACAGGACACAAGATCTTCAAACTGGACGCATCCATAATCACCCTCTCAGAGGAGGAAAATAACTAACGCACTAGTCGACGAACTCAGGGCAGTTTAGGGTTTGTTCGAATGAGAAAAACTGGAAAAATGAACTGTATACCTTATGCACATCTATACCTTGGTTCCTAATCAGTTTCAGTCTATCTTTTACTGATTCGATGGGTCCATTAGTCAATACAGTGTCATAGACCTCAGCATCCCTGTCTTCTAACAACTCATATATTTTCAGGTGTTCAAAACCCGGGGGTTCTACTTCTCCAAGCTCAGCCATTTAAATAGTTCTCTATGAGGACAAGAGGCCTACCTGTTTTACTGACAGTTGGTCTAAGATTCATGTCTAAGGTGGCTGCTTCCTGCACTTTCGTCAGCTTTCACTTTCCAATGCACAGGACAAACAAGAACCTGAAATCCCGAGCAAAGTATTTTATATTTTTTTTTCTTCATATTACACTTGCATCTTTTGGAGTGAAAACAGATTTCAACCATCTATCTTGTATGATCCATATTAATCCATTGATCCCTTTCCCTATTTGAATCTACTGTCTTCATCCTTCGAAATGACGCTTCCATTGCACCTTTAAGCTGCGAGGTAACTTCCAACCATACATATGAAACCCATATTCACCTTGACCGTCAAAATACGCGGTCAATATCAAACCTCGCAATTTCGGAAACTTTATTTGCTCGTGCATGTTCAAATTGCAAAACATGTGCCCACCGTAGATCTATTTCTCTGCCAAATCTGCACCGTCAAAATATGGGGGGCCTACCAAATTTTTGCCTATTTGAAAATTTTCTTTATCAGCACAAGTCATATCGACGAATTAGACATTCATCGTAGATCTACTCCACGCCCATATATCAAGCGTTGAAAGATGCGGTCCCTACCATCACTTCGCCAATTTGAAAAGCTCTCACGTCCGCGCTTGTTGAAACAACGATACATTTAGTGACCGTAGATCTATTTCATCTTTTGATCTAACAGTTGATCCTATCTGCGGGTTAACACTATTCTTCCTTCACAAAATTTGATTATCTCCATTCATCTTCATAGCTAAAATCCACTTTCTTTATTTCTATGGGATTTGAGCGCTTCCATCTACTTAGCCAAAAAATAGTGCCAACACCTACAAAAAAATTACACTATATGAATGAAGCAAAGTATCTCCAGTCCTATTTCAGCGATTTTCTTCCCCCCCTATGATATCTCTACCCTTTAAATAATAATTACATAAAAAATATTACAAAGGCAAATATCCCATGAAAACAGTGATTGCAAGATATCATTCATCATCCGCTTAAGACAATCCTCCACTTTGCAGCTGCATCTAATAAGTCTTCAACATCTTGATATCTAGCATGTCCAAGTGTCAACTGGGTCTGGCTATAAAATTAACTATTGTATTATTGTAGCTTAAGGATTGAAGCACATACAAGATTATCTTGTTATAAAATGCTAATTGACAAATTGTCATTAATTTAATAATATATGTTCATCATTTGCATAAATAGATAAATGATTTAAATAAACAAATTCATTTAAAACATGAAAACATAGATCATAAGTTAAGACACATCTAAACTACAGATCAATGTATTAATTGTGATTGAAAACTAAAACAATGTCCATTCATTCATAAACTGAAGCGAAAATCAACATCCATCAAACAAATTTGATAAATTAACAAAAGGGATATCAAGAGAAAACTAACTGTATTTCTTCAAGGCTGCAAAAAATTACAATCTCTTAATGAATGAGATTATCTCCAGTCCTCTTTCGGTGATTTTATCCCCCCCTTAAATAATAATTATAAAATAGATACAAAGGGTAAACTTCTCATAAAATAAGGATTTCAAAATCAAACTAATCCAAACTTCCAACAACTCGTCCACATCAAGATGACCGGTTACGGAAAGAAAAAAATTTCAAATCCAAATAACCAAGCTTCCGCATTGCGAATTGCGGATTGTGGGTTGTGGAAAGCACAAACTTTGGAGAAAATTTGTGCTTTCCGCAAATCACAAAAGCACAAAAAAATCAATGAATTTTTTGAAGGGAAAATTATTAACTGGACTAAGTCATAACAAAGAGATGAAAAGCATGATTAACATCATGAAACCCCAAAATGAACAAGGAACTCAAACATTACCTTAAACAAATGAAAATTGAGGCTCCCATGTTTTAATAACAACATGGGATCTGTTGTGCCTACAACAAGGAGTTAAAGTAACAACAGTGGTGGTGACTTCTAAGAAATGGACCTCTGGAGTGGGATCATCAATCACAATGCTATCAAGCAAATCAGCAATTGCCTGAGAGACTTCAGTGACCTCTTGTGTTATAGACACAGCAGGGAAAAGAGATATGATTGGGAGCCTTTCATCTTCTGCACCACTGTCTTCAATCTTTGATATGGGTATCTGAGACCCGGGAGTTTGAATTTTCTATCTTTTTGCTAGAGTTCTTGCAGCAACCACATGAGTATCAACCACTGAGGACAAGTGTGCCAATTCCTTCTTTAGCTCTATAGTTGATTCAATTAAAATCTTCATTTCTGCAGCAGGACATCCTCCACAAGGTTTTTGCATTTGGCTTCATCCTAGTAGGTTAACATCAAGGGAGTGTTTTCCTTTTGTGCATATTTTTCTGCCCCGCCCCTTTTAGCCTATTCTTCAAGCTAGACTTCCAATTTCCTATAATTTAAAAACTTGGACTATGTTCTTCTTTAGATTTAGCCCTAATCAAGACCTCAGAAAACAAATTGACTTCCTGGTAAATAGAATCATCAGGTGCAGTCTCATGAGCATAAGTAGTCATCATATGTTCCTAGGAAAAGAGGTTATCCAGGATTTAAAATGCAAAAGGCGGAGGAAGAGTTGCGGGATTGATTTTTTGCAACAATGTACATGATTTTCGCAATCTGAAATCCACAATGCGGGTTGTGGGTTGCGGAAATGCAACTTTAAATATAAACGAACCAAAAGTTCCCGCAATCCACAGTTGCGGGTTGCAGAAATAATGAATTTCAAATCCAAATGACCAAGGAATCCGCAATCCTCATTGCGAGCGGATTGCGGGGTTTGGAAAGGACAAAGTTTGGAGAAAATCTATGTTTTCTGTAACACACAAAAATCCATTAATTTTGAAAGGAAAAATATTAATTGGGTTGCGGAATTGTGGAAGTGAGAATTTAAACTTGAGCAGTTTAATGTTTCCGCAATCCGTAGTCGAGATAAAATACAACTTGGATAAAGCAAACAAAGCCACTCTTTCTCTGAGTTTATTTCCACTTACAAGCAAATTGTGCGAAACAATGTAAAGTTATTCAACCTACGAAGGCTAGTCTATCAATTCATTTATATCCAAAACGGTGAGCACTGGCAGAATACTTACCACAACAAGGGTCAATGGACCCTTCATTTACAAGTGAAGTGTAAACATATTTAATCTACGAAGGCCAGGCTTATAATTCTAGACTTCCAACTTCTGCTGTAAATATTAGGGATCCTCCCATTCGTTTAGTAGATAATTTTTAACACCCTTATCCAGCAATTCACCTATATCCATATTGGCGAACAAAAGAAGGATCGACCAACCCTTCTTGCATCCTAGAACTATTATGAATAGAGTTATGGGTAGAAGAAGGGTCGGCAGCCCCTTCCTTTATGAGGGATTTGTAAAAATAGACAACTTGGAGAAAGAGTGGACACTCTTTCTTTGAGAATATTTCCATTTGCAAGCAACTTGTGCAAAGCAATGTAAACTTCATTTATATCCATAACGGTGAACACTGGAAAAATACTTACCACAACAAGGGGTGGCTGCCCCTTCCTTTATGAGGGATTTGTAAAAATATACAACTTGGAGAAAGAGCATTCGCTCTTTCTCTGAGAATATTTCCACTTGCACGCAAATTGTGAGAAGCAATGTAAAATTATTCAACCTACGAAGGCTAGACCGGCAATTCATTTATATCCATAACGATGAACAATGGCTAAATACTTACTACAACAAGGGTCAGTCGACCCTTCATTTACGAGATAAGTGTAAAAATATTTAATCTACGAAGGCCAGTCTAAGAATTCTAGACTTTCAACTTCTGTTGTAAATAGTAGGGATTCGCCCCTTCGTTTAGTAGATAATTGTGAACACCCATATCCAGCAATTCACCTATATCCAGAATGGCGAACACAAGAAGGATCAACCGATCTTTCTTGCATTCTTAAAACTATTATGAATAGAGTTATGGGCAGAAGAAGGGTCGGTCGCCCCTTCCTTTATGAGGGATTTGTAAAAATAGACAACTTGGAGAAAGAGTGGCCACTCTTTCTCTCAGAATATTTCCAATTGCAATCAAATTGTGCGAAGCAATGTTCCTATAAAATTTGTGTTTGAAATTTTTGTTTAGAGTGTCGATATCTACTTTCGCCACTGCTGCAAAACATCTCTGGAGGAAGGAACGAATGCTCTTTCTCCTCAACATCTAATTCCAACACCCTTTCACTAAACTCAAGTTTCAACTTGCCATCAAACTCTTTCAAGGAATCTCTCTATAAATTTTGTTGTTAAAATGTCGAGATCTAGCTTCCAGGGTGACACGTGGAACGCTCAGATTGTGACACGTGGCATATTTGATTTTTACCATTAGTTTTTCTATTGGCTAAAATAATATTATGGATCTTAAAAGTACCATTTCAATATAAACCTATGGATTTAAGTTATAGTAATTCCAAAGCAAGAGCAGAAACATCTTATATTATAGTAATTCTAATGCAAGAGCATAAACATCGAGGGAAAAACCAAGAAATACATGACCTTCGATAATACTCTTTTTATAATAATCCTATTGATAATGTTTTATTAAATATTATTGTTTTCAAACTAGAAATTTAAGCCATATTTAGATAACTATGTATATTATGCAAAGTAAAGTAAGGAAATTTACAAACATTAGTACTTTGAAAATCAACACAACTCCATTTTCAAATCTTATACAAAATAACTAAAATGCACTTCCAAGAAAAATATGGTTCCTCACTCAATTTGAAAAAAGAAATAAAATATGGTTCGTTAATGTGTCTCATGGAGTTTTTCTACATTCAAAGAGTTTTTCTCCAATAAATAATCACTATGTCAAATTGATGGCCTAGATTTTTTGTTTTCCGTTATTTAAACTATCATCCAAAAGAAATTCAAAACTTTATCTAAACTTAAACATAATACATAAATCCAAATATAATCGATAAATAAGAGAGGTTAAGAATTTAGAGAAGAACAAGGAATTAAGAAAATTAATTAAAATTAATATTCAAAAAGCTGCATATATATTATTCAAATAGTAGGGATCAGGACATCATCACAGAGTTTAAATTTTTCAAAATGTAGGGCATTGGACAAAATCCCTCCCATAAACTAACAAAAAAGTAAACCTAAAATAGTTTTCGATACAAACTGAACATACGGGCCGAGGACAAAATCCCTCCCTTAAACTAACAGAAAAGTAAACCTAAAATAAAAAGAGAACGTGGTGGGTGGGAAGCATGGTTCCCTCAGGGGGTGATCTCCATTGATTTGACCCCTCAAGATGATCTTGTCGATTTTGCCTCTGAGGGAGCCTCTAAGGGAGTTGAGGGAGTTCCGACAGTTGGACGGGATGGACAGGACTGTCCAGAACCTACCGAAGTAACTGGGCTCCCGTCGACATTAACTTGAGCTCCGTGGGGTTGATTTCGAATGGCTTCGTCACGCTCGCGGAAGAGGGCTCGCATTTGCTCCATCATTTCGGCTTTAGTCCTTTCCATGGTTTCCTCCAATGTGTTTATCATTTCGATTTTTTTACTTTCCATTATTTTCCCCAACGAGTTTAGCTTCTTCCGAATCTCTTCCATCTCCTTTTACAACTTCTCGAATCTACTGCGGGTGTGTGCATCGGTGATGTTGGTCCTTCCACGAGTGCTACCTTCCACCATTATAAAAAAAGGAGACATGCATGAAGAACTGCTGTAAGAAAGCTTCCCGTATAGGATCTTGCGGCCTCTAAGCAGAGCAGTGGTCGGAATCCGGAGACTTTCCTTTTCTCCAACTTTAACAACCATACGTTGAGGAGTGCAAGTGGACGGAGAAAGAGTCGAACACAGAGATAATTTAGAAAACATTTTCGGCAAGCTCGAGTGAACAGGAGCAGATCCTATTTAACTCCACAACATGGATCAGAAATGATAAAAAAAAATAGAACACGGATCGCCAGAAATCTCCAGAGCTATTGGAATTAAAGATCAAAGCAATTGAAAGACTGTTATAGCGCGTTATAGGACATTAAGGGTCAAAGACATTACCCAAGAACTGGCATACCTTACCCTTTGATTTAACTAATGGGACATATTGATGGCAAGGGTTCATAATTGGGCTCATAAACTTTTGAAGCCCACCGTCGATCTTGGATGGGGCGATCCAACGCTACAGGATAGTTACGCTGGGTTAAGTTGTGCAGCGTTTAAAGCACAGGATACGATGCAAATTCTTTATGAAATCTAGCTAAGCGCATGTTGAAGTCCACCGTCGATGTGGATTGACGAAGATCCAACGAGTTTGAATCATTCAGATGTTGAGAGATGCTGGAGGGTTAATTAAAAGGATCGGACGCGAAATATTTGTAAATCTTATTTGACCGCCGGTTTGACGTCCACTCTGTTGAAGAGACGTTTGGCAATGGTATATTTCGAGAACAATTTGGCCAAATTGCCAACTTTGGAGAATTGTCAAAATTGGTTAACTCTGCAAAATAGTAATTCCTTACTAATTAAAACAAGATTGAAAGACTATGAAAATCAATAATGAATCGATGCCATTATAAGGATCCAATATGTTTTTTATGAAGAGGCGTGATTTTCCTTAATAAATTTCTCAAATAATAAATTTATTTGAAAAGATATAAACCATACAAGTCAAATGTATGAAGAGAATCACAGGTGTCTCTGAATTTTTGGTAATTGCATATCATAAGCAAGAAAGAGGCCAGTAAGATAGATGAAGCATTACAAAAGTTCGATCTGCCACTAAATATCTGAAAAACCGAAGTTAAAACTATTATAAATTAGAGGTTGTTGGATGGTTCTTGGGGCAGGTTCAAGCCTTCTAAGGGAATTGTTGCCTCCTTCCAGTTGTGGCTAGATATTTAGGGTGGTGGGGCATCCTTGTCTGTTTAGCAGGTAGAAAACCAGGGGTGTAGGAGCATCCTTTCTGTAGTGGTAGAAGAATCCATGGGATTAATTTCTCCATCAAGTTGGTGCTTGTAAAACAATTTTGTATATGATTACCTCATTAATAGGAAAGCTTTGTTGGTTTTACCTTTGAGGTTTCCATGATAAATTGGTGTGTTTAAATTTTTAATTGTCTTATTCACATTGGGAATGATTATTTAACTTGTGCTTAACACTAATTTTATATAAAAGGGTTGAAAAAGGAAATACTTATTCCCCCCCCCACACACCTCTTAGTATTGTTGGATGAACCAACACCTGTCGCATAGCACCCTCATCATCGCCTAAGGTCCTGTGTAGTTGATGCTCTAGTGCCTCTACTTAATATTTTAAGTGCTTGGGCCTATTGTCATAAGTTTGTAGGCCTCCTAAGGTAAGCTTACTTCCCTTATACTTTTTAAGCCTTCTTTGGACTCCAAGCTCATGAAATATTTACCCGATCTTTTTAGGTACTTGGGACAAAAATAATGCTAAGAATGGGGTTCCTTTGTGCAGAGATTTTGTACATTGTCCCACCTGATGAACACCTTCCAAATTTATCTTTCACATGATCATGTATTCCATGCAAGATGATATCCATTTTCATTCCATTATTATTTGTTAGCTCCTTCATGGATGCAGTTTTTTGTAGTCTTTTTAGAGCGATGTAAGCATTTAGAACAGATTTCCAGATATCAAAACCTTGTGCATTTAAATGGATTCACATTCTTATAATTCAATCAGATCAGAATTTGATCCATAAAATAGTTGAACCCCATCCGCGAAGTAGAGACTTTCAAGTTCATCCATGTGCTCTAGAGATCTTCGGTCCAGCTATCAGACTCTCTCGAAGGAATTGACTCCCTGATTTAACTACACCAACTGGAAGGAGGCTCCAACACCCTAATTTATAGGCTCCAAACTTAAGGAAGCTCCAACTCCTCGGTTTACTAGCTCCATCTAGAACGAGGCTACAACCCCTTGGTTTTCATAATTTCCAACCTATAGATAGGACTCCAGTCCTCAGTAAAGTCCAACTCAATAGTTTTACTAGCACTAATTGGATAGAATCCCCAAGTCCCTGTGATCACAAGCACCAACCCAAAGGAGACTTCAATCTCCTATCCTTGCTCGATCCTGCCACCCTGATATGAATAAGAAGAACAATATTCCACTGCCATTGTATCACGGTTTCATCAACCTATATGTGTATCTATGTCCTTGTACCTGTTTCATTGTCCATGTATCATTGTATTGATGTCACTATCACAATCCATGTTCGTCACAAGGACACAATCATTGTCTCTGTCACAAGGCCACAAAAATAATCGATGTCACAATGTCAACTTGTACATGCCCCAAATCTATCCTCCAAGAATGTGATCTAGGTGGATATCGGTGGTGGCTCACCTCTTCCAACTGGCTCAAAACAATCTTCTAGCAATTTTGGTAATTTACTATTTTTAGCAGTTTTTCGGGTCCTGAACTTCCAGAGCCGTTTTGAGTCCCTAAATGACTTTTTTTGGGGAATCTTGATTAACACCTATTCCCATTTTCATTTTTTAATGTAGTCCTCATATAGATATTTCCAACGAGCTATCGTGCGCCCCAAACAGAGATCGTATGCCAAAGTTACGCCCCCGGGAAGTTAATACACCAAACTACCCAAAACGGGGTCCACAAAATTGTTGGCTTTTCATCTTCCAGGGTTAGGGTTTTGGATTTTGGGTATTGTAAAAAGGCCTTCAAAGCCTCATTGTATTCATCTTCGCATGAATGAGCACAGCGGCCACATCTCTTCTCAGAGATAGCTCCTACCATTCTAGTTGTTGTATTTTACAGTCTGTTCTATTTCCGCTATTTAATAGAATATGTGTTTACTGTATCGTTGTGTTCTCTACAATATATCTTTGTATTTGATTTTGTATATGCTCTTTTATTTCGTTCCCACATAAATCAGGATCAATGGTATGAGAGCGGTCGGCTGCTTGTCATCTTTATACATGTCCCCAACAAGGTCAAGGTACAAAGAATTGGGTCTCGAGCGTGTTTCTCTTGAGGACAAAATCTCTCGCACGCCCAAGCAACCTCTCATGGCAGGAGAAAATAAAGATGACGAAGCAAGAGATCCTATCAAGTTGTTGCTCGAGGAAGCCCTCGCACGACAAAGGAACGAGATGATGGATAATTTCGCCTAGATCCTTCGACGCATGTCGACGGCAACAGATACACCTTCGACAAGCAGCCGTTTCAGATATGCAACTCTCTTCAAGGTACAAGATAACTTTAATATCCCTTTATTTGAAGGCCAGATCGATACCGATGCCATAGATAAATGGTTGAATCTACTAGAAGGGTATTTCTATGTCCACAATTTTTCTGACAGGGAAAAGATCATCTTTGCGCTCCTCAAGGCTGTCCCCCATGTCAAAAATTGGTGGGAAACTTATTGTGAGAAAAACTCATCAGACGAGTCTGGATTGTTTGATGCCAATCCCACTTGGGCCTCTTTTATAGATGTTGTTAAGGAACAATATTACCCTGTGGGAAAATATGAGGACCAGTACACAAAATGGACCATTCTGCATCAAGAGAGGGACCAAACGGTGTCAGAGTACACCAACAAATATCATACCTTGCGCACAAAGCTAGGTATCAAGGACTCCGAGTGGAACCTAGTACTGAAATATCGCAGTGGCCTACATCGGTACATACGAACGGAGATGGATTTCCTGGAAATCTCTTCACTCGAATTCGCCTATCGATATGCTGTCAAAATGGAGCAGAAATTTCAGCAAAAAAATAAGCGTGACTTCGGACCTACGCAGAAGCAGGGCAAGGGAAACTCTGGATCGCAGAACACGAGGCAAGGAAAGGACAACCAGTCCCAACCACAAGTGAAGAAGGGTAATGAAAAGACAAAGAAGGACACCGGGAAGTAGTGCGAGTTCCAAAAAATCCCCTGGCACAACACTGATGAATGTCGCTCAAAACAGTCATTGGTGGCTGAGATCAAAGCTTCAGAATCATATCCCAGTTCTAATTCTGACTCAGAACCTAATTTCACATCCGCGCAAAAAGGGAAGCAGATCATTGATGCAGAACCCAGTGCCGTTGTTTCCACCATGCAAATTCAACCAGAGGAACCTGAAGAGTCAGAGGCAGAGGATCGCCTTTTCCACTCACAGATGTGGGTGAAGAGAATTCCCCTACACTTTTTTGTGGACAGCGGAAACCAAAAGAACATGATCTCGGCAAAAGTCATCGAGAAATTGGAGCTACTAATAACACCACACCCACAACCATACACCATTGGATGGCTAAGCCAAGGACTAGGGATCCGCGTCAGTCACCAATGTCGCCTACCATATGGCATCAAGCCCTTCCAAGATGAGGTATTGTGTGCTGTGGCCCCACTTGAAGTATTTGATTTTCTTTTAGGACAGCCATATATGTGGAAGTGTCATGTTGTATATGAATCACGACCTCGCAGTGTCATTGTTGTTAAATTTTGAGCATTAATTCACAATACTCTAGGATCTTCACTGAGAGAATAACATATACAGCATATCAATGCATGACAATCACAATAAGCATGACAAGCATCACAAGAATCAAAATCATGAGAGACAAGAGACACAAAGTTTCCGTGGGGAAAACCCTAAGGTGAAAAACCCCACAACTTCCTCAGAGATAGATAAAGCAATGGCTCAACCAAAGTACAACCAAAATACACTGAGATAGTCTCCTAGTAGTAGATGATCCTCCTCCTCACTAGTGCGCCACTTTCTGAGTGAGAGAGATATACTTTTCCAAATGATCTAAATAGAGATCACATAATCTCTATTTATACTAACCTGTTTGCCCAGTGACATTATGGGGCCGACTTGTCTAGCTAGGTACATCCACATTATAATATATATATTTCAGGGCCGACCCCACACATGGTGGTCTAATAACCCATCGGCAAGTACACACACTTGCAACACTTGTCAATCCACATGACGACACTTCCTTATAGAGGAATAACACATCTCTAATAAGGGTACAACAAATATATATGAAATGCATAGATGAAATACATTCCGAAGTTACATATACATCAACAATTGTCACTTTGGGAGGACAACTCTATCGGATACCAGAGACAGTTTCCCCTAGCCCAACCAAGCAGGGCAGGAAGATAATCTCCCACACTGGGAAATTTTCCATATTCGCAATTTCCATGAAAGAATAACATCAGATCGCAGAAACATCCACATCCTTGGCACATTATCCCTCTACTCAGCAGAAACAAGAAGAACACAAATTCAGTGCAACATCGCTTATTCAAGTACCTCTGCAGTGCAAGCCCATGCATTCAAGGTGATCCTCCAAAAAGAAACCATCCACACCAGTGAATACCAAGGATACCACAACAACCAAAACTGTTGAACATCTCCAGCGCATCCAACAACAACAATTACAACCCTCTGGAGATTTCAAAGAAAGACAACCATTTCGCTTTAGCAAACGTCGCACCAGGAGCTCAACTCAACACACAGTTCGACATATGATAACGGATTTGACGTAATGGATACCATTGATTCCTAAGGAGGGAGTATTGATCTAGGTGGATATCGATGGCGACCCACCTCTTCCAACTGGCTCAAAACAGTCTTCAGCAATTTTTGGTAATTTACTATTTTTAGCAATTTTTCGGGTCCTGAACTTCCGGAGCAGTTTTGAGGCCCTAAACGACGTTTTTGGGGGAATATTTCTTGATGAATTTCCCCATTTGAATTTTTTAGCGTAGTCTTCGGATAGATATTTCCAACAAGCTATCATGCGCCCCAAACGGAGATCGTATGCCAAAGTTACGTCCTTGGGAAGTTGATACACCAAACTACCCAAAACGAGGTCCACAAAACTGTTGGCTTTTCATCTTCCGGGGTTAGGGTTTGGGATTTTGGGTATTTTAAAAAGGCCTTCAAAGCCTCATTGTATTCATCTTGGCACGAATGAGCATAGCGGTCACATCTTTTCTCAAAGATAGCTCCTACCATTCTAGTTGTTGTATTTTACAGTTTGTTCTATTTCCACTATTTAATAGAATATGTGTTTACTGTATCGCTGTGTTCTCTGCAATATATCTCTGTATTTGATTATGTATATGCTATTTTTTTTAGTTCCCACATAAATCCGGATCAGAATGACAGCAACTTCTTCCAAGATATACTTCAGATGTGTAGCAAGACCATAAATATGCCTCCAAAGAGTGTAATCAAATCCCAGAAATAATCACCAATAGACTTCATCTATTTTCACCTTCAAACCCTTACATCATAGACCTCATAGTACATTCCAAAAACTTAGAGGGATCTCATGCCAATATCATTACCATGGAATATTCCAATACAATCACCAATAATATCTATGCCATTGGAGAGTGGTTTTTTATCATTTCTCATTTTGCATATTGGAGAGCATAGCTTGTCCATGCTTGTGGAGTGTTTACTCTACTTGCCTTAGTACCAATTTTGAGGGTGAAATATTCCCATCCTAATTCGAAATTGGAGAGGCTATTGTGCATTGGACCATGAGGACACATAAGAGGTTGTTGGACCCATTTGTGGCAAGATTCCCCACTACACTTGGCATGATTCTCTCACCAATTCGAGTTCAAGATGAAGGTTAACATACTTGGGGTAGTTTAAGAGGTATTATTAATGGCATGAGTCATGTAAGGTCGAATTGGAATGGAAGAATAATTCCCATGGAAGAGGAAGAGGCATCTTAGAAGAATTGTGACACTTGGGCTAGATTCCCTAGCCTCTAGTATGACAACAATGATGAAGATGCTATGAAACCTATGACACAAATCAGACTTGAATGTTGACATATGAAATATATGACATGTTAGGGATAAACATAGCCTCCAATAAGGCACACAAGGGAGTTAGGGCAGCCAAAAAGACACCCATTCGAAATGAGGGAAGATGGAGACTAGGAATTGTTGGACAAGTGGCACACATTGGAATCTCTTCCCAAATTGAGTTGGAATGAATCCTTTGGAAGGAATTCGACCCATGGAGGACTTGAGAATTTTATAAAATACAAGAACAAAGAAGGAAAGTAGCTTTTGATCATTTTATTTGCATCTTTGCAATTTGGAGAGCTTGTACCTTGTCCATGCTAATGGAGTGTTTACTCTACTTGCCTTAGTACCAATTTCGAGGGTGAAAGATTCCCATCCTAATTGAAAATTAAAGAGGCCATTCATACCTTTAATTTGGAGCTACAATGGATTTATTAGTTGCAAGTTGAAGCTACAAGGCAGCTCGTGGTTCTTTCTTCTACAACTTGCTCTCATCCCTCTCTCACATTTGCTTGCATCTTTTGGATCCTGGAGGAATTGTGCCTTTGGTGAGATGTTGATATCTTTGTGATAGTCCAAGAATATCAATTTATTTGTATTCTGATATATATACTCTCTATTTAATTCTCAGAAGACTCTCAGGTTGAAATACCAAGTGAAACTATGTAAAAATACCAAACAATGCATAAATGGTGCCATTGTCCCTATATCTTGTTGTCAGAGCTTGAAGAGAAATTATTTCGAATTGTATTAGTAAATATTTGTGATTTTTTTTATGTATGGAGTGTCATTAATTTTATGAAGAAGTTTCATTAACATTTCACAAGTCTTTGGAACCTAAATCTCGAATTTCATAACCATTGGTGAAGTTTACTTGCATTTCCCCCTATGTGAAGACATGTATACAAACATCTGATTTATGGTAGTTGAAGAAGCCTATAGAAACTAATTGATGATGCATTGGGGAGATCATTGAAGTCCTTTATCAGTACCACATCTCTTTTCTAAAATTTGGGAAGGTATTACAACATTTGGGAAGCCATCTTTGTCCCCTACCCTTGGGGGTTTTGAACCTTGATTTGACTAGTAAAATTCTCCAACTTCTCCTGAAGTTAAATGGATGTTGCAGAAGTATTTTGATATTAGTCTATAATAACCATAGAGGTTCCTTTTTATGTCTTAATACCCTTCATATACCTTCATACCCAATTTGAAATACTTTAAAGAGTCTTTTGGAGCCATCTACCCTTGGGGGCTTCAACATAGATTTTCCTACTAATTATGCCTTTCATTCTCTAATTGTAAATGAAAGTGGCTGAAGTCTTTTGGAAGTTTCCAAGCCTATAATAGCTGCATAAATGTGTCATATTACACCTCAATCCACTCTAGACATAGTTCGAAACCATTTGGGATCATTTGGGACATTTTGGGGCTTCACTAGTCCAAGTTTCGAAAATTGACCGAAATGGGAAAAGTTACAAGTTGGGGAAATTACACATCTCAAGAGAGAAAATAGAAAGCCTTAAAGGAAAGTTGAAAACACACAAGAAAGTAAGGCTTACTAAAAGCATAAAACCCCGTAGGTGTCAAAGGCCCTTTCCAAAACTGTGTAAAGGCTCACGAATTGGCTATAGCTTTAGCTTTGGTTAATGTTACCTTTGCACTTTGTCATCCACTTTCAAGTTTCCAAAGGGATTCAAAGGAGTGGAGTTTGTTAATGAAGTGATTTAAGATAATAGTTTTTGTATTCATGAACATATTTTTTAGATTCACTCCCTCTTTTGTGTTTATTGATCTCTGTATCCATTGGACATTGCATAGATTGTATTTCATTTGCATGCAACATTGGTTTTTCTATTAGAAGTTTGATTACTTGTCAATTCAATCTCAACGGTTATGAATATTTTTCAAATGTCTTTTTTCAAATTGAAGGTATTTTTTATGTTTCTAAAATTTCCTCTATATGGGTTCTTGGTTTATTTGGGTTAGACATTGCTTCTTAAAAATTGTAGAGAGGAACGATGCAAATTTTGTCGCTTTTTATGTCCTAATACCTTTCAAACACCTTCAGACCCAAATCAGAAGCATTCGAGTCATTAATAGTCTAAGGTTCGAATTGGCCAAAAATTGCAATTTTCCAATTTTAACAAATTTATTAAAAAGGGACACTACATGAACAATAGAATTATGCAGCTAATATGAAATGGGTTGTGTAAAAAAATAACACCAACCTTAGATGTTATTGCTACGACATGTGATCTCTCCTTCCTTTCCTAATTTAATGTTTCATCTCAATGCCATCTTGGAATATTGATCTTGTTGTTTAGACTTCTCTTATCTCTTATGGTCATCTCTCCCTCTTATTCATCGACTTCTTCCCTTGTTACACTAGATCTTCTACAAACAATGTCTTGAATTGGTATAATTGATCAAACAAGTGATTTATTCATATTGTTAGCATTTTTGTCTGTATGTTTTTAAAATTTATTCTATATGGATTCTTGGGTTATTTAACATTAATATAAAATTGCTTATTAATGTTTATAGAGAGGAACAATGCAAATATTGTCACTATATTAAGGTCTCTACATAAAGTCACTCACTCGTAATGTCACCATATCCGGGCGTTTTGGTTGTATTTTATCCTACGCGTGAACTTCGTGCATGTTAAACCAGTGAAATGCGTGTGATTCGTTGGATTTGATTCCTCCAAGATCAACGGTATTCTTTGCAAGTCAACTTCATGGCCTTCATGATTGCACGCAGGGTCTTCTAATGCACAGAGGGGATTCAAATGACCAAGGGAGGAGATGGAAAGGGCACTAAAAAAATGGACGACTCACACCAAAAGTTGCAAACGTGTAAAAACGTGGCAGAATAATGATGCAGACCCACCCAAAAGAAAATCGACGGTGGAAATGGGTTTCCACGCTAGAAAGTGCACGGTGGTTAAACTTGGAAAAGGTGGAGCATAAATTAAACCGCTTACCACGTGGCAAGCGTTGGTGGAATCCGCTATGAAAAGCGGTTAAATTTGAACCGCTCATCGCAAGTTCCAAAACCACCTAAGCATATGTTCTATAAAGTTTGTTCGAAGTTTTAAAAAATGTTTTTGTTGCTTATTGCCTAGAGGAAAAGAACCCGCGGGAAACACGTCGTTGTATTCGTCAACTGGAACAACACCCAACAAGCTCACTTCACAGGTAGCTTGAAACCCTCAATGTTTAGATTTTTTTTCCCAAATGGAGAAAACCCAAGACCTTCTTCCCTTCAATGAAAGTTCAGATGAAAATGAGAAGCTTGTAGTTGACAGGGAAAGGGATATTTTCAACCATGTGTTGTCTGTGTGTAGTATTTTGTAGTCTAATGAGAATTTAATGGAGTTTAAGTCACAGGGAAAGGATGTATTTAATGTTCTTGGTTATTTTCTGTACTATTTTTTTGTCGAACAAACCCTACACTTCCCCGAATTGTTGGTGTGCAGCGAATTATTCGCAGGGAGAAAGGGTAATCATTAATGTAAATACGACCAAAATTCTATGCCGAGTAAATGCGCAGACTCTCCGTGAGGTTCTACGTTTACCTGAAACATTTCCCAAAAGCCCTGAGTTGTTTAACGAAGAAAATTTGGTAACTTTTTATAGAAACTACAGTCCGGCAAAAAAAGACAAGTTTTATTACAAGTCTTGAAAGATGGTGAGTCGCATGAAAACCTATCGTTCCCTTTGAGTATTGATGTCTTTTAGCGAGATACCCAGTTATTTTTGTCCTTTTTGAGTCAAATTTTAGGTCTAGATAGTGATAAGTCAATCACAGAAGTTATGCTAGATTTCCTTCTCCAAGTAATTTCACCCGAGTCACAGTGGAATTCGGTGTGTTGTTTTAATTTTGATGAACTCCTAGTTGAAGCGATTCATGTCCAGTTGGTGAATTTACATGAGTTGAAGCATTTCAAATATTAGTCATATCTCCTGAACCTGTTCTTGTGTTCAAACATTTCGGAATCGAAGTCTCTTGGTACCATATTTTCTCATGACCTTCCTAAACAGGTCAATATGTTTGAGTTCACCCATAAAATCATGGCAGAAGTTTAGAGAATTATTTTTAATGTTGAAATGCCCCGAGTGTTAGAAGAAATTAAAGAAACTTTGCATCCTACACCAAAAGGCCAAACAGGTGATTGGTTCTTGTATAAAGAACATACTATAATTAGGGTGTATGGTTTTACTGCTGAGTGTCCATATGAAGAAGGGAAAGATATTGATGAAGAATAATAAGAAAATTTCCTCGTGACAATTATTACAAAGCCTATTGATGAAGAAATGAAGATCATCATAAAAAAATGACAGGTTCAAAAAAAGAAGAAAAGAAGAAGGATCAAATCTGCAAAAAGTAAGAAGCTGAAATTATTTCCCTGAGAGTGAAATTGAAGAAATTTATGGCTAATGAAGAAGATTCAAGAACTCTTTCTGAAGGGACGATAAGGAAACAAGAAAGATTCTTCAAATATATCAAGAATTTTAATATACCATTGTTGGTCTAAGAAGTCAATTAGAAAATGCCAAGAAAATTGAAGAAGACTTGATAAGTCAGCTTCAAGAGAAGAAAGAATATTGTCAAAGGAAAGATCTAGAGATCCTTTCACTAAATAAATATAATGAAAATATTTTTGATGCCATGAGAATTCAAGTGTAAGAAGCAAAGAGAACTGAAGAAGTCCTAACAAGTCAACTAAAGGATAAGGAAGAAATTTGTAAAGCAAGAGAGTCTAAGATTGTTCCTCTACGGAAGGAATTGGAGAAGACGGCTACCACAAACTTGAAGTTTGAGAAGAGCATTGTTTCCTCCAAGTTACACTTGGATGAACTGTTCAGTTGAGTCGCCGAAGAATGAACAAGTCAATTGTTCAATTTTTACAAGTTCAAAAGTCCTTCCAGGCCAATTTTAGCCCCTTTTTAATTTTTTACATGTTCATACCCCTATGGAGGAATTGTATGAAGTGTCGTAGCATGATGAAATTGTGTAACAAACTTGGATTTCCTAGGACTTAGACATCAGTCCGTTACTCCATAGTTTTTTTTCCTTGTTAATTACTTGTTTCTCTTCAGTGACTTATAATTTTCGAGTTTTCCACTCAATCCTCCAAAGCTAGAGTAGTTGTCTCGGTGGTTAGTCCTTAGGAGGTTAGTAAAGTATAAGTGTCAATGTATATTACCATGGTAGGCACTATGTTTGATTCATATGAACATGTACTAATTCCCCTCTAGGTTTTTCTTAAGCCCCGTCAATAAATAAAAAAATCGTAAAACAGACAATTTTTTAATTTTTTAATGTAAAAATCAAAAAAGTCATAAAAGTTGTGTTAGGAGGTGGAATTTTCCATGGGGGTGCTCGTTTTCTAACCCATAGTGCCCATTTAACCTCTAAACCCACTTTTGAGAGAAAAATTGTGATTATTTATCACTAAAATTGATTTTCTCTCAAAAATGGCCAAAAAAGACATAATGAAGTCAAAATCAGCATCCCTCAATCAAAGGAAACATGTCAAGGAAATATCCAGAGTGGTGGAAAGATAATTCCTAACTGTTGAGGTTGAGTTCACTAAGCTCTAATTTAGTGTTTGAGATCATGATTGAGGAGGTGGCAAGATAACTCAAGAAGGAGAGGGGCGTATCTCTCTAAAGGAGAGTGTGTCCTCTTATGTGGTGCCTTGTTTATGGATGGGATATCATCCCCAGGAACGAGGGCGCACCTCATGAGAGGTGGTTACCATCCCTTGACTTGAACTCTCAATCAAATCCCTTGATACTCTCAAAAAACTTGCACTCTACTCCAAGTGAGGAATGCGCCCCCTTGGGCTCTTTTGGCTATAAAAGCGAGGTCTCTCTCCATTGTTTAGGATGGAAGGGTTGAACCTTTGATTGATTGTATTGTAATTTTTTTATCATTGTGAATGGAATAAAGGCTTTGGAGATCTCATCTCGTGTAGCTTGTTAATGTGTGGATGTCATTGCTTGTTGTATGAGGTAATCAGTATTTACTTAGCTAATTTCTTGCATTCTTTTTTGGTAAAGTTGTGGGACTGCAAAGGGAGCTATCTCCTACTAGCATAAGAGTTATAATCTTGTATTAATTCTTTCTCTTATTGATTTCTTATTGTATATCTCTTAGTTTACATGTATTTTTGGTATAAATTGCATGTTTTCCAAGTTTTTGCTATTGGCGTCACTCTTATTTAACCATCTCTTTTTTGCAAGGATTCTTAAGTAGTTGTGGGTTCCTAAACTTGGATAAGGGGTTGAGTGATTAAGCATCTTCCTCGTATTCAATTACTTTCGAATCATATTCCCTCTTGGTTCCACCTAGAAGACTTCATTCTCCCAACTTTGGGAGTGGAGTTGGTTTCTTCCTTCTTTCTCTTTAAAAAATTCAACTTTCTTGGTTAATGGTTACCTATTTTATAGATTAGATCTGCTTTATTTTTTCAAATCAAAATGGTATAGTAGATCTAATCCCTAGTTCTTTTTTCTTAGATCTAAAGTGCTTTCAAAGATTTATCATTTTACGTCTAGATCTAGCGTTAAAGTTTCCTTTTTGCAAGTTATTTAAAAGTAGATATAAAGGATTGAGCATAGGGTTTATTTCAGTGTTTTAAAGTAATATTTGATAGTTATAAGTGTCTGTTACTCACTGTCCCAAAAGACAAGCAAGGATCCTAAAGGAAACAAGCCTTCTAGCTTGTTTCCCTTAGTTCAAATCGTAAATTTTTACTTTGTTAAATTTAGCATAATTTTTTAGATTTTTCTAACTTTGTCCAAAATCACTTTTAAAGTGTTTTGGTATTTTTTCTATAGAAAAAGCTTGTTGGTTTTTATATTTTTATGAACAGGTAAGAGGAGGTGCTCCTCAATTTTAAAGGATTTGGATAATCCAAAACCCCGGAAGCATCTTACCTTCATTTTAAGTCATTTTCAAACCTTGTAAGCCTTTCTTGATCCTATATTGTAAAGGATCAAAGTCATTACCTAAAATTTGTAATCAATTATAATAAAAGTATAAGCAAATGGGATACACAACGCCCACGCCCCATCCCCCCTAGAGGGATTTGCATATTTTTTGTGGTTTTCCTTTTTCTAATATTTTTGCTTTATGGTTTAGTTAGTTAAGTCTTTAAGTCTAAAATTAACCGTTTGTGGATCCCGATTCAATGTTATACCACAGACTCACTCAGGACCTGGATTTCATTTTTGCAAAATAAGCACACACTAGCACACTATATACGTTTTTTCACTTTCAACTTATTAGATCAAATCACACTTCATCACTCACTACACTTAGCATATATTTTTTTCTTATTCTTTTCATTTTGTAGATAAGTAATGAATATTAGCTTGGTCCCCCATATGCTCTTGTCCATCGTAGACTTTCTTGATCTATGGAACAATCAAAAAGGGGATTTAAGTGACTAGATTAATAGGACAACCCATCAAATCTTTATCATTACAAGTGAAGGGATACTCTGAACTTACAATGGAGTCAAGGGGCTACTCTAAGAAGACTTTACGCCTTGCCCTGTTGGACACCTGGTACTATTTCTCAGTAGTCACTTGGAGGATAAATCCAAGCTGGGCCAAATATTAGAGTAGTTTTCTTTTGTTTGCAATTACAATCTCCAAATAAACCCACTCCTAATAAACTCATCTTAATAATTAAAATTGATCAAGAGACATTTGCAAAAAAAAATCCATTAGAACACTATTTAGCTACCTTGCACTAGTCTACATTCCACAATCATCTTTGCTTAAGTGAATTATATGTGATTGGGTTATCTATTTACATGTTAAATTAAATATCTTTTGCAATTCTTGTTTCAGTGAATTGTTTCAAACTACTAGAACATTGGCATTCATAACTTAGCTTAAAATTCGTAGTTATTTCTTGAGGACCACCCCCCTTAGCTTCGCTAGGAGTTAGCCTAGATGAAGGAGTCAAGAATCAAGTGATAGCTTTTGACTCGATATTTTCGCCCAAGGTCGCACTAAGTGGATTGAATATTTTTGCCACGTTAACCATGAGGTACGTATCAAGTGGCAACAAGCACATTAATCTTAAATGACATTCTTAGCCAGTAAATATCTCCACTCAACAAGACTAGTTTGGTTTATGATGAATATAAGAATGTTGAAGAAGGTGAAAGATCCAAACCACCAGCAAAGAAAGTTGAAAAGGAGTGTTCCAAGATACCAAGAAATAAAAGTGAATATAAATATAAGAGTTATGCAGACATTCTCAGAAGCTCCCATCAAGGAAGAGACTACAAAGGAAGAATTCATCAACAAGATTCAGAGAAAGAGGGATACAAAGATGTTGCATCATCAAGAATATCTTCTACACCCATGTATCTAAGCATATTTCTTGGTAATTGTTTCTCTTGCAATAATTTTGGGCATGGGGCTAGAGATTGTGAAGCTTATGGAAGAAATGCTCAAGCAAGAAATAGAAGTGTCCATTTGAACTACAATGTTGAATGTTACAATTGCCACAATTATGGACACGTGTCAAGAGATTGTAGAAGCATGGTAAAGCACAATGTTGAATGCTTCAAATGTCGTGACTATGGACACATGGAAAAAGATTGTAGAAACAACATGGCAATATCTACTAGACAAAAGGTTACAAAAGTTTGGAGAAGAAAATCAGAATATTTACAGGGGGGAATTCCCAAATAGAAGCATGATTTCAGGGGGAGTATCCCCAAAGAGAAGGAATATTGATAGGGGGAGTTGCAGCAGAATCAGGAGAAAGAATCATCCTTTTCCATTTATGTCAAAGGGGGAGAGAAATATCAGGAGCATGATGATAGGGGGAGTATGATGGTTTACATCAATGACAAAGGGGGATATTTTTCAATAAAGTTTTCATAGATGTCAAAATCCAAGCATAAGTATATATAACTCCAAAGTGATCCCCTTATAGTGTAGTTTTTAAGCATGGCCCTCACGAGATGAGATAACATGTGGTTGTTTCCACATGCCCACTTTGAGTTGCACACAAATGGAGCAAGTGAAGAAGCCCCTAAAGTGATGATGATGTGTGCACATAACCATGATTATGTGAATTGTAAATAAACCCCTTAATGAATACATGAATTTTTCAACAATACAAGTCAAATCCCATTGAAGAAGTAAAGCAAGAGGCCGTGAAGATAAAGCCAGATGGAGTCTCATGAGAATGATGCTAAAGACAAAAGGGGAATTTTACCCCTAAAAGGTTTCCCAAATGAAATAAAAATTTCCATAATCATATGGACTATTCCGAGACCTTTCTGGTGATAGGTGGCATGATTTCTAAATCCCCGTGGTTGAGTAGAAATGAAGGTTTCTTTGTACTAGTCCAGAATTTGGTTAAGGCCGACCTAACGTGAGGCCAGAATTTGGTTAGGGTTGACCTAACCTAAAGTGAAATAAAATGTGACTTGGAAAGGTATAAATAAACATTATAACATTTCATTTGATGTATCCAGGTTCAATATATCTTAAGCGCAATTTCAAGGAGGAAAGTAAGAGTTAAACGAAATTCAAGAGAAGGATAAAGTGAAGAAGATTGACGGAAACTTGCATAAATTTCTCATACGATATCGGAATTACAAACTTCTTATATCATTGGAAACTTGTTGTAAGGGATATGTGATGACATGATCTAGGGTTTATTTTGGTGAATGACATGGTGCATGAATATGGTTTCTCTCTTTCTTTCTTATCTTGGCAAAGGCATGGAATAGGATTTATCTTGTGATATTGGTGCATGGATTAGGGTTCTTATGGAATGATATAGGGTTCCTCTCTTGGAATGACCTAGGGTTTGATTATGATGATGATATCAATGGATTGAAGGTTCCAAGGAAGAGAAGAAGCTTAGTGGATTATTTTTTATAGGGTTTGTTGAATACAATGGCAATGACAATGACAAAGACAGTGATAGTGACAGTGATAAATTGATACCCTTACCCATATTAGGGTGGCAGGGTAGTGCTAGGGCAAGTTGGAGCCTGTGATCTCAAGGGGTTGTAGCCTCCTTCTAGTGGATGCTAGATAATCTAGGAAGTGGGTGCTTCTCTCCAATTAGAGCTATTAAATTTAAGGGGTTGTATCCTCCTTTGAGTTGGTGCTCATAAATCAGAATTTGGTGCTTCATATGAATGTAATCTTGTAATCCTAGTATATTATAAGAAAAGCATTCCATGTAAAATCTCTTGTGCACGGTGTTTGGTTTTATGTGTTGATGAATGGTATTGTTACTTATTAGTGTTACATGATGTGCTTAAAGTTAAAAATGGTAAAAATTGATCAATATTGATTCCCCCCACCTCTCAGTATTGGTGATATTTCCAACATACCCTCCATTTGGAACCAAACCAATTGGCTACAAGTGGGTCTATAGGAACAAGTAAAACTTAGATGGATCTCTTGAAAAGCATAAGGTGAGGTTTGTGGAAAAAGAATTTTCCTAGAAAGGATACATAGACTATGAAATACCTTTCACCCCACAATAGAATGGGATACAATTCGTACTCTATTGGCCTTGGCTATGCATAATGGGTGGAAATTTCATCAACTAGATGTGAAAATTGCTTACTTGAATTGATACTTGAATGAGAATGTCTTCATGTCTCAATCAAAATGTTTTGTTGTAAAGGGATAATGGACTTCATGCAATCTCATCAGGTCTTTGTATTGCCTAAAACAAGCACCTCGCACCTAGGTCCTGGTATGAAATCTAACTGAGCATCTTCTAAAATTGAATTTCAAACACTTTAATATTGATGATGCAACTTTGTTTGTCAAGGAATTTGGAAAAACTATCGTATATCTTCTAATGTATGTAGATGATATTTTTTTGACAGGGAATAATGAAAGCTACATTGCATCCATAAATAAAGAGTTGAAGAGAGGTTTTGAGTTGATTGATATGGGACATATTCACTACTATTATGGTCATTGAAGTGACTCAAACTCCAAAATATCTATTCATCTCCCAAAAAAAGTACATTGGATAATTACTGAACAAGTTTGGCATGGTTGAATGTAATTCTCTCACTACTTTAATGGAATAGAATTTGAAGCTAACATCAGTTAAATAAGGGAATGAATTTGAGGATGCAACCAAATACAAACAGCTTGTGGGAAGTCTTATCTACCTTACCACTACTAGACTCAATATTTTAGTTATAGTTGGAATTATTTCTAGATTCCTATAAAAACCTGGTGAAGGCATTAGTGCGTTGCAAAGAGAATTATAAGATACTTGAAGAGGAATCAATAATTGGACTCCAATACTCTAAGGTGAAAGACTTAAAAATAATTGGATATTCATATTCATAATTTGAATCATGGCAATAAATGGAATGGTGTGTTTACTCCATGATACCACATGAGTATTGGATCAGTATCTATCTCATGGAGATCATACAAATATTTCATTCCAATACATTCCACTGCAAAGGCAAAATATGTGACAATTGTAGAAGCAACAAAGAAGATTATATGGTTTAGGAATATTGTTATCTACTTAAGGAAGGATAATATTAGGTACCTAAAGAGGTATCCAAGGGGAATAAATGATGCAATGGTTACCCAAATGGGAATAATATATGTAATGTGTATCCAATGGGAATAATTAATGTAATGTGGCCACACATAATGGAATATGGTCAACTAAGTGGTTGGCGTTAGAGAAAATAATATAAAAATATGGCATAATCTTCTTAGGAATACTCATGAGAAATCATATATACGCATGAGTATCATTGTGTTAGTCATGTTGAGGATTATTATCGTATTGTACAAGCATGGCTTGTGGAGTGATTCCTTTATTAAGGAGTAATTGATGGTGTTACCCTACCTTAAGGGTTTTCTACATATCTTGGTGTTAATTGTATGTGAATGATTTTTCATGTTTTAGGTCAAAGGTTTAATTTTATATGCAAGTTTGCTACAAGTGGTATCAGAGCACTTTCCTTGGCAAGAAGTGGATTTGTTTTTGAGAGATTTTTAGGGAAAATATTGTGCAACGACTTTTAGGCCGATTTGTGAAACTTATTGTGTATAATTTGAAAAAACAAATTGCGGATATGATTTCCTTTCACAAAATTATGAAATTTCAAAAAAATCGCCTAATTTGGAGTTAAGAAAGTGGAGATATTGTTGATTTAAATTCAACGGTTGCGTGGATTGCAAAGAGAATATCTTTTTATAGAGTGCCCATATTGTTGTTCAACCCAAATTGGTAGAAGCAGAGTGGTTTTTACATTTCCAAAAAAATGTTATAATAGATATTCTGGGGAATATTGATCGAGTTATACTCATTTTAATTTTTTTGGCTCAAAACCCTAGCTATGAGGAATAGTAATTGATTTCTTTGAAACCCTGACTCTATTTACAGGTTTTTGCAATCAAAATGGAAAAGGTTTTTTACGGGAGAGAATGATGGTTCTAGTACTAAAGAATGTATCAAATACTACAAGTTAAGATGGAGAAACTCATGGAGACTCTAGATAAACTCTCATTTCAAGGGTGATTCTATGGTATGGCGGCACTCACTTGACTATAGCAAGATAAAAACACTTTCTAATGAAGACTTTGAACAAGTATTTTAGATAAGTGGTCTCATTCCAAGAACAAATATCAAGTGCGACATAAGGGTCTATTTTCTATATCGAAATTCCATACATCCATGTTGATTTGAATAAAAAATTGCAAGTTCCTATCAAGCATATTCAAAGCACATAGGTTGTTGGTGAAAATTTTCAATTCTTTTATGATTTGAATATTAGCATGGATAAATATGTGTTGCATTCATATTTTTATGCTTTAGATGTGGATTTTGTTGATGTTGTTTTGGGATATCCTTGGATGCAATCAGTAGGTACAATTACTATTAATGCAGAAAAAAACAAAAAACAAAAAACAAAAAACAAAAAACAAAACAAAACAAAAAACAAAAAAACAAAACAAAAAAACAAAAACAAAAAACAAAAACAAAAAAACAAAAACAAAACAAAACAAAAAAACAAAAACAAAAAACAAAAAACAAAAAAAAAACAAAAACAAAAAACAAAAAAAAACAAAAAACAAAAAAAAACAAAAAACAAATAAACAAATAAACAAATAAACAAAAAACAAAAAAAAACAAAAAAACAAACAAACTTTTTAAAGATTTGGTGCAAGAAAAAGGAAATTACTTTGCAGTATATGTCTCTTACACAACAAAAAGAGACCCAAAAGCCATGGGATGAAGTCCCTATGAGGGAACTAGTTGCAATAGTGAATGACACATCAAATGAAGAGTCTATGTGTGAAATTCTAAGTCACAATAGATCTAAAGAGCTGAGGATACCTCACAAAGAAAGAATGAGCAGAAAATTTGAAGAAGATTGCAAACTGCAGTTAAAAGAGAAGAAGAATAATAATGCAACAGAACTCAGATCGAAGCAGAATAATATCACATGTTACAATAATCAATATAATAAACAATGATGTTACAATGGAGCTAATTCGAATCATGCAGGATAATTTGAACCTCAGTTGGTCTAGCATAGGGATTATCGCCATTGGAGTGCTCCAGAAGACTCAAAGTCAACTAAACTAGACCTAAACTCATATAACTAAAGTCACAACCAGTTAACTGACTAAGGAGGGTGCAATAGTGAGTCTTTCATGCATGTCAGTCAGAAAAGGGTGCATGAGGCCACAATCAGTGGCATCTGGAGCTCTAACCCCCCACAAGAGTCAGATAACTCAAGTGGACTGCACTGGAACACTCAGTAGGTTCCTATAAAATATGGAATTGAATGAAGTGGTCCTAAAATGATGCATGCAGGGCTCAGAAGGTGGTAGATGGATCCTGGATGACATCTACATTCCACTAGGGGGAAAGTGACATCATCAACAACTAGGAAAAATAAATAATGCTAGGTAGGACAATGATGGAGTATTGAAATATCCTAACACCCACCCTTAATCCATAATTTTCATCATGGGCCCTGGTTACTAAGAAAAAAGGTCACCCATACAATCAAATAAATGATCAAAAATAAAGAATTGTCCATGAACCAAGGAAATGGCCGTGAAAAACCTAATGGGAAAAATACCCTCCCTAAAAAAGAACAGCAGTAGGGAACTCAAAGAACCTTCATGCTAAGGAAAGAATCCTAAAAAAATTTCCTCAGTGAAAGAATTTGCAAAAATATTGGTAAGTTGCTCCTTTGTAGGATAGAAATGCAGGTGCTAGATCTGGATCTGCTCCTTGATGTGCCTCCCACTTTGTAGAAGTTGTATTTTCCAAAACAAGTCTTTCAGGAACCCTTCTTTCTATTGGAGTGAATGGATCATTGTGGTACAAATCATGAACCTTTGAGTACCTTTTGTCATACAACCAAGATTGTTTCTTGGTTTTAGATCCCCCATTGAAAGTCTCTCCAAGAGATTGTGGATCAAACCCCACCATCATGCAGAACCTCTCTGAGAGAAATGGATCTGCATAACATAGTGCAAGTTTTGCATGATACTGAGATATGGTGGTTCTATGGTCAGATGGATCCCCAACTGTGTTCCCAACATCTACAAGGAATTTGTGATCCCATATTGGCCTTGGCCATGGATTTGGATCATGTGTTGGATCTGGATCTGAATATGAATCTCCTTGAAATTTATTCTCAATATCAAGATCTTGATCCTCATCTTCATTAGAAGATGTATCACTCTGATCTTCATTAAATTCTGATGGGTTAGGCAGAGAGTATGGAAAAAAATGTGAGAATTCATATGCCTTTGAGGCATGGTTTGCAAACCCTTTCGTTATAATCTTCCCAGTGGAGATCTCTGCAATCTCAACTTTGTCAGGACCAAAGACCAATTTCTTTAGTGAACCTGTGTGATTCATCTGATATACAGACAACAAAATTGCCGACAAAGAAGGCACAAATAGAACATTCTTCAACTTTCCATGCTCCACATCTATTCTTCCCTTCCCTTCAGCAGAGATCTGAGAGTTGTCTCCCATGTGAATAATCGTACCATATTTGAGATCTAAAGAAGAAAATGATTCTCTGGAGGAAACCATGTGCTTGGAGGCTCATGAATCTATGAGGACGGCTTGTGATTTTGAAAATCCATCCTTTAGTGCATGGAATCTCTCATGACCATCAGACTCACTTCTAGAATCAGCCTCTCTTGCACCTTTTGGGAGGGAAATGTTGTGTTGTTCAACAAGCTTGGTGAACTTATCTATCTTCTTCTGCATGCAAGATCTCTCTAGGTGGTTTCCTTTCTTGCAATAGGAACACTTGGATTTCTCAAATCCATTATGTTTGTCCTTCTTAGAGGTGGAGGCTCCTTATGATGGACTTGACTTGGAATTCTGCTTAGGTTCAGATGGCCTCTTATCCTTGCCCTTGCGCTTCACCTTCCTATTCGCATTTTTTTCTTCTCTATCCATAAGAGCTTGATCTTTGGAGGCCTTCAAGGAACCCATATGGATCAACTTATCTTGTTCTTGGATGAGAGATTCAGTGAAAACATATGAGGGCATCCTCCAACCAGGGAATACCATTCTCCCAGAATTGAAGGTAGAGACAAAGATGGAGAACTCAGGACCTAGCTTGATCAAAATGGATAGCACCAGCTTCCCATCCTTCTTCTCAATGCCACACTGCTTGCATTGCATAACCAGACATTTTAATTTTGAAAATAATTGTTGAATGGTCTCAAAACTGCTCGGTTGTAGAGCAATAAACTCATTTTCTAAAATATGGCCTCTTAGCTCATATTGTTTGCCGAAGAGGGTCTCTAACTTCAACCATAACTCTCTTGGAGTCTTCAATCCTTCGATGTGGAAGAGTATATATTTGGAAATATGAATACACATGAAACCAAATGCTTCATCCAATCTATTCAGATACTTGGTTTTCTCCATAGCTGAATGTGGTTCAGGATCCTTCCCCATTGTCACCCTGTAAAGTGATTTGTTTCGTAATACCATATGCATATCAGCCCTCCAATCAAGATAATTGAAGGGTTTCAAGATCCTAGAAGAGAGAGGAGATTTTGAATTGTCCATTACAACAGCTGGAGCGAATACAAGGTGAAACTGTTGCTACTGCAAAAAAAACTGCAACAACTACATAAAACTGTTATAACTGCTGCAACTGCGGAAAACTGTTGCAACTACCGTTGCACTCAAAAAATTTGAATAACCTGCAAAAAAATCTCAATTGGATTTCTCTGGATCCTTCACACGTGGCTAGACCTCATTGGATTTCTCCAATGAATTCAATGCAATGGCACCAGGATTTGCTATGGAAATCCAAAGGCTTATGGTGCACTACCGAAAGCAGTTGCTCAACCTATTCGCTCAAATAGCTCTGATGCCATGTGAAATTCTAAGTCACAACATATCTAAAGAGCTGAGGATACCTCACAAAGAAAGAATGAGCAGAAAATTTGAAGAAGAGTGAAAACTGCAGTAAAAAGAGCAAAAGAATAATAATGCAGCAGAACTCATATAGGAGTAGAATAATATCACATGTTCCAATAATCAGTATAATAAACAATGATGTTACAATGGAGAGAATTAGAATCATGCAGGAGAATTCGAACCTCAGTTGGTCTAGCATAGGGATTACCACCACTGGAGTGCTCTGGAAGACTCAAAGTCAACTGAAATGAACGTAAACTCAGCTAATTAAATTCACAATTAGTTAACTGACTAAGGGTGGCACAATAGTGAGTCTATCATGCATTCCAGTCGGAAAAGGGCACATGATGCCACAATTAGTGGCATCCAAAGCTCTAACCCCCCACAAGTGTCAAATAACTCAGGTGGACTACACTGGAACACTCAGTAGGCTCCTATAAAATAGGGAACTGACTGAAGTGGTCCTGAAATGATGCATGTAGGACTCAGAAGGTGGTAGATGGATCCTGGATGACATCTGCACACCACTAGGGGAAAATTACATCATCAACAACTAGGAAAAATAAATAATGCTAGGTAGTACAAGGATGGAGTATTGAAATATCCTAACACTATGGTGGAATCATAAGAAAATACTATAGAACCCCATGAAGAAAATTACCAGGAAGGGAATCTATAAGAAGAAGAATCTAAAGAGATACACAATTCCAAGGCACCACATGTTATGAAGTCATAGAAAGAGGCCTCAATCATTCATATCGTTGCATATCACCACCCATACCACTCTGAGAAGCAACCGTCATTAAGGACAAGTTGGGAGCACTAGAAAACCTACTGTGGACCATGATGGAACCAATGAATAAAGCAATATGGAGATGCATGGAGGACTACAAGAATTACAAGGAGATACCAAAGAAGTACAACAACATCTTGGAGCCACAAGAACTAGAATCAATATCAAGGAAGCAAGGAAGCAGTTAGACCATGTATTCACATTCCACTTGGATAGATGGATGCTTGTGCTTGGTATCAATTGACTAATTTTATTAATCGATCTTATTATATGTATTCCTCTCATGTTTCGAGCACGAAACATGTTTAAAGGGGATGGAATTTTATATACCTAGGGGAGGATAATATGGGGTACACTAGGGAGGTATCAAAGGGAAATAAATTATGTAATGGGTACCCAAATGGAAATCATATATGTAATGTGGTCACACATAATGGAATATGGTCCACTAGGTGGTTGGGGTTAGTTAGAGAAAATAATATAATAATATGGCATAAGCCCCTAAGGAATACTCATGAGAAACTATATATACACATGAGTATCATTGTATTTGTCACATCCCCTCCCATCGATCCAACACAAGGAAGGGAACATGACTACAGATCTTGGGATTTTACATAAACTCATCCCCATTCATTAGATTCATACAAATAAAAACATATATGTGTGAAGATCTATCAAACACAACGGAAGTAAAATTATTCTACTCACATATATCATGCAATTTCCAAGATATTGATAACATTCATCAAATAACTAAAACCTTGCAGAAGTAAAGCACATAAATAAAATACTCATCTTGATGTAATGTTGTCCCAAGCAACTAGCTATGTCACTGCAACGTTCCACCCAACTATAGGCCAAATGTTCTCATTAATATATCAGCATAGTTTCCACCCCCAAGATGGGCATGATTTCTACAAGGAAAAGGGGACTCTCAAGCTCAACGTAACCCAAGCAAACATCACATCTAAGCCAAGCCAGTCCACAGCTGGGTTTATCTGGCCAATGTGAACCCTTAAATTTTTGGATGCTTGCACTCAAGCTCAATCCAAAACAATGGATACCCAACCCATACACAGCAAGCTCGTTTATTGGGCCTAGATACCCATTTTTAACAATGGGATTTACAAAACAGGATGTCCATGGGTTTTCCCCAATCATGGCATAGCAGAACAACTTATGGGGAGGGAAAAATCGACCATAGGGGAATAACTAGAATTTCCCACGGATATAGGGGAATTTAGATAGTGAAAAAGACCTCCCAGGATGCCCAAATCGGATTTATTTTCTTCCACACGGCTCTGCGACACAAAAATGCCCTCTTCCCAATTAGAAAAACAAGGAAAAACTGGAAGAACGTGGAGGAAAACGCCCAGGAAGCTCAGACCGCATGAGGGAGAAAAGACAATGGTGAATAATGGCTTGGGGAGAAAATTCGTGGATCCTTTCTTTCCTAGGGATCCAAACACGTTTTTCCAAAACTGATGATTTTCCCATACCCGAATTTGGACAGCCATACCTCTCCATTCCCCAAGGCATTAACTACCTCAACCAACTCTTGGAAGAAATAAATGATTGAGTACAAAAGTCAACATGGGTAGTTGAGGGTCTATGGGTTCTCTCATTGACACTTGTCTTGACTTGATTGGCTCCAAGGGTTTGAATATTTCCCTCCCAATTCCTTGTGAAAATCATGCCCCCATCTCTTGTTGCATTGCATTTCATAGCTAGTAGTGGGTATTTTATTAAAATGCATATTTACATGATATTTGCAATTCCATTGTTCCTGACTACCACGCAAACCATATGCATCACTAAATCGATGGCAGGGCCTTGGCCTTGATCTCCTCACCACAATTTTATAACAATATTACATCATTTACATTTTAATGCGGTGGGGTCAAAATCGGGATATTACAATATTATTCATGTTGACGATTATTATTGTATTGTACAAGCACGGCTTGTGGAGTGAATCCTTCCTTAAGGATTAATTGGTGGTGTTGCCCTACCTTAATGGTTTTCTACATATCTTGATGTTAATTGTATGTGAATGATTTTGAATATTTTATGTCAAGGGTTTATTTTTATATGCAGTTTTGCTACAAAGATACTAAAGGATTTTCAAGAGACACATGTGAACAATACTCCACTTTTGATTGACAACACTTTTACAATCAATTTTGCCAAGAATTCTAGATTCCATGGTCAAACAAAGCACATCAACACAAAGTACCATTTGATTTGGAATTATGTATAGGACAAGACCATTCATTTGATACATTGTTCCAAGAGTGACAAAACTACAGACACGTTCACCAAAGCGCTAGAAATAGAAAAGCTTGAAAAGTTCATAAAGATAATTGGACTCACAAACACCCCTTCAAATTAAGAGGGGGAATGACGTTAGATACCTAATATTTAAGGATGATTGTATATTATTGTAAACTTTAGGTTATTATCCAATTAAATATTTACCTAAAATAAGATGAAGAGTCGTTGTGAAGTCCAAAGGATCTCTTAGAAAATGAAAACCAAAGGTCACTTTGCATTGTATTTATATATGATTCACGTTAATGCAAGCTCATCCCAAAATTTGGAGTTATACCAAGTTGATCAAAATAAAGGGAGTTATCCCAAGCTGATCAAAATAAAGGTTACAGGTTTTAGGGAATAGTAATAGTTATATTAGAGTATATATGGAACAAGGGTTAGGAAAGATAATGGTAGTAGGGATTAGTGGTTATAAGGGTTAAATATACTAATGTTAAATGATATAAATGCTAGTATTGAGGTAGTTGTTTCTTCCGTTAAAATGTACATATGTTATAGTAGTTAACTGTGAAACCAAATCTAGTACAAATCAGCATCTATATAGGGTCTATAATAATTGTAGATAAATATCATATACTAGAAAATATGATCAACCATACATATAAAAATACTATTCCCTTGTTTTGAATTATCAAGTTAGGGAAATGCTTAACACAAGAAGATGGTTCATTATCAATCAAATCACGAAGAAAATTTTGCACTTACATAAAAATTACATTAAGAGAACCATTATAAGATTACTAGGATTAATCTAAGAGTGCAAATTAACTCTCATGCACTTTACATTCTCAAAATACTTAAGTGCACGTAGAAATTCCCTCACTCTTATTCAAATCAAGAAGATGGAATTCACATAATGTGCAATGAACATAAATTCACCATTAACATATAAATCAAGAATGAACTAAAATCAAGAAAGAAAAACCATAAGAGTACTCAATTTGAACCAATTGATCACTTTATTAAATAAGATTTATTTCATATCCATATCATATTGATTTTGAACTTAATCCAATTCAAAATTTGACTCATTAAGATCAGAATTTGTATCCAACCCTTGAATCAAAATCATTGAAAGGATTGTCCATATAGACATTTAGAATTTCTATCATCAAATCATCATCAAGATGAACCATATGATCATGTGATCCAGTAGCTAGATGGTCAAGTTCATTCCCATGTTCAAAGAAAATAACTCTTGTTGTGAAGTGTATCTTATTCATCTTCTTTATGAACATTTTCTGCAAGCAAAATATGTCTTACAGGCATTCCTCTTAGATCAAATATAACAAAAAATGGCCATCCTACTCTACCTAGGACCTGTGAAAAAAATCCTTGATCACATTGACATGGAAGTACATAGGGCTCTATATTCAGTGCATACCGAGTAGTATTAATCATGGTAAACCCACTATCATGATCAATAGCATTCATTATGTCACCTTGTAGCAAAAATTTGTAACACCTAACCTTAAAGAGAACCACTTTGAAGGATTTAAAGTCTATATTCATTGGATCTTTAAAATAGCCATAGTAACTCAAATCATATATGATCAAATGTTTGTCACCCCTATGGTAAATATTAATAACCCAGAAAATTCCAATTATCCCATTATCACAAGTTTCGTTTCTTATCATCTAATTATTTTGTGCAATATTTCATGCCATTACACCAAAGAGTTTTGTGGTGTTTCACCTACATGCTCGATATGTTATAAATGCATTGTCATGAATTAATAACTATATGTATAAAATAATTTGAGGAACCAAAAAATTAAAAATTAAAATCTAAAAATCAATGATAAATCCTTACATTTCTATATGTTGTACCATGCTATATAAATTTTCTTATGCACTAAATTAGTATCATTATCCAAATAAGCTCTTTTAATTAGCTTGTCCACCCCACTCCATGATAAGCAATGGTAAATTTCACTATATTTCTATATCTATATCTTCATTTAGTCCAATATTATTTGCAATATATAAATACATTGCATCCCACTCTCCACTAGCTATATAAAGAACAAAAATGAATCACTCAAGCTTAAATAATTATGTTAGAAAATAATAATTACAATAAAATATAAATATAAATTGCATTTGTTTCTATCCACATTTTCCCAACAACACATCCCTTTCAAATTTGTTGGTGTAATTGATATCACAACGGACGGGCACATTAATATCACCCACTACTTAGGGTAAATACACACTAAAATACACAGTGGATTGACATACCATATAGCCTTCAACCATTGATCCCTGTAGACATGATATTTGTCTAACAAAATCCCTTCAACATATTCAAGTGCCTCTCCACCAACCACATTGACCTTGTGTGTACATGTCCACATATTTCAATATCCTTGACTAGGTGCATGAGATAATGTTCTTGTGTGTTGAAAAGCATAGTTTCATTTAACACGTTAAAAATATTATCTATCTCTCTGAATACTTGATATCTTATATATGGATTTATTTAGATGGAAACCATATAATAGTATGAAAATAAATTACATGTCAACATAAAATTATACAATTCAAATAAATCTAATATCCATGTGGTCTACAAGTAACGTTTCATTTTGTTGGAACCAAATATTATGCAGGTCCATCACACCTCTGGATCCTTTGGAGGCAGTCAATCAAAAGACAATAGTCAACTAGTAGAGCAGTCGATTGGAAACTAGACAGAGTGGTCGATTGATCGATCAATTGAATGGTCGATGAGGCAGTGGTCAGCTCGACTAAATAAAATGACTAATTTATGATACATTGCGGATTTCCTGGAAATGATTAGAACTGACGAACCATATTTGTGGAACAGATCATCCTCACTTCAATGGATTTTTTTAGATTTGGGGACTATAAAAGAATGACCTTATGGGTTGTATTGATATCGACTTATGATGGTGATCTCTTATGATATAATGCATTGTGATATTTTGATCATAATGTCAATTGTGCTTAAGTATTGTAAACGGTGTCTTTAGACACCACCTCATATGATAATCTACAGGGAGATCTTACAGCTACAACAGATCTCACTAATCTCACTCATGAATTGCATAGAAGAAAGAAGAATCAATAAGCACTCATGAACATAGAAAATGGAGAATAGCAGTATAATCATACATCAGCTGTAAGTTGGCACTGTGAATAATTTAATACAATACATAACTGTCAAGAGAATTCGAATTAGCCAAAGGTCATTTGAATCATCCTCAATGTGTATCTTGTATAACATTGGAGACATCATCCAATCAATAGCAATAGTCAAAAGTCAGTCAAATGAGTCTAACTGAGTCTAACTTAGCCATGTGAGCACAAATCAAGGGATGGAGACTCCAAGGAGGGCGCATGAGACTGTCAGAAGTTCAAGTGGCACTCCAAAATAGACAATTGGGAGCTACAAGGAGTTAAACTAAGCAATAAATGCAAGAACTGGGAAATCAATGCTCTAGCTGACTATTAAAATCCCGGTAGGTGAGATAAGGTACATATGTCATCCAGGTGAGGAAAACCAGGTGCATCAGGTAGGTAGGAGGGCTACTGGGGGCTGAAGACAGGCTCTAGGGAGCTGAAAATAGGCTTTAGGTGCTGGGGAGACCACCATACTGATGACTGGATGCATGCAAATGCATGCATGATGATTGGATGCATGAAAATATAAAAAATGATGGTGGTAATATTCCAACACCCCCTCTCAAGCTATACTATGAGGTAGTAACTAAAAACTGAAAGTAGGGCCCTAGTGACTGAGACCAAAGGTCACCCCGTACAACAATCTAAATAATAAATGAGGAAAGAGGGAAAACCCAATGGTAAGAACTCCCTCCCTCAAAATAGACTGAAGGATGTTAATGTAGCATGGAATCACCCACCACAGAAGGAGGAAAGTGACCCTCTTTACCGAAGAATGATCGATCGGCAAGAAATGGATCAATAATGTGAGAAGGATGAAACCTTCCATTCTGAAAATCAGATCCAGTTCTCCTTTGATCAAGTGGATCACCAACAAGATCACCGGAAGATCTAAGATTAGTGGCTTCCCATCTCGGAAGAGGAGGATCATCAGGTGAAATATCATCAGGTTCTTGTGGATCCGGATCTCCCACTCGCTCATCTTCACTGTCAGTTGCTAGATCTTCAAGTTCTTGTGGATCTGGATCTAGGATTCGCTCTTCATCATCTTCACTGTCATACTTTGATTCTGAATTGTCATGTAATGAAGGTTCACTCTCTTAGAGCTCATCAAGCAATGGAGGTGTGGTAAGAAAGTTATCATGCTCAACAGGATGAGCATCATGAAGAGGCCATTCCTCAAACTGTACACTCCTCTCAATAAATGTATACATAGTAGTAGGATCAAGTAGCTTGTAGGACTTTGCACTCAATGCATATCCCACCAGTATACACTCTCTGCTTTGTGGATATAGGGTTCTCCTTTTCTCATTTGGAATCCTTGCCCATGCTCTAGATCCAAACACTCTAAGATGAGACACAACATGTTTCTATCCCATCCATGCTTCGAAAGGAGTCATATCTTTGAGTCCTTTGTGAGGAACTATGTTATGAAGGTAAGCAGCACAGTTGATGGCTTCTACCCAAAGACTAGGGTGCAACCGTTTTGACTTGAGCATGCAAGTTGCCATCTCCTTCAATGTTTTTTTCTTCCTTTCTACAACACCATTCTATTGTGGTGTATAGGGAACAGTATGTTGCATCTTAATGCCTTCATCATCACAAAAACATTGAAAATCACCTTTGACATACTCACCCCCATTTTCAGTGCGAATGGCCTTGATCTTTCTATCTAAAAACTTTTCTGCAGAAGACTTGAAAAACTGAAAGTATCCAAATACTTCAGATTTTAACTTGAGAAATTATACCCATGTAAATCTTGAATAATCATCAATAAAAGTAAGAATATACCTTGCCTTGTTCAAAGATAGATCTGGAAATGGCCCTGCAAAATCACTATGGATCAAATCTAGGGGATGAGAGGCTCTCCTTTCCTTTCCTTTCTCAAACCTCTTCTCAGGATGTTTTCCCATCAAGCAACCCTTACAGTTTCCCTTGGAAAACTTGACTTTGGGAATTCCTTCAACCATCTCTTGTGTATTCATATCTTGCAAGTACTTGTAGTTGAGATGCCTAAATATTTCATGCCACAATCTACTCTCTTCTTTTGCATGAGTGTGAAGAGCAGATTTCTTGGAGAGAGGAAGAAAATGAGAGAACTCATACAGTTTCAAATTGTGATTTGCAACTCCTTTTGCAATGATATTTCCTGAAATCATGTCTTGTATTTCGACCTCATTAGGAGAGAAGATTGCCCTCTTGGGATCTCCAGTATGAGTCATCTGATACTCAAAGTAGATTTGCAGTGAGAGTGGGGAGATATAGCACATTTGAGAAGCACCCATGATCAAGTTTTATTCTCCATATCCCTTCAAAAGAGACCTCATAATCATCCCCAACATGATGGATGGTCCAACAGTAGATTCTAAACCAGTGAAGAGATCCTTGTAGGAAGACATGTGTCTTGATGCTCCAGAATCTATGATGAAGGAGGATTGTGTTGATGCACTTGCCATGAGAGAATGGCATATCTCTTTGTCCTCAAATACAGATGGTTCACTCTCTTTCTTTCTAGCACATGCAGGTACTGGAAGATTATTTTTTTCAAGGAGTGAATCCATGAGATCTATGGTCTTCTTCATGCAGGAACTCTCAGGATGATATCCTCTATTGTAGTATGTGCACTTGGATTTCCCGTTCTGAGTTTGCTTGTCCTTATTATAATTTGAAACTCCATCTGACTTTTTTGGAGCCTCCTTCTGCTTTTGGTCATTCGACCTCCTTTCAGAAAAATTTGTGTTTCCCTTTACCATTCTCTCTTCTCATCTCAGTGGATGAAAGAGATTAATCCAATTTGGTTTTTATCACTCCCATGTGCACTAGTTTCTCCTCCTCAAGTGTGAGGGATTGGATGAAGTCTTTAAGCGAAGGGAACTTCCATTTTGGAATGGACAACTTTGTTGACTGGAAGGTTGAAACAAACACTGAATAATCAGGGTCTAGCTTCGACAGGATGGCAAGATGAGTTGTTTGTCTTCATTCTCAATACCATACCTCTTCAATTGTGAAATCAAGTTCTTGAATTTGTTGAGAAACTCAGTGATAGTTTTGAAAATGCTTTGGCTCATGGAGATGAGCTCATTTTCTATCTTATGACCCTTCAAGTCATCCTTCTGGCCAAGAAGAGATTCGAGCTTGTCCCAAACCTCCTTTGGGGGGCTTGAGATCAATAACATGAAAGTGTAGGTCTTTAGAAATGCTAAGTAGCAGCAGTCCTACTGCTTCATCAAGCTTGTCTAAGTACTTGGATTTCTCTACTACACCAGTGGGATCAACTGTAGAGCCATTCACCACTCTGGAAAGGATCTTGGACTTCAATAATATGTCCATCTTTTCCTTCCATTCGAAGTAGTTGAATGAATTCAACTTGAGATCCATGATACTGCAGAATTCAAAGTTGAAGAGAGGCTAGTCCTGCAAAACAAATGAGAACTAAGAAAGGAAGATCTGCTGCAATTCAAATTGAACATTTCCTTAGGACATTGAGCACATGTGACTGGGTCCTTCACACCTAGCTAGACCTCACTGGATTGCTCTAGTGAATTCAAGGAAATAGCACCAGGATTTGTTGTGGAAACCCAGAGGCTTCCGGTGCTCAATGAAAGATAGCTGCTCAAATAATTGTTGCAACTGCTGCAATGGCTGCAACTGCTACTGCTGCAATTCGAATAGATGCTACCAGCTTTGATGCCATGTGATAATATGCAAGGAGATCTCACAACTACAATAGATCTCACTAATCTCACTCAAGAATTGCAGAGAAAAAAGAAGAATCAATAATCACTCATGAACACAGAAAATGGAGAATAATAGTATAATCATACATCAGTTGTAAGCTAGCATTGTGAATAAATGAATACAATACAATAACTGACAAGAGAATTTGAATTAGCCAAAGATCATTCGAATCATCCTCAGTGTGTAGCTTGGATAACATTGGAGACATCATCTAATCAGTAGCAGTAGTCACAAATAGTCAAAAGTCAGTCAAATGAGTCTAACTGAGTCTAACTGAGCCATGTGAGCACAAATCAGGGGATGGAGACTCTAAGGAGGGTGCACGAGGCTGTCAGAAGGTCAAGTAGCACTCCAAAATAGACAACTGGGAGCTACAAGCAGTTAAACTGAGCAATAAATGCAAGAACTGGGCAATCAATGCTCTAACTTACTGTTAAACTCCTGGTAGGTGAGATAAAATGCATATGTCATCCATGTGAGGAAAACAAGGCGCATCAGGTAGGTAGGAGGGCTACAGGGGGTTGAAGACAGGCTCTAGGTGCTGGGGAGACCACCATACTGATGACTGGATGCTTGCAGATGCATGCATGATGACTGGATGCATGCATGCATGCAAATATAAAAAGTGATGGTGATAATATTCCAACACCTCCTTCTTGGAATGCTTATCCATTCTACTATTTTATTTTATGGCATGTTTTTCAAAGAGAGTTTCCCAACATGGTATCAAAGCTGTTGGTTTTGACCTAGCCTGTTGTCTATGAATCGTGTTGAGTCAAATATAGGATTGGCTAACTATGGGATGAAGATTTGTCGACTGGTACCTTTCTTTGAATTTGAATCAGATCTGTTTGATCCAAAGAATGGATTCCAAGATAGAACATGTTATTTTGAATGGGCATAACTATGCAATCTAGACACTAGATATGGAAACCTTGTTGAAGAGCAAGGGATAATGGAAATATACTGAGGTTGTTATTTAGATCCAACTGATGCCTAAGATAAAATTTTCATCATCCAAAAGAAGGATGAGGTTGTTGGGATCATTACGACCTACATTTCTAGGGAGATACACTTCCATACAAGCGAGATTGACTGCCCTCATGTCGTTTGGATAAATATGAATTTGTTGTTCGACAAGGTTAATGAAATTCAAGTGATGCAGATAGAGAAAGAGTTGATATCTATAAAACCCCATTCCTTTGAAAGGATTGAGGATTATTTGGCTTGCATCAAAGAGATACAGTTGAAATTGGGAAAATGTGGAAAGATTTTTCCGAAGAAGGGTGGACATCTCATTGAAATGTTCCTAATGAATCTAAGGACACCTTATGATTTATTGTGATCTTCTTTTTGCACCAATTAATGTTACGCAAATAACATGGTAAGGATTTCACCTTTGATACACTATGATTTATTAATCAAGGATCAACAAAATTTATTTTATGAAGGGAATCTTGGTAGAAGACATCAGGTTCACTTTCTCAAAGTCAAAGTCAAGAAAATTTACAAGGAACGTGACCGACTGGATAAACGACGGGAGTGTAGCGACCAACCTACTGAAAGAAATATTGACAATTCAACACTGAGCAAGAATAATTGAAAGAAGAAAACCAATCACTATTGTTGAAAGGTGGGACATGTGGAGAAAACCTGTTAGAAAAAAACAAGGACTCGGAAGAAAAGGTCAAGTATCTTGAAGAAGGTGCGTCAGTTGGTCCTTCGATCAATCAACCTACAGAAAAAATTCATATTTTTTATTTGCACGTCCCAAGCATTAAATGCTCATGACTCGAACTGAATGGATAGTCAATTCTCAGTGCACTCATTATATGGCTAAGGATGCTTCTTTATTCTCTTCCTTAAATGGAGCTCCGCAACAAAACATTTATGTAGTTGATGATTATGCTCACGATTTTTGGAAGTGGCGATGTTGAATGCAAGCATGGTTTAGTATCCAATGTCTATCGTGTCCCTAGATTGAACAGAAACTTGTTGTCGGTTGATCAACTTATACGGACTAAAAATAATATTGAATTTTGTTCAAAGCACTTTATTGTAAAGGATATTAGGCTTGGGGGGGAACTGTTTCTTTAGGATATTCAGATCCCAAATATGGACTATATAAGTTATATGACTCTCCTCGAAATTATTTTCGACCAACTAGTCTGACTACACTTATTGCTCATACCGGTGACAGAAGTCGAACTTGGCATGAATGACTTGGACATATGAACTTTCGAAGTTTGAAGATTATGGTAACAAAGAATATGGTTACTGGTCTCCCAAAAACTATTCCACCTGATGGAGTTTGTAAAGGATGTGTGCTTGGAAAGCATCATCAAGAATCCTTTGATTCTGGAAAGCATGGAGAGCACAGGACCAAATGGAACTTGTTCACAATGATCTTTGCTACATGAAAAAACCCTCATTAGCATGTGTGAAGTATATTTTAACCTTCATTGATTTTTTCTCTAGATTTACATTGGTATATTTCTTTAAAAGCAAGAGTTATGTTTTTAAAATGTCAAGGAATTTAGGGCATTGGCTAAGAAGCAATGTGGCCAACCCATCAAATCCATAAGATCAAACAATGGTGGATAATATGTGAGTCGACAATTTGAAGAATATCTCTTGTAAAATGGCATTCCTTGGAAAAGATATATCTGTCACACCCCTCAGCAGAATGGAGTTGCAGAGTGAAATAATAGGACTTTGGTAGAAATGGTGTGGAAATGGTTTGGTGCCTTCTGCAGACCAAATAACTTCCGACTATGTTTTGGGAAGAAGTTGTTTATTGATCAAACTATCTCTTGAACCTTCTTCTGACAAGAGCTATCAATGACATGACTCCAGTCAAGAAGTGATGAGGAATAAAACCCTTTGTCGGACACCTTAGAACCTTTGAATGTGTTGCTTGGGCGCATATCAGTGATAACGGCAAGAAGAAATTGAATGCAAAGAGTCATGCTTGCATCATGATGGGCTATTACGATGAATCAAAAGATTATCGATTGTTTGAGTGGTCAAAAAAAGATCATTTTGAGAATAAATGTGATCTTTGATGAGAAGATTCTAGGTACTAAGTTATTGAAATCCTCCTATGGTATATTGCACAATTATCCTTTTTATATTATTGAAGAATCTAGATAAACTCTACCCTTCTTTGAATTTTTTACCAGATGGTCGAATTTTACTCCTAAGTCGGATGGTAGTTAGTCTACATTGACTAAGAACTTCGACATACCTGCTCATCCGACTGACAATAACTGACTTGAATCACCATCGACTTGTATACCACGGTGGGATGCTAAAACAATTGAAGTTGTTGGACCTAATGTTGGAGATGCTAGTATTGGTCAACGACCCATAATCAAAAGCAACATGGAACTTTTGCACTAATGGAACGTGTTCTTGAAACATGTGATCCTGACACTTATGTTGATGCTCAAGGAGTTCCTAAATGGGAAAATGTTATGGATGTTGAAAATGATTCTTTAAAAAACAATCACACTTCGGAACTGGTTTCTTGACCATAAGAAAGAATGTTGTGAAGTGTCAATGGGTCTACAAGACCAAGTTTACTTTCGACGGTGTTGTTGAACGTCATAAGGATTGACTGGTAGCCAGGGTCTTCTCTCAGTAAGAAGGAATCGACTACATCGAAACTTTTTCCCACGTTTCCAAGATGAACTCAGTCAAACTGGTTATTTCCCTTGCAACTCATTTTGGATGGGAACTTCATCAAATGGATGTTAAAAGTGCCTTTCTTCATGGAGACTTGTCTGAAGAAATATATATGGGAAAACCTTCTGGTTTTGTGACAGTTTCTAGTCTTGTTTGTCGAATGAAAAATTCATTGTATGGTTTGAAACAAGCACTCTATGCTAGGTATGAGAAGATTGATCGTTTCTTTATTAATCTTGGATTCAAACGTTGTGAATCTGATCACGATAGTTATGTATTACATGTTCATAATGATACTTTGATTGTAGCATCGTATTTTGATAATTTAGTCATAACATGAAATGGTGTCAATATAATTTTGGGATTGAAAAAACAACTCGTAGATACCTTTGAAATAACTAATCTTGGTCTATTGCATTTCTCTCTGGGAATTCAAATTTTGCAAATGAATGATGGTATCTTTATTTCTCAACAAAATTACGTTTTCTATCTTTTGAAACAATTCAAGATGGATGAATGTAAGTCTTATGCTACATATTATCAGTTGGGCATTAAATTGTCTAAGAACTATGACTCTCCTCGAGTCGACACCGCTCTTTATCCATAGTTGATCGGTAGCTTGATCTACTTAACTCAAATTCAATCTAATCTCCCATTTGTTATTATTGTGGTTTCTCAATTTATGCAGTATCCTCAAAAAAGCCACTAAAAAGCTGCAAAGATAATTGTTCGCTATATTAAGGGAACTTATCAGTATGGTATTAAGTATTTGTTAGGTTCCCAATAAGGGAAAATGGGTACAAACACACAAAAGACAGAAAAAATAGGCGTTAAAGAACAATTTTCTTATTAATAAATGTATAATATATACATGAGAATGACCCTTAGGTTCATCTTCCCAATTGGTCTCTTGGACTCCCGAATGACTCTTCCTATTCACTTGACGTGAAGAGTAAACATAATTTACATTTTACCTTAACCCATAGGATTAGGTTCCAACAATTCCCCCCTTAATATGAAGGGTTGTATGTGAGTCCAAGAAGAGACCTAAATAACTGGAAGTGGAGAGCTACCACTATTGAACATTTCCAACTTGACAATCTGACTAAGCCAAGCAAGTTAGCAGAAGATGACTTCTCCTGCTAAATAGAAGTGCTCTCTGAAGTGGTCGTTCTGGCTAACCATAAACCAAAAGGGCTAGCAAAAGTTGATGTCTTCTAATAATTGGGTGGTTTAGCTGACCACAAACTCTTGAACTTGGAACGAAGGCTTAGAGGTTCTTCCCGAAACTTAGCACGAAGGCCCAGAGGTTCTATGTAAAATGGTGGTTTGGGGACCACCATCTGATGTCTATGAGAAGTTGAAGTATTATGATAAATGGTTGGTTTTAGGATGACCATAAACTCTGGAGCTCAATCGAACATAGCACCTCCTTGGTTCGTTTGTTCTGGCTCGCTTGATCTCGCTTTCTTGTTTATGATGGTCTTCATTCCCCCCTGTCAGGAAACAACGTGAGGAGTGGAAGTCTCATGGTTTTTATGAGTGTCAAAGCTATACATCTCATGGTGGTTATGAGTGTCAACACTAGACACATAATACTACAAACTCATGAGTACTCTAGAGCATGGCTCTCTTTCGTCTTTTGGATACATCTATGAATCTGGCCTCCGAAACTAGTCATGTCTCATGCTCGTTTGATCTAGCTTACTTGAAGAAGTCCATGACTACTTGTTTTCAGAATGGAAAGGCTTTGAAACTTGAAGCCTAACATAATGTTCCCCCAGGCTAGGTACAAGATAAGAAGTAGTAAAATTTTCTACTGCAAGTTTCACTAGGGTAGGTTTCTTCAGTCTCACACATCTATCTGAAGAATGGTTCTACTTCTCGCAATGCTAACAAGGATGAAGATCGAAACACTAATATTTCACATAGCCAACTTGATCACAATGTTAGCATATGGAACTCTGAACAGGTTGTACATCTTATGACATTATTTCACTATGTGTTGGAAACTAATAGGAATCATCTTCAAAGAGATGGTTGTTATGAACAAACTGTAGTTCAAAATGTTGATTCCTTTGTTGTACATTGTCCTCTTTGGATTTTGAATCTTGTAGATGGGTGATAAAAGGAGAGTTTCATTGTTGATTGTGATTGATTCATCTATAGTAGTAAGTATTAAACTGTTCAACAACTCTAAGATTGCTTCAATTTGAGACATTGTGAGGAATGTGTGAAGCATCCTTGTGCAGGAAGGACCAAGTAGACTCAATAAACAAGATAAAGGCTTCTTGCAACTCTTCCCTTTACAAACATGACTCAGTAGACTCGTTCTCAAAAGTGAAGGGTGTCGGTCTCAGCCGAGAATGCACCCACATACAATGCAATTCAACTTTTCCTTCAATTTGGTACTATACAAAAACACATGCAAGTACCAAAAATACACTAGAACGTACAAAAAACAATTTGCAAGTTACACTTCTAAATGTTGAATTGGTGAATATGTTATACCTTAGTTCTTTTGTGATGACGATCTCTGCTTCTGCAACTTCTTCTTTTGGAGGAACTATATCTACAACTATAAACTTGATTGGACCAAACCAGTCCCAAATCTTCTCTTGAAGCTCAATACTATCAACCAGCTGCAACTTTCACAATGCAAGGCAAGAAAATGCATAGAGCTTGAAGATTTTGGAATATGTTGCAACTGGTTGCATTGCAATAGTGAGAGATGCATATTACAAAGAAACAAGATTATAAGTACACTTGGATCTCTTCAACAATTTGCAATCTAGTCTTACACTATGATTTCAACAAGCTTCATTAGAGCAAATTTAATATCTACAATAATCTACAACAATCTCTGCAATATTGAACTTAACATAGTGTCTCTAAATCCTACCTTATGGACTCCTCTCAATACTTGAAGGAAGCTTCTATATATCAAATAGGGAAAAATATGTGAAGCTTGGGAGGAAGACTACAAAAGTTCAAGTAAAGACTTCAGCTCTTTTGTAATATCCTTCAATGTAGCATCAGTTGCCTTTCGAACAACCTTGCCAAGCTTGTACATCCCCAATCCTTGCAAGATCACGTGATGGCATCTCAAAAAGAAAATCACTGACAGCTAAGTGTGTTTTTATGACTTTTTGTAAATGTTGAATGGCATCTTGGACCCCTTCTCACTACAGTGCAGTAAGGTATGAAACAAATGGATTTGAAATTGAAAAAAGTAGAATGTGAATACAATATACAATCCAAAAAGAAGCAGAAGAAACCGGTGACCAACATCAATGGCTCTCTTAGCATTGAAATGGTACTAAACTTACTATAAACCTAAAAGAACACATTGTGTTCAAGGCACCACATTCTCCTTGGATAGTACCACAACATTCATTCCAATAGTGTCAAGATAGGAGTACTTTATCTCCCATTGTGGTCGTCAATCTTCACTCTGCAAACAAATTATCCAAATATATAGCGTGGAGAAGATTGTAAGTCCAAGCCACACCGTGTGTCAACATCACTGCACAAGCAACTACTTGCATGTAGCTCCACTCCACACGGGTCTCAATGCATATGTGCGTGTCAAACTGCAACGGTGACTTACACCACCAATACTCTACGTAGAGAGAGATATCACGTTCAAACAATATAGAGGGCCCACGCACCTGAACGAAGATTACGTCTTCATCAATATTAGGGTTTGTAACTTCAATGGATAAGCTCACGCGCCAGTAGAGAGATAGATGTCGAACTGGAAGATACCGCAGTTTCGGCTTCGTGACTTTAAACGATGAGCATTCAATGAGGGATGTCACTTCAACACAGCACCAAACAAGTTCCTTCATGCACGGGTAGAGAGAGATGGAGTCTACAAACAATACTCTTCACACAGCATACAAGCACCAACGATATTCATTCTTGAATAACTCTCCACATATCTGATCGCACGAGGGATCCCATCCAACAATTACGCAGAAATAGTCACGAAAATAGGGTTTCCATGGCTAGGATCCACGATGGGGAGAGAGATTCCACGCTCATCGCACTGGAAGTGAGATACCAGAAGAGAGATACTTCAATGCAGTTTGGGGATCCTAGACGTTGGAAAATCACAGCTTTCAAGCACTTACACGATGGACCATAATAAAGCAAAGAACGTTGATTAACGTCAGGGAATCCTGGCATCTACGCATTAAGTTAGCAGGTAGGGATGAGAGGACATGGTAACACTCCACAAGCTAGAGAAACGCATCGCCAACCATGGGAACGAGAACTTGCCAGACCCACTGAAAATGTGACAAACATTACGCACCAGCGAAGAGGGAATACCACATAGCAGAAGTTATTCAAAAGAAATAGTGAAATGTAGGCCCTCCAAACAAGCCATTACGGCCCATAGCACAATGCCCGCAACAGTAATCGGGAGGAAGGCAAATTGTCGCCACAACTAGCAAATAGAATGAAAGCAAGAAAAGGATTATCACCATGAAATTTTACAATGCGTAAATATGTTGGAATAAACAATTCCGACCTCCAAGGTAAGCCCACGTGACTTGTCAATGATGTAGGTAGTGAATTAAATAGGGTAGTTGAAGTTAAATTAGTTTCTAGAAGAGGCTTACCGCCCTCTCTTTGGAATCATCCAGAAGCTGTATACCAGCGTATATGTAATATATTTTTCTCATTTTTAATATAGAGTTTGCTGAGCCGTAGAGCTCTGTTCTCAGCTTCCTCTGAAACTACTCTGGCTCCCCCTGATTCTCTAACATGGTATCAGAGCCAAGAGCCACAACCTCTCCCCCATCGGGTCTTTTCTGAGCGGTGTAGGGCAGCAATATCCCATCTTGGGTTTTCTCTTCCGCATTCTTAAATTTTATCAGAATTCGATCACCCAGGGGCTTCAATGTCGAGAACTTCGGAGCCACGGAAGTCATGGCCCTAACTCAGAACGCCGTGCAAGGAATGCACCTGAGAGCCACAAAGGACGACGCCATAGACGGCTTGCTCGGTAAAGCCGGCCTCAGGCCCTCATAGGACCTCAGAGTGAGGTTGCTTCCCATCTGAGAGGTTGCCATTTCGAAACCCAGGAAGGTTTAGCGAAAATATTGGGGAAGTTTTTGGGTAATGTTACTATAGCTCATGGACCGTCGAATCTGGCCATTGAATTGAATCCGTGAGGAAAGGTGCCGCCATTATCCTTCTCCTTCCTTCCGTGCGTGGGTGGCTAGCTAGCAAGCAAGCAGCAACAATGGCGCCTGCGTATCGCCCCGAGTCTCGTACCCTGAAATGAGCTTCCGAATGGCAGCGACGTAGGCTTGGTCCTCCGAATAATATACTCCCTCGACTATGGAATACATTCGCGTATCGTCGCTGTCAAATCCACAGTTGACATAACCCTCGCTCTTCATCAACACATACACGGTGGTTGGCGCAGGTGCTGCAGGCACTGGAAGAGGTGGATGTGTGCAGTGAGCTCGGTGATGCAGAGAAGGAAAGTTGTAGAGGGTACTGTGGGTCGATGTTCGACTTTATGCACAGAGAAATCTGGTAAGGTCTTCGTTCCTTCCTCGTTTTGATTGATTAGGGTTTCCGTCGGGCTTCTGTTGTGGGCTCTGGCTGTGAGGTGGTCTCGGTGGACTCTGTGTCGGGTTAATTCCAATGTGGTTCTGTTATTGCGTTTAAGGGAAATATCAGTGGTTGTGAGACGGTCCTGGTGGCCTATCTGTCTTTTTATGTTTGCTGTGGCTCCTTATTGTGTTAAGGACTTTTCCTTCTGTGAATAAGGAATCAAACCCTCTATTGCAGCCTTCAGTACAGTAGAATCGACTGCCCCTCGAATTGGGGGACCCTTGGAGGAAAATGACTGGATAACATAATTAAGGTCGAATTGATGATGCGCCACCTGAAATCTCAAAAGAATGTTAAAAGAATGTTGCTAGAAGAGCCAAGAGCTCCATTCAGAAATCCTGCTCCTCAAACCCTGTTTTGTTTTTGCCCCTCAGTAGCATACTCTGTTTAGGGGGTTATGCTCTGCCTCCTCTGAATCTTTCATGGTAACAGGAGCCCGCGTGAAGCATCCTGTGCGCAGAGCCTGTCGCTGCCAGAACATCTCCGTCTGTATGAGGTGGAGCAGCCCGTGAGAAGGAACACTTTGTTTAGCAAAGACAGTGGGAGCTAGGACTGTAATTAAACGGAACAGTATAGTAAAGACATTCAGTCACAGCCACAGAGCAAAAATGGGCAGGAAGTCTAGGTCTAGACAAGCCAAGAAGAAAGAAAATCAGTGGAGCAGAGTGGATCTGCCATCACCTCCACAGTTTAATGGCACGAATTTTGCCATGTGGACAAGTAGAATGAGGGTATATCTACGGTATGTAGATACACATGTTGAATTAAATGATGAAGCCAAAGATGCTTTGGCATTGCATCTCATCCAACTAGCTGTGGATGACAGATTGATGCAAATGATTACAGCAGCAAAGACTTCTAAGGAAGCATGGTGCATTCTAGAGGAAGAATGCAGCGAAAGGGGGAGCAGCCATAAAGAAACAGCTGTAGTTATGGTTCAAGTTGAAGCTGAGAAGAAGCTTGAAGTCTCTGTCAGTCAAACAGAGCACAAGAAGTTTGAAATGAGTGAATCCCACATTGCAGTCAAGCATGTGGATGTTGTTGAGGTTGAAGAGGAAGCTGCCATAGTAGCAGCAGAGAATGGTGAATTAGCAACTCAAGAAGTTGCAGGACAGCCAGTAGAGGCTGAATGTGAAGAAGAAAATGAGCTCATGAAGAGCATGCCCATGAGGGCAGAAATTTTTCCTAACAGTCTAGATGTTTGTGAGTGTGCAGGTATTGAGAGCAAGAATCAGCCTGCAATAGCTGAAGAAAAAGAGCATGCAGTCAATGTACCAAGAAATTTTGATGAAGATTTGAAATTCATTGAAGAATGGCTCGAAAAGCCAAACTATGTTGAACTGAACTGCACTGATGTTGTAGTCGTTAGAAGTTTAGCTGAAGGCAGCATTGAAGTTGCAAAAATGAATGAAAAAGAAGGCAGCCATGTAGCTGCAAAAGATGAAGAAAAGGGTGACAGTTTTGCTACAGCAGTTGAGCCAGCTGAAAATGAGGAGATGGATGAACAGGATGAAGAATGTGAAGATGAAAAGCCTGTTGAAGAGATCTTTGAGAAATGGAGTCCTGAAGAGATAAGGTACTATTATGAGCTTATGTGGCAGCAAGCCACAGATTCACAGGTTGCTGAAAATATGAAACCTGAAGATAGCATGTGGGAACCTCATATGATGAAAGCAACTCTGAATTTCATTGAAGGAGAGGAGACATGGCAGAATGCCATTGGCAAGTTCGATGACATAGATGGAAGAATGAGACCAAAAGAGCTTGAAGAAAACATGAAGAAGAAGGTGAGAAAGAAGAAGAAAACGAGAAGGATCGTGGAGTACAAAGTCTGGAGCAAACGGAAGAAAAAGGCCAGTGAAGGTAAAACAAATTTTGACTTGTTTTGTGACTGTATGTAAGCCTGGCTGAGACTTAGACCAGCAGGCATAAATTTGAACTGTAGTAAGTCCACAGAGTCGTTGATTATATGCTTAGCATTTTGTATGTAGATGTTTACGGTCAGAATTGCGGGGGAGTGTTGGAATAAACAATTCCGACCTCCAAGGTAAGCCCACGTGACTTGTCAATGATGTAGGTAGTGAATTAAATAGGGTAGTTGAAGTTAAATTAGTTTCTAGAAGAGGCTTACCGCCCTCTCTTTGGAATCATCCAGAAGCTGTATACCAGCATATATGTAATATATTTTTCTCATTTTTAATATAGAGTTTGCTGAGCCGTAGAGCTCTGTTCTCAGCTTCCTCTGAAACTACTCTGGCTCCCCCTGATTCTCTAACAAAATAGCCAAACCTAGATAACGGTCGTATCAATACACAAACGGAAGACTACGAGTGCATCTCTTGTGTATATGTATCACTTAGATGAGGAGAGGAAACGAAGACAACACCACCATGAGTAGGAAGGCAGGACCCTAAACACAAGGACCTGCAGACCGATTACACTTAGACACGTGAAGGTGAAGTGGATACGTTGAAACGCAGAACCCTGGTTGTTACCTCTCAAAAACGTAGAGATGAGAGGCAGATTCCATGCAGATGTAATACCCTAAAACTTTAATTAAAGTTTAAATACTTTGTAAAATTACTTTTAATTGTAGTTAAAATATTTTTAATTGTAGTTGAACAATTATTTGACCAAGTGTGATGAAAGACACTTGTTTGAGGATATTGAATTTTATTATTATTTAATAAATAAAAACAGGAGAATCCAATCTGAAGTAGTTGTCACAAAGAGTGTTTGTTGGCTCACAAGGAGAAATGACAAGTGTTAGAACAAATTGCTCATAGTGATGAAAATTGATATTTAATATCTCAACAGGTGCAGGAGGCATCATCCCTATTTTTAAGGTTAGAACTCCAGATGGAGGTTCTAGAGCAGGAGGCTCATGATAGACCTAAGTCCTAGGCAAAGCTTTAATAAGAATTCCCATCAGACAATGAGGAGGCTTGGATGGAAGAGGGAAAACATCTTTGTTCAGTAAAGTTGTGGAAGTGAGTGATAGTTCAGAAGTGTGTTTCAATAGCCTTTGTCCTTGTGGTCTAGCAAACAGGCTTGAGGGTTTCAGAACAAGTAATCTTGGCTGTTCTGGAAGATTGGTTAGGAGGAACGACAAACTTCAAAAAGGATTCGGTATGTTCTTTCAGTCATGTTCTTATTATCTACTTAATAGTATTCAGTATTTACTTATGTATATTTATTCCAGTTGGTTGTATCATTATCTAAATTACAAATGTTTTACTTTGAAATATGTAAATCTATTTCATTATATTCTGTCAATTTATATTATTCTAACCTGTGTATGTAATGTACCTTATGTTGTACATTTGAAGTTCTGTTCATAACTCTGTTTCACTCTATTTCAATTGATAATTTGAGAATTTATACTTTAGAGTTTCTTTGAGTATCTATTATATTTCCGAGTTAACCCAGTAGGAATATTATTATTTCTTTTAAATGATTACAAAGCCAAATGGCTTATTATTTACAATATGTACATAGTATTGCAAGTTCTATTATAATGCACACAGTATCAAGAAATAACATATTAGGTATGATAAATATATTATCATATATGTTTTATATAGAGAACCTAATGGCTTACCATCATTATATTAAATAGAGTATTATTGTAGCTACATAGATATAGTCATTAGGCTCAAACACTTTATATTCAAACTCAAAGTATTAAAACCTAAATATTATTTACAGAGTCGAAAGGATCAAATACGTTTCATTACAGAGTTAAAGAAATATTTATAATATACAAACAAGGATACAGAGCCGAGAGTCCACACAACAGTTCGTAGAAGCTTATAACACCATTGTTTATGCAATAAATCGGAACATGATAAACGCATTACTATTACAATGTTCAAACCTAACACTAATAACAGAACCGAGAGGCCACGAGTTATTTGTTAAACAATACGAACACATTCTTTTCGAAATGAACTACTTAAGCAAGAAATCGAATTGGTAACAGAGCCGAATGGCCATCTTATAATCAAAACAAGGTTTGAATTCTGAAAGGCTTCATTCTTTTATAAAATTTGTTTTCATCAACGAGGAAGAAAATCGTATAGTTTCTTTATACACAAACCAAGTAATTAATAAACAGAGTCAAAGCATTATGCATGCTAGTAACAGGATGCAAGTTTGGAGAACGCCTTCGGTATACTAGCCCTGGAAGCATCAAGAGGTCGACGTATACCTTCTATCGAACCATAGCCATCCCGACCTTGAGACCACCTGCATTGCAAATAAATTATAGTTAGGGTTTATAAAGCACAACCATAGTAAGTAAATAGTAAAACCTCTTAATGGTTAAAATTGAAAAGAAATGTAAAAGGGTTTAACGTTTACCGTGAGGTCACAGACGTCGGTTAAGGCAACGAACCCACATCCTTTGTATTGCTTTGGGTATCCTCTATTCTTTGTTCAAACACCAAAACACTTTAAGTGTTTGAAACCTACAGGATTCACCAAATACCTGCATAAAAATATTAAAGGGTTTATGTTAAAATATTAAGGCATACTGTATATCAAAGTTAAAAACAAGAGTCTCAACAGAGAAGCTGAACCCTTACCTTTTTCCAAGGAGCTCGCGAGGCAACTTTGGAAGAACACTTGTAACCCTGGAGTAACCCAGGGCATAATAACCTTATTGTGCACGTAACGCGTTAACAGAACAAGTGCGCAAGCACAAAGTTCTTTAGAGCTTCGTGGGTAGAACCACATTGCTCTAGAACCCTCTGTTGATAACTTAATAATCAAACTCATAGCTTAAAGGAACCAAATGAGTTCCATTTACAGAGCTAAACATTGAGGCAAGCTTCAAGCTACAGACTTAAGCATTGAAGCCATAGAGCCAAACAATTGCTCGATAGAGCTTAAACATAGAGATAAGCTAATAATTTACAAAACCGAACTAATAAATTACAGAGTCGAATTGAAACAAGTTAATGTTGCAACCAGAGAGAAATCCCTCATGAAGCACTACGAAACATTCCATGAGGAGTTCATAGTGCTACCATTGCTTCATTTCATTAACAGGATGCTACCAATGTAAATAAGCTTGCAAACGATTTTCTGCGCAGAGCTTAGATCTCCAACGCAATAGCATGACCCTGTGCTGCGAAGAAACAATAGAGCAATGAACAACCACACTCATCAAATGTTGGAATGACTGGTTGTGATATCGAGGAACGATAATCAACCGTGCTTGGTAAGCCACGAGAAGATGCAACCCAGTACAATCTACCAGCGTAAATTCCATCACATGGCTTTACCAACCCAAGTTGTGTTGTGACCTCATTGTGGTCCTGCAAAACCAATGCAAATTGCCACATTAATAACAAGATCATAAAACGAATTAATACAGAGATCATATGTGATACACTACAGCAATCCAAAGTGAAACTATATTATAGCTTGTTTATTATATCCAACACTGCGATTTCTCTATAGTCATGAGACGATGCATGAACTTGAGATTTAATTCATAGTTATACGCATGCATAGGTTGTGCATAGTTTTGGATCACACCGTATAATATAATAAAACTATATTATAAAATTCGCCATGTTAAGGCTAGTACATCGACTTAGTATAGTCGTGAAATATAGTATCAAATTAATACTAAAACATGATAATTGTAAGGTTGCTACGATGGTATAAGTATATGGTTTATATGATAAGGTTAACCATCATATCGTGATCCTATTTAGGATTCACTTGGGGTTTTATAATTATGTTGTTATGTTTTAATTCATGTACAAGGTTATGCATGGTATATGAGTTTGGAATCACACTAAGACTTTCTACATAAATTACCATCTATATCAACAAATGATAAGTCTTCTTATATAAATTATCAAGGTATCATTAAATACCAGAATAGAACCAGCAGTAAGTTATTAGCTTAGGATTGGCCATACCTTGGCCATGAAGCTAGGACTGTAATAATAATGTCCTTAGATTCACAAGTTAAGATGAACGAGATAGAATTATAAACTATAATCCTAATGTAATCACAACAAGTGATTGGGTCAATCATGACTGTAATAAATACAAGTAGTCGTCAAATCTAAGGCTGACTTTTATTCTGCATAAGTACATCAGTAATTATGAGATGCATTGAATAGTGAAATTAAATTATACCTTATAGATGAAGGGATGTTGAGTCACACAGCATCCTTGTTGTTGTGCAGGCCTGCGACATTGTTGAAATATTGTAAATTTGAAGAATATTCTATTGTATTTTATTATTGTAATTTATTCGGAGATGTTTTATTCCTTTGTCGGGATGTTATTATTGTATTTGGTCATCATAGATTCATGAGGTAAATCCTCCCATACAATTCGTGGCAATAGATCCCCTAGGGTCAAATGTAATGGGGTTTTTAAGTCCCCTAGAGGATTCGACCCTATCAGCATTAGTTGAGTGGTAAAGTTAGTTGAGGCCGAAATGTCAAGTTGTAAAATTAAAGTAGAAGTGAATGTATAAATAGAGAGCTAGGCTCTCTCATTTATTCATTCATTCACACACACTCACTTGTGTAATTCACAATGGAGAGAGAGAGAGAGATATCTGCAAGGAGAAGGAGCACTTGTTTAGGGTTTTGTCTTTGTACTTTTGATCATCTATATTGAGGAAGTTTTGCTGGGTTTTCTTCCCCTAGAGGGTTTCCCAGGATAAATTTGTGTCTCTTGTGTTTATGATGTGCTTGTTATTCTTTCAGTGATCCTGTATATGCTATTGTTGTGAAATTGAATTGAACATTGATGTTATATATCTTAGCATATTGAATCTTAACATGGTATCATAGCTAACTTGAAAGAAGGCAATATATGGCATTTACGACACTTGTTTCACTTGCAACAATTTGAAAGTTAGGGCTTTGTATAGCAAAAACTAGTCATATTGGAATTTTCACTATAAATCACTTTTGGCGAAGGTTCAAGATCTGAAACTTGGACAGGCCGAAGATGAAATGTTCATGTACCTTGTGTCCGAGTTTCAACCTCATATTCATTGTACTTTGTGAGATGTGGTCCGTACAAGTTAGGGTTTCTGCCTCTTCCAGAATGCATCCGTAAACAGGTGACCTAGGGACAAAGGTCATATCTTGAGCTAGGAATAGTATCAGAGGCTGAAATTGAAACAGTGACATGTGGAATTTTGTACAAGTTCGCTATGTTGTTTCATCCCATAAACAGGTGACCTAGGTAAAAAGGTCATATATCGGGATAGGAAGATCCAAATGGAATTCTGTAAAACGTGACAGTTAGGGAACGGACTGTAGTTTCACAGGTCCTGGTATTAGAGGCCTAAGTTGAAACAGTGACATGTGGCACACCGTAAAAGATCGCCATGTTGTTTCATCCCATAAATAGGGCATGTTGGTAAACTTAGCATATCTCTCTCATGGAGAATCCAATGAATCTCAAATCTATTGGGTTGGAAAGATGACAGGCCAGGATACCATCAGCCGCAGTTTTAGACCCTCAGGATCCAAAATTTCATAGATACACTTGAAACAATAAGGCACATCTTAAATAGATCAACGGAGGAAATCAAAGAAGAGGAGGAAGAAGCTCTCACTTAGGGTTTTTCGATTTTTTAGGTATGGAAGGACTTGATACAATGTTGGAGACACCTGATACAACGTTGGAAACTTTTAAAATGAATTTGAAATCCCTTCATCATATATATTAATCTTCCATCAAATGTTGCGAGAGGAAGGAGATTGAAAATTAGGGTTTTTTCGGGTTCTACAAGAAGAAACCCTAGCAAACTTGGGAGACTCGTAGGGCAGCAATGGCATTGGTATTTTATCATCATAGCACAATGAATCTATATAATATGTTTACAAGTGATCTACCTTGGAATATTAGGGTTTTACCCTTATGGAGAAGACTACAAGCAATCTCGATAGGTATGACTTGAGGAGATGCAGGTATGTTTTGAAATTTGTTTTATTTATTTGATGGTTAAGTTCATGATATGTTTGTCTTCATATTATTGAGGTTAGTACAATCATGATTAATTTTATATTTGTCTTATCACCTTAGTAAAAGTATGAATGATAGAAGGCATTCATTGATTAGGGTTATGACACTTATGATTGAACTAATGCACTTGTGGTGTTGTATGAGGATGATGTTGTCTGCTAACATGAAAGGTACATGAAGAAAGACAAATCAAGTTATAGATCAAGAATATATGATCATGATGACATGAAGACAAAGACTCATCCATAGTCTTTGATCACATAGAAGCTCTACTTACGAGGTATGTATGATTTGGTTCTACTATGCTTAACTTATGAGATATGCAAGTTACTAGCACAAGGTCTCTAAATCATTGAAGAGAACAAAGAAGATATTGTTTGGGTATGTTAGACATAACTATCAAGCATGCTAATCCAAGTATGTGTTCCTATATCAAGTAAGAATTCTACTTTGTGATAGGATCTTAGTATAATTGATAATGATTATTCTTGAAGTTAGAAATTTAAGTAATCAAGGGTTTGTGCATATTATGTTTCTTAGTTTGATTAGCGAATGACAAACTAGAAGAGTCCTATGGTCAAATAAGAATATGCATGAGTAAAAGAAGTATACTAATGCTTGTGTATGAAATGATCATGACCATACATGTTTAAGATTATTTAGGACTATAATGTTTTGATAGTATTGAGATTATACTGATGAATGTATGATTATGTATGAGATCTTGAGGATGACACAATGATGAAACTAGTGCACACTTAAGCATGCATAGTGGTATAGGATGGATAGAAGTTCAAAGACATATAATCATGATGCTAACATAAAGGGAAAATAGAGATCAAGAGGGAGGCAACCACACAAACATAAAAGATAAGTATTTAAGTTGTTATTTGAATTACATCTTAAATATCTGAATAGATAATGATATTGCTCGTAATAGCTGTATGCATATTTGTATTCCTAAATCAGGAAATGTATCATGCATAGTGTAAGCATTCATGTAGAATTGAACAATATACTACTAATATCCATATGATGGGTAAGTTTGACAAAACATTCCATTGTTGTTTGTATAGAATGAAACCTCTTTGCTAACATGCTGGGAGTTGTGCATGCTCTTGATAGTATGTTCTGGTAGAGATGGAAGGCATCTAGATAGCCATTGTATGCATACAGGATATGGAAAAGTGTTGTGCCAAAGTATTGGTCAAGATAGTTGCATAAATATGTGAATCATATCAGTATGCATAATAGGTTATCATTGAAATGTCAACATGATTTGATGATTATGAAGTGTTACTAATCATGTAATTGAATTTGATTTGAAGGAAAGATCGTGTGCTATGATCTACAAAAGAAGGATGATGAACACTTGTTCCGAAGAACAAGTGATGATTGTTCAACAAGAAGACTTACAAATCAAAAATACTATAGAAGTACAAAGCAACGCTCGTGGCTAGACACACTTCCACAGATAGATTACACCCATGGATGATTCCCAAGATTTGAAAGAAAATCACATGATTGAAGAAGGCTTTGTACGGGTTCAACGGGTACCCAGGATCGATAGTCATTTGATGAGCTTGATGATCACGACGGGTGATGCAGATTTCAACCTTTTCTACAAGGTTGAATATGGTTTCTATATACAGATAACATGCTTCTCTCAGATGGATGCAAGAAGGAACTCACCATAGAGTTCAAGTGATCTTGAGGCTCATATCAGTAGACCCATCTGACAGGAGATGGCACGGATAGATATGCAGAAGATCACTCAATGCAGAGTGTAGATGATGTTCAGTCACAGAGGGAGGACAATAATCAGATGTAGAAGACTCCACTTCAAAGGGAGTAGATCTCAGAGTTAAAGAATCTTGGCATGATTCTTGTGATTAGATATGTGGTTGAGATTTTTCCTTATCCAAGGAAAATGTGAAGTAGAGATCCAGGATGATGGACGATGGTTTCTACAGTTTACAGACAAATGATGTATTTGATGAATACCAGGCCAGATATATGCTTTGTTGTGAACACCCTGAGTCAGTATTTAGTTGAGCCTAGACGTGTTCACCTGGTAGCTGCAAAGCATGTGATGACGTACCTGAAAGGTACAATAGACTTTGGCCTATACTATGTTGGAGATCATGACTACAGATTGTATGGTTATACAAATGCAGATTGGGTTGGAAGTGTCTCAGACAAGAAGAGCACCTCCGGTGGATGTTATTGTATGGGATCCGTCATGATCTCATGGTTTAGCAGGAAGCAGTCCAGTGTTGCTCTCAGCACAGCTGAAGCAGAGTATATAGCAGCTTATTCTGCTAGTTGTGAGGCCATATGGCTTCGGAAGTTGATGCCGGGACTATTTGACCTGGAGTTGGATACCACGGTGATTCTATGTGATAACCAGAATTGTATAAAGATGACGGAGAACCTAGTGTTCCATGACAAGTCAAAGCACATAGAAATCCAGTATTTTTATATACGGGATATGGTCCAGAAGGGACCTATAAAGCTCTAGTATGTGAGCATTGATGAGCAAGTTATTGATGTGTTGACTAAGCCTCTATATCGAGTGAAGTTTGAGTACTTTCGTGATAACCTTGGTGTGGTTCGAAATGACCTTCCTCGAAAGGGGGAGTAGTGTTGATGTTGATGATGATGTTGCAATGGGATTGTATCATCCCTGGACACATGGCCTAAAAGGATCTGTAGACTCTTGTCTCTGAGAATGTGATGATGATGTTGCAGTGGGATTGTATCATCCCTAGACACATGGCCTAAAGGGATCCATAGACTCTTGTCTCTGAGAATGCGATGATGATGTTGCAATGGGATTGTATCATCTTTGGACACATGGCCTAAAGGGATCTGTAGACTCTTATCTCCGAGAATGTGCTAATGATGATATTGTGGTGAAAATCCTAGATTTGATCTAAGTCACATCCAGTATGAAAAAGGACTGGCACTGTGGTTTGTAAACCCTAGATTTGATCTAGGTCACATCCAGTATGAAAAAGGACTGGCACTGTGGTGGTAAACCCTAGATTTGATCTCGGTCACATCCAGTATGAAAAAGGACTAGCATTATGGTGGTAAACCCTAGATTTGATCTAGGTCACATCCAGTATGAAAAATAACTGGCATTGTGGTGGTAAACCGTAGATTTGATTTAGGTCACATCCAGTATGAAAAAAAAGGACTAGCACTGTGGTGGTAAACCCTAGGTTTGATCTAGGTCGGATCCAGTATGACAAAGGACTGGCACTGTGGTGGTTAACCCTAGATTTGATCTAGGTCACATCCAATATGAAAAGGGACTGGCAATGTGGTTGGTAAACCCTAGATTTAATCTAGGTCACATCCAGTATGAAAAAGGACTGGCATTGTGGTTGGAAAACCCTATATTTGATCTAGGTCACATCCAGTATGACAAAGGACTGGAACTGTGGTTGGGATTGTATCATCCCTGGACTTATGTCCTAAAGTGAAAGGGATTGATCATCCCGTAATTGGATCATGTGTGTTGCAGGTTATATTGATGTTGTTGATCGAAAGATCAAGATGATGTTGTTGTTGATCAAGAGATCAAGTGTTGTTGTAGACGATCGAGCGATCTAGTGTTGCAGAAGATGAAGACTCAGTGTTGTAGAAGATGATGCTCCAATACTGAAGATGTTGAAGATATTGAAGATGTTCCAGTTACCGATGTTATTGAAGAAAAATTTCCAATGATTTATAGATGTATCACCTTGATGTTGTTGATGATGCTCTCTCTCCTTGCTCCTACAGGTGATGTTGATGTTGTCAGTAGAATACCCTTCTCGTTAAGGGGGAGTGTTGAAATATTGTAACTTCGAAGAATATTCTATTGATTTTATTATTATAATTTATTCGGAGAGGTTTTATTCCTCCATCGGGATGTTATTATTATATTTGGTCATCATAGAGTCATGAGGTAAATCTTCCCATGTAAGTCAGGGAAATAGATCCCCTAGATTCAAATGTAATGGGGTTTTTAAGTCCCCTGGAGGAGTCGGCCCAGTCAGCATTAGTTGAGTGGTAAAGTTAGTTCAGGCCGACATGTCAAGTTGTAAAATTAAAGTAGAAGTGAATGTATAAATAGAGAGCTAGGCTCTCTCATTTATTCATTCATTCACACACACACACACTTGTGTAATTCGCAATGGAGAGAGAGAGAGAGAGAGAGAGAGAGAGAGAGAGAGATCTGCAAGGAGAAGGACCACTTGTTTGGGGTTTTGTCTTTTTACTTTTAATCATATATATTGAGGAATTTTTGTTGGGTTTTCTTCCCTTGAGAGGGTTTCCCAGGGTAAATTTGTGTCTCTTGTGTTTATGATGTGCTTGTTATTCTTTCAGTGATCCTGTATATGCTATTGTTGTGAAATTGAATTGAACACTGATGTTATCTATCTTAGCATATTGAATCTTAACAGACATAAGATTTAATGTCATCAATATACATATATATAAAAATTTAAAAATTGGGTAAATTTGGGGTTGTGACAGTAGATATAACAAACTATCATGCACCAGATTGGAGATGTAGATAATCTCACGATGGTCTCTAGGATAGTCACATAAAGGAGAGGAGACTTCATACAAAGAAGGAGCATGAATAGTCTAGTTAGTCCAAATGACTGAAGGAAGAATGAGTAACGTAATGCCCAGAATTGCAAATGGCAGACTGGCAAGTCTGCAAAATTAGCAAAGAATATGGCAGGGAATGCAACTGGAAGGTAGCTCGCGGGTAGAGAGAAAGATGGCAGATTGTAGCGTGGGAAGAGAGTAGATTTAGGGTTTTCAGGTGAGTTTCACCACCTCAAGAAAAGGGCCCTCAAAACTGAATACGCATGTCTGAATAACAGTAGAATGGCAGGAAAAATCCAAAATTTCTCAAAATAGCACAAGCCACATGTCAATAATATGCTCTAATACCAATGTTAGGTGTCCAATAAGGAAAAATAAGCAAAAACACACAAAAGATAGGTGTCAAAGCACAATTTTCTCATTAACAAATGTACAATATATACATGAGAATGACCCTTGGGTTCATCTTCCCAAGTGGTCCTTGGAATACCGAGTGACTTCCTATTCACTTAACGTGAAGAGTAATGTAACATCCCCAAAAATTCACTAAAATTTAAAAATTTTCTAACAGCATTAAATGCTTGTAATTGCATTCGGAACATTATTAATGTTTAACATATATCTATTCACTAATTAAATTAGATTTACTGACGACCACTTTTCAATTAGTCAATTGATAAATATAGGATTACGACACCTACACGTGTTGACGATTATTGCTTCCCATGATTGCTTATCATGCTTGCAATTAATGTATCTTAATATCAATAGTTCACAAGATGCCGACCAATGTTTGAATGTTTAAAGCTTACATTTGGTAGTTACTTGTTTCCTAAACATGGTGTAATTCTTTTTGTTCTTATGTTATGGATTTTGACTTTAGAGACTAAAAGTTTGTCTTAATGGATGAAGGGGGTCCTTGACTAGCCCCGAGGCTTACTTAGCTAATGCTCCTGATTTCTAAATGCATATTGTAGGTAAGACAACATATTTCAATGAAGCATGAAATGTATTCAGACATTACTTTTTATGCGGAGTTAGTTTCTAAGATTAAAGAATGACTATTTAGAGTAATTGTCTATTCTACAATTTTCTCAGGTCTTTATTATCCTTGGATTGTTTTACTCTATAAACGTTGTTTTAGCTTATGGAAATCATTGTTAAACTATTGAATAAACAAATAATACTACTCTACTTGAAAACTTTGACAATGTTCGTATAGATCCCAAACATATTGATAGCCAAACTTTTGGGATAATCAATGTATTGTATCATATATATGTTACCCATGCTATTAGAGTATGCATAATTAATTATCCTATATATATGAACATGTTATAAGTTTTACATTAGGGATTTAGCATGGGTCAACAACCCTACCTGCTATTATTTGTCTTAATGTACAATATCTAAGTTATGATCCAATGCAAAAACTATCGTGCATGAAACTATATGCACTAGCTTAAAGGCATTACTTTAAAGGTATGAATATAAGTTACAAACCAAATTTGTAAATAAAATGTGGCTTACACACCCTCGTCCTATCTCTATCACGATTTGTAAGGTTGTAACCATAAATATTAACTCCGTAGTGGTTGTATGCTGGCAGGCTCTCAAACCGAAGACTGGTGTTAATGTCTCCATAACTGCTCTTGTAGTGGATTGCTCGATGGCTGATTTCGTGGCATACTTCACGTGAATCAAAGTGTGAAGATTGTCGAGCTGTGCATGGTTTTGTAAGACAACATATTAGCTGGATCTATGTGTTGGCAATAAAAACGAGGTTGATGTTTGTGGTGATTTAATGCAACTTAATGCAGTTGGTGGTTCGTAATGTTATAAGCCTTGGTGGTTGGATCTTCACCGTCGATCTGTGAGTGTTCTCGGGTTTTGGGATAAACCCTAACCTTCCATTATACCACCGTCGAGACTATGCTTGTAGCATTCATTTGGCATGAGTGAGTGAGGAAAGAGGCCGACAAGCTCTCCGATTCTCAGGGTTTGCATTTCATTTTGTTTTCTGCCTTCCCAGGGTTCGATAGTGTGACCTCCCTACCTGCAACTGGTCATAGGAGTGTTGTAACAAGAGTGTGAAGTGTAGGGTTAACACCATACTGTAATGCGTCTGCAGTTTTGATGTCGTGACCTGTTGTTGATAGGGTTTTTACTAGTATTTTGTTGGTTGCAGTGTTCGTATGGTTTGGTTTGCTATGAGTGTATCTATGTGAGTCTAACTCGTTATAACCTGGGCATATGAAGGTATTGAGGATTTGGGTATTCTTAGGCAAACGCCAAACGAACAATGTTTGGGCACTCCTGTAGATTCAAGTGGTGCATTAAGCACATACTGTAGGCAATGTAGAGGCTGGTGCTTCAAATTAAAAGTCAAGTAATGTATTAACTTCTACGATTGCGTTTTAACAGTAGTTAACAATTATCATTTTGTTTTTAAGTTACTTCATTCAAGCTTTGACCCATCAATGCAATGTTGTTGGCAGGTGATACCTTGTGAGCTTGGAGTTAATGCTGGCCTAAACGGAAGAAGGGTACTATGATATCTGGTACACCTCGGTGACATACTCCCAAGGTTATCAGCAGATACAAAAGAATGGTTTTACCTGTCTTTTTTTTGCCGAGACTCGAAGACTTAGGTGTGATTGGGTCGTGGACTTGATGTCAAACTTTTTAAGGCTGAAAAGCTTAAGTTTAAGAGGGCCTTGTCCCTTGAGCTGAAGCTCGCAACATTTTAAAATGTCGCTTCTCAAACCGTTACTATCTACTGTTTGGAGTTTGTGAATTTTAAAGACTTGTTTAACACTGCTATTTATGATTACGGGCAAACCCAACGTTATTACTATAAGTTGTGTTGTTTCGTTTTACCACTGTGTGAAAGAATATGGATATTGAACCTGGGTTGTAAACCCTACTAAAAGAAATACTGCGTTTCTGTGTTGAACGACTCTTGCTAGGGATCGAACCATCGATATTACTTTGCAACAATCCTTCAAAAATACTATGAGTTTGTTTATATTAACTTAATTTTTGGCATTGTCGAGCCTGTAGATTGCTTCCGGTTTTCTTCGTTGATTCAGGTTTAAGAATTTGTATGATTAGTGTTTTAAGAACACGGACAAAGACCTCATTGATAATGGAAACGATTTATTTCATTAAGTCATAACCTCCTATAGAGGTTAATGTTTGAAACATTTTTGTGCCGAGGGTTTCGATTTGAATGTCGAACGACTTCTGTAGATTATAATACCATTATTTAAGATAGGGTTTGAACCCTAATTGTTGCTCGACTTGTTAAAGTTGATACTTGTTTTGTAAATGTTTATGATTTATGATAATGTATCAATACATAATGTATGGTATAATAGAGGGTAATAATGTTTATATATATTACTTCTTCATTTGTACGGTAGTACCAAACATGATTTTTTATTTGCATCTTACTTTCAGTATTTCAAAGAAATAAAAGAAAACAGAGATTATTGTATTTGTTTAGTATGTTTAAATAGGAGATTTAAACTCATAAATGTATGGTATATGTTTTATGGTTTGAAAGGTTTGAAACCCTAAACAATCCTAAGTTTGGACAGAAGTATAAAATCATTTAAATCTATTCATTGCATAAGATCATTCTGATCTATTCTAAATATCATTTCCTGTACTAGAGTACGGCGTTGTTTCTAGTGTGTGGAAAAATGCAGGAAAGTAATTTTATAATCAATCATTCTATCATTTTAACTACATCATTCATATTGCATTTTATTCACTAATAATTTACAGAAATAAAATGTTCACTAAGGCAGAATATCTTAGATTAAATGAGAAGAGCTGATAACAAATACATTCCGATTTAATTTACTAACATGACAGAAGTAAAGAAGATAACACAATATGAACCTGGAACTGTAGAAGAAGAAACAAACAGCCAAAGGAGCCTGTTCCACCCAACCAATCTCTTGAAGACAGCCAAGCTACTTGCCTTAGGATCCCCGAGCTTGTTCACTGAACCACTACGACGAAGATGTTGTGTGGATTAATGGAATAAATTCCCTTGCAACTCAGTAGTAGCACTTCCTGCCTTTGGCAATATTGAACTCAGCAATGTGGCTGCACTAGTTCAAAATGCAGTCTTATTTCACTCATACACTTCTAACTTTCCCCTCATCAAATCTCTTGTGCTCAGAAATTATCACGGGGTAAGAATGAACAGCCTCCTACTAAATTCGATGGGTAGATAAGTAGCATGCCTAGGTCTTTGGTCAGTTTATTTCAGTAAATGAGCCACCTGCTTAGTTCCACTTTCTTGGGGAACATGACCATAAAAGTAGGGAAGTTGCCCCCTGCAACAGTTAGAAATGCGTTGAGGATGCTGCCAAGTGTCAATTTACTCTCCACCACAGTCCATTCCCCCTAGTGGGTCAGTGAACACTCATTCAACAGTCTCATTTGGATGTTTGTCTCCACTTTTATTTATTTATAATAAAATATTCAAAGTAACTAATTACAATCATCCATGACCCCACTTGGTCAATAGTCATAAAACTTGACAATAAAAATAAAACATAATGTTTTCTCATTAACATAAAATGTCTAGAACTTGGGTATGTGACAAGTAAACATAATTTACAATTTTACCTTAACCCATGGGATTAGATTCCAACAGTATTATCACAGTTCAGAACTATTTGTTGGGTTTACTTATTTTGATTAGGGAGGTGACATTGACGACTGAAAGTCCACTTCTAGTTGTGTTTCGACTTAATTCTAGAGTCTTGGTCTAGTCGTGTAAGAAACAAAATGTAGTCTCTCTTTCACTACAAAAGTCGAATATCGTGGATTTGACAATGCAAGTATAGAGGCAATCTGAATCCTTCAGCTTTTAGAAGAGCTTGGTTTTCTTGTTCCAACCTCTATTGTTATCCATTGTGACATCAAAATACAATACAAGTTATTGATAATCATGTTGCTCACAACAAAATGAACCATGATGAACTTCATGTTCTCCACTTGAGACAGTTGGTACAAGACAATGTTGTCACACTTGTTTATTGTGGGATAGATGATCAAATTGTTGATATATTTACGAAGCCTCTACCAGAAGCTAAGTTTGTGAAACGTCGAGCTATGCGTAGGCTTCAGGCAGCTGCAATTATGGGGGGTTGTTCAAAGAACATAATTCCACCTCCTTAATGGGGGTTGTTGGAACTAAAGCTTATGCGGGTTCATCACACCTTTGGATCTTTTGGAAACAATCAGTGGAAAGACAATAGTTGACTAGCAGAGCAGTCAACTAACGGCTCGACTGAATGGTTGACTGATCGATCAATTAAATGGTCGACAAGACAACAATCGACTTGACTAAAGCAGTTGATTAATCTACATCACGTTGTGGATTTCTTGGAAATTGCTAGAACTGACAACCCTTATTTGTGGACCAGATCATCCTCAGTTCAAGGGAGTTTATTAGATCTAGAGACTGTAAAAGAACAACCCTGTGGGTTGTATTGATATAGGGTTGGGGAGGGGGAGAGAAGTTGGAGCCTGTCGAAAGATTGAAGAATTCTCGAAAGAAATATTATCTTGTTACAATCTTCTTAAAGCCATATTATGCATTATTGTTTTGGGAGTCTCGAGCAGAGGAGGCTAGGAAACCATCAAGTTTCTTGGGGCTAGGAAGCTATCTAAGACACTAGTTTACAAGGGGTTAATTGCACTCTTGGCAATTAGACAAAGAAGATACTCGCATGCTACTATTGAACTATTGCTCTATTCTTGGGCAAATTTGACATTTAAGCAAAAAAATCAGTGAATTATTCTTTATGGATGTTAGACATTGGATATTTTAATTATTTATCATGTTTATAAACATGTTTCAACATTGTCGTTGTAGTTGTTGCCATTGAGTAATTGATCAAAATATCATGCCTATATCAACGTAATTATTAATTATACAAACAATGTGTAGCTCCATCCAACTTTTATTTATGTTCAACCGATATTTACGGTATAATTTAAAGAAATAGAATCTAGACCCTTACATGAGGGTCTTTGTAAATAATGTCTACCAATTCTACTTTACTTAGCATATGAGTGTAGAATTTTCAATAAAATAAATAAATAACTTACAAAAAAACATTTCAACTTTATGGTTAGGATAAAAGGGTTGAGGCTTTCATTTTGAGGGGCGGAAACAAAAATATATATTGACAAAGAGTTTGGGTATGACTGTATAATTTTCAATAAAGAAATAAAAAAATTCTTACAAAAAATCATTTCAACTTCATGGTTAGGATTAAAGGGTTGAAGCTTTCATTTTTAGGGGCAAAAACAAAAATATATATTGACAAGGGGTTTACATGTAGGGCAAAGAGTAACAAGGACAACGATTGTAACTATTTATTTTTTTTAACATAATCTTTTCTGAAACATAAACTATGAATCTATTGTGTTCAATTTTCAGCATGAATTTAAATAAAGATGCATGGGAAGGATTTGTTGTGTTATGAAGTTTTTATACTCTTATGGTTTCTCCACCTAAAATCCAACTATTATTGCCTGCACTCTATTTTGATTTTTGTTATTATTTCATTTATTTTCAGCACTCTCGAATACAAGTATTATGTTTGATTTGTTTTAATCTTCACTTCTATTGCACTGCATTGATACTTACTAGTGGCTTACTCTGATCTTTGTTTCTTTATTTCCATGTTAACTTTAATGGCTGTGTAAAGTCATATTCTTATGTAACAATCGTTTTGCCACGATTAAACACAACCCTATCCTGCACAGCTCCTTAGTTGTTGGTCAAAATACCTTTCTCACCCAAACAGAAGCAATTCGAGCATTAGGCCACTTCCCAAGAAGAAATAATACCAATGATGTATTATTCTCCTCACATTACCCTGTGCAAACTCTAAGCATAATCATCACATAAGAGAGAAAGTTTGCATCGTGATTGGAAGAACTATTCTTGGACATTTTGCTAGTGGCAACAAAGCCAAACAAGGTTTTGAAAATGCTGAAAGTCCAAATCATAAAGTCCTAGAAATAATACCAAGGTTTTTAATTATACTCCTATAAACAAGGTTTTTAATTATACAGTCCTATAAACAAGGTTTTTAATTATACTCTTCACATTACCCTTGGCCAACTCGTAGCATCAACATCACATAAAAAGGAAGTTTGCATTGTGATTGTAAGAACTTCTCATGGACATTTCGCAGGAAGGTAGTTTGCATTGTGACTGTAAGAACTTCTCATGGACATTTCGCAGGAAGGAAGTTTGCATTGTGATTGTAAGAACTTCTCATGGACATTTCGCAGGAATCAATAAAGCCAAATGAGGTTGTGAATAATGCTCAATAAAGATGAAATCATGAAGTCTTCTTATTTTGAATGCCGTGGTTGATTACTTCTTATCTCATGTTTAGATTTACATAAAATTCACGCAATTCAAATACAGGGATAGACTTGCTTACAATTATATAATACTCATTGTTGTCATAACCAAGGTAAACATGTTAAATTTGTATCTTGATTTAAAGATGCATGTTTTCAACCATTAGGTATTTCAGACCTGTGATAATGAAGGTATTAATTCCCTTAACAATACTACTTCCATGTGATGTTACATATTTGACTCTAAGTAAATCATCAAAATCCTTCAACTACCTCGACATAAATTCAATTGTATGTTGTCTTTATATGAGTATGGCAAAACAGCCCAAATAACTTTAAAAATACATTGCAAAAGAATTAAACTGCTAATGTTCTCAAATATCGAGTCCATTTTTACCTTTGCAAAGTGTTCTAGAATTTCGGGTAATGTTCTCAAATATAGACTCCCTTTTTAGTTTTGCAAAGTGTTCTAGAGTTTGGGGTAAATGACAGTTAGTAAGCCTGGTTGAGTATCAAATTCAATGACTTGAGAATTTCAAACAAAGTCAGGTTAATTTGTACATTTCACAATTTAGAGATAAGTCCATTGGACTTTCAATCATTGGAGCAAAATCAGAAACCAGTCTAAAGATTTAAATGCCCTTAAAAGGTCAGCTCACCTCTCATATAAGTAATGTCTTTGACTATGGAGTAAAACAACTCTGTTTCCAAAATATGGAGTGAGCTCCCCATGATGGTAACATTACCTTAAATTGACAATGGACAGGTGCAAAATGTTCCAATGGCCCTTGCCTACCCCACACGGTGCCTTTCACACATGCCAGCAAATGTTTACAAAGCCAATATCACTGCAAGGAACTTACTGTTGCCCTCTTATCAACTATGAATGAAATGCTAAACTATTTTTTCAACTTCATCAATTTTATCCATCAAAAGAAGGATCGTGTTTGCAAACATTTCCAACTTTATATCTTATAGAAATATGTTACCAGCCCAGTTAAACAATTACTTCATTTGAGAATCTTAAGACTCCAAATAAAAGGTCAAACTCCTAATATTGTTCTGTTTCCATAACTCTGCTCTCATAGATCATCCAACCAGAGTTTACTAGAATACAGCATCAACAAGCTCAATACTTTAAAGTAACCCCATGTAACAAAATATGAAAAAACAAACCCGACTCAAAGTAGCCAATTTATCTGATTTGATAGTACAAAAGAGTGTTCTCAAACATCTTTTATCACGACTGCGTATATTATAAGTGTTCTATAAGCTCACCAAGTTCATCACTCTGCAATAATCCAGTTTATTAATTTGAAACAATCTGTGCCAAACCCAATCTAGACCTTAAGCTATGTTCTGAGAAGCAACTTTCTGCTACTGGTACTGAACAGATCTTGACAGGATAGCTCCTCACTGATGAAAAAATGGAGCAGCTTGTAGCTCTGCCCACTAACATCAAATGAATCACTCTAATAGCTACTCGAGGAACTCTTTTAAGTATAGAAAAATTGCAAATTTGGGAAATTTCCTAGTTGTTTTAAATATAATGTAGAATAAATAGAGGCCTCCGGAGGAAATTTATTATGTATATTATTTGATGGCTATGCATTCCCTGCTATGATGATGTGCTCAATTCGACTTGCAGAGTAATGGGCTTTATGAAATCAATCCAAATCTTTTATTATATAAACACATGGAATAGTTTCAATAAAACTTTGAGGGGAAACAATGGGTTTATCTTTTAAATGATAGTCACGACTCGTTCCAAAAAGCCCATCAACATGTAGGAATATTATGTGCTTCCACTATTTATACTGGAGGCAATTACCAAAATACCATCATTAACTGAGATGACAAGCAATGTGTCACTGTTTTGCTGCAAATAAATAAGATTGAACATAAAGCCTAGGAAATTTGTACACAATCCACCTGACATTTCACTCTGTATGTACAGTAATGAACTCCAGTTTCACTCAAACCATGTCTGAATTATACAACACTTGAGCAGATATGCATAAATTGTCCATACTGCAAACACAGCCAAGACTGCAAAAGTTAGACCATTGTTACATGTGGATTTAGAATATCCAGACTACTAAATGTCGACACATCAATTGATTGTAGTCCTGTCAAACATGTTCATACTTTATATACATCAAGGAAAAGCCAGTATCCTTGGGTACATTAAGTAAAACTATACCTTACAATTTTATTTTGAGAAGATTGCTGATGATTTATAACCTTGGTCTCTCTCTCCCAGATGATGCAAAACATGATCATTCTGTGAAATATACAAGGCAAACGATACACAGCGAATAGGTGTGTACACGTAAACCTTACTATCTCAAAAATGTACCTCAATTAAGGCTGCAAAATTATGTCTAGTGGTCAAAAAGAAGCAAATTCTTATGGATGGATTGCAGAACCTTCTGTTCTGTGCATAAGATAACAGCTGCCATCACGTGCTGACTATTAATGACTTAGTTGTCATTCTACTGAAAAACCATCCAAGATAAGGTAAAACATGAATTTCACTTGGCAGATGTGGAGTTCTTGTCGCAACACTTTGAAAGAGTTTGGCAAGACAGATCATAAGATCATATCGGGAGATGTCCCAAGCACAAAATCCACAGCATTGGTAATCACCCCGAAGAGATAAAAATCCATAGTATTAGTGAATACCAAGAAGAGATAACATATTATGCCAACCCTAGAGCTAAATCCCTTGTAAAGATGTAACGAAAACTGCCATTATATTGCAACCATTCAATGCACTGGGCTGACTTCTTTTGGGGATTTCTTTCAATAGACTTCATGATTGCATTTTGAAGCTGCTTGTCTACATTTTCAGCCACCCAATGAAGCAAATTTACCAAGCTGATTGATGCCTCTTTTGCGTATCGTTCAAGAATCCTTGGTAGAAAGACTTTCTTGTGATTCTGAATGCCAATACTTGCCTGAAGGAACTCCTTTTTAGCTGTTTCAAGCTCATCATGCACATTCTTGGCAGTGTAGATACGAACCTAATAATAAACACAGAACTCAGGTGCATTTCACAGTTTAATTGAAATGGATGCTATGCCTAAAATGCAGGTGCCAAAATTGAAGTGGGTAGCCTAGCTGAAGTGTCACCCACAACATTCAAGAACAGTTTATCTCAAAAATATAGTCTAGCAGCAAATGTCTAATCTATAAAACATTTTTCAAAGACATCATGAAAAGAAGCAAAGAATGAAACATGCATCCAGTGATGTGCAAGCTTAAAAGGCTAAATCTGAGAGCACCTATACATCGACAGTATTGAGTTACCAAACACGGTTAGAGCCCTTTACAGGAGGCTCTAAAACATGTATTATCCAAGCATTAAAGAATGAATCATCACAAACGCAATAATAAAAACTCTATAATGGTGACAGTTGGAAAGATCATATACCGCGGGATCTGAATGAGCTCCACCGCAAAGGGCAAAATAAACAAGAGGCTCAGGCTCATCAAGGCCATATCTCCGCCCAAAAGTGCGTCTTACTTCTCCTGCTTTAATCCTAGCTCCAGTGGAAAGGAGTGTTTCAAGCCACTTCATAAACAACCACTTAGTAAGACTCAAAATGCAAATTGAGAATGAATCTGGAGCTTTTATGAATATCTCCAGAAAAAATAAAATAAAATAAAACGCTTCTGCAGCAGATTAAGAATTATTAGAATAAAATAACCTACCTGTGCAGGACGATATGTTTTACAACATAAAATGGAATGTTCTATGGTATTGGCACTAACAGAATGACCTCCAATGTTGTATGCAGCCTGGCAATGTCATGTTCCATACACAATAGTCAGTTATGAAACAATCACCAAGATGCAGCAAACATCAAAGTTAATCTTTAGTGTTAAAAAACAAACATAAAAAGCCCACCAGGAACTTTACAGTTCAGCTACCAAATTTACCAACTACCATAAATATGAAAAATACTCTAATTGTATTTTAAGTTTTAACTATACAATAGACCTCATGATAACTGATATAAACTACACATTGAGGCTCTAGCTACAACCAAGATATAAACTCATAGGATATACCAAGGAGAGAATTCGACTTATTTTAATGTGGCCAAAAAAAGGGAAGGGTAAATTCATCACAAGGTTACATGCACACTCCTTTGTGGTGGCCTAAGTGATCACCCAAGGGGATTTATAACCAGATTCAGCAGCTTTATAAATCGAAAAACAAGGATTTACTTCTTAAGAGTTCCTCACAACTCTTTCACACAAGTAAAAACTGAAGCTAGCACATTGGCACTTGAAAGTAATATGGCACACAACCATGCAAATATCCACATAAAAGAATGTGAAACCCGATAGGTAAGCCATGCAAGTAAAGAGGAGATTATTGCAATGTACACATAATACAATATTCATTTTATTTATATTGGTAGAGGTACAAAATTGGTGTGATCATCTCTGGCCATGGCCTATGAATTATGTACAATGAGAGCGGAAAAATGATGCAGTCACCCTCCAACTGTAATACTCCAGAGACTCAAAGAACACGATGTACAGGCAAACTGGAAGATAAATCAGAATAAAAAGCACAACAAGCACATCACAGAAATTAGATTAGAATCAAATTTTCTGAATACACCCCAACTTTAACTACACTGACTGTAAATGGACAGGCGGCCCTCAGTCAGTCTCCTCTGAGTGGGCTTGCGGGATGCTTTACATACATATTATTTACTCTATTCTCGAATCATAAAACATCAACCAAATGCAGATACAAAACATGACACTAAGGGAAAATTAGTCATGCAGGCCTCCCAGCTTATTCACCACATGGACACGCAGGCCCACCATGGACTTCAGGTACTAACAGCTAACAACAGGGGGCTTTATCAACAACTGGTCCATTCTTTCATTCACAGGCTGACACAGGGCATCGGCCTCTCGACTTCCATTTATCGGTTACAGGGCGCCCCTCCCCTGTTTTCTCAACCAAAACTCTTCCACAGCGAATACACAGAATACTACATTAAAAAACCTCCAAAAACCTTTGCCACCTATCCACCCAAATCAGTCTTTTATCGCTTGGGATTTTTGCCCAAAGCTTCTCCTACAAAGACGTGGCAGTGTTTCTGCCTTACCCAACCAAACTCAGCGTGCCCAAACATATCCCTGTCATTACAGATCGACACTTGGAGTTCAGTCGAAGTTCTGTTAGGCAGAGCTGTTAGTCTTCAAGTCCCAATGCTCCACATCATCCTCCCTTTCTTTTAGAACTTCTAAACCTTCTGGTTCCAGGTCACTGAGTGGAACCTCTCTGCTGTACTTAAGCAAATCTGCTTCTGTGATCCAAGAGTTGTAGGAATCCCAGCAAACCTTCCCACTTAACCAAATACATTTGTAAGCCCTGGAGCGTGTTGCAGTTAGTTTGGTGTCTAACACACGTTCAACCTTCTCTCTCCTTTTCTTTGGCAAATGTTTGGTCCAATCATTCACCCCCTCCTGCTGATCATCCACAGACTGGTCTTCATTTGCCTCAGCAGGGAATGAATGAAGGTCAGCTACATTTAAAACAGGATTGATGCCCAACACTTCTGGAAGATCAATCAGATAGGCATTGTTGTTTATCCTCTTAATTTTACAAGGACTGAATTTCTTAGGTTTTAACTTGTTGTAGGTACCTTTAGGGTACCTCTCCTTGTGCAAATGTACCATGACTATTTCTCCTTCCTGAAAGATCTTTCTCTTCCATTGCAGGTGACAGGTCAGCATTTCCCTTGTATCGTTCAGTCATTGACTGCAATTAATGCTCTACTTGTTGATGTATTCCCCGAATATTCTCTATAAAATCTGTGGTACCTGGGCTGATATACGGATTTGCAGGCAGGTCAACTAAATCAAATTGATGTTAGAAGTGGGTAACATCAAATCAGAAATTGGGAAGATGATGAGTGGAAGACTGCTTTCAAAACGAAGGACAGTTTATTTGAGTAGGATGTTGATGTCATTCGACCTATCCAATGCTCCAACTACCTTCATGCAAACCATGAACCAGGTATTTGGACTATACATTTGGAAATCTATCATAGTCTATTTTGATGATATCTTAATTTTTAGTAAAACTATGTAAGAGGATGTAGAGCATTTGAAAGTGGTCCTTGTTATACTTCAGGTCAAAAGACTGTTTATCAACCCTGAAAAGAGCGAATTCTGCAAAGATAAATTATTATATTAGTATTTTTTGGTAGTGTAATTTCAGCAGATGGTTTGAGCATGGATCCTGAAAAGGTAAAGGCCATCCTTGAGTGGCCTCCCCCCCAAAATATCACAGAGGTGAAGAGTTTCCACAGGTCGGTAAACTTTTACAAAAGATTCATTAGAAATTTCAGTGGTATAAGCATCCCGCTGACTGATTGCACAAGACTCAAGAGTCATCCATTCTTGGTAGCGGATATTGGTACTTCACCGTGATTTTGTTAATGGCTCTGGAGTCCATGCATAATCTCCATGTCTTTCCTCCCTTCTTGGGGGAGAGCAGAGCAAGCATAGCACAAGGACTCGTGCTTTCCATTATAAACCCCTTTTCCACTAATTTTGTTGTTTGCTTCCTCATCTCCTCATTTTCTAAAGGAGTCAACCTGCAAGCTGCCTGATTCGAAAGCTTGGCGCTTGGAATCAAATCAATTTGATGGGTAATGCGTCTTGTCAGACGTAGACCTGCTGGTAGGTCTTGTTATCACATCCATAGTGGCCGGGCTACCATGATTGCAGATCAGTTTCCAGTATATTTTTAGGCCAGTCCTTTACACATTTTGATGAGATCAGTTGATGATGAGCAGCATTTTAACAATCACTCCTATGCATTGCGTGGATCCAGAGCTTGTACGGTTACAGTCTCATGCCAGGACTGAGCCCCATGACACCAGATCGGTGACTGAGTTAGCCATTCTTCTATCATCCAGAGCAGATTGATGACAGTGCCCATATTATATTCAGATGTAGTGCTTCAGTGTGATTCAGGTAGTTCAGATCAGGGACTCAGGTATATGATCCAGCAGGTATATGATTGGTGCATTTGGGTTACTGATGTGCTATTTCTTTTATCTAGGTAGTTTACGATTGGGTATATGATGATTGTTTATTGGCCTTATCTTATGATGTTTTCTTGTTGTTTAAAGTAGAGGTGGTCAGTTACTATGAGTAGGAGGTTCTTGTATATACTTGTTGGTCATACCCTTACTTTACGAAGTACAGACTTGTTCATTCCCTTATTTTTGGGCCTTTTCTATCCATGGCATCATCAGTCACTTCTCCGTCCATCCATTACCTTCCAGTTTGGTTTCATCCCGACTTACACCTTAACTAGTGATCTTGAGGGCTTCCCCCACCTAAACCTCTGTGTTGGAGAGATTCCTTGTTTACATTGTGTCTCGGCTCAAGAGTATGTGACTTTAGTCACAGCGATTGTTCTCCTCTAGTCCTCGAACCCAAGTATTCCTACAAAAAGTGTTGCTAAACAGTAGAGCATCGGATCTTAAATGCTATATCTAAAGGAATGCTAAGTTAGCAAAAACAGTGTTGCTAAACACTACTGCTTGTATCTATATTAACTAGTCAGTGGCCAAAGGACGAGCACTCATCCTTGTTTGATGTAAAGGTCGTTTGTCCCCACAGGGAAATAGGGTGGTCACTCCATCGCACCTATGGACAGTGGCGGGCAATGGAGGTCATACCGAGTCATATTTGAAGCCCAGAAGGCTTGTAGGGCATCTGCTTTTGGAGGCTGGCTAGTGAAAATCTTTAAAGTGAAATAAATGATAAATCTCAAGTGAGAAAAGCTAACAAATAAATAAATTACAAAAAGGTTGCTTGTCTAGAGTCTATTGGAAGCATTCTCATCACTCTACCCATTTGTGAGACAACGCCATCCCTTGTGTTATTGTCTATCCAGCATACGTATAGGTGGTTCTCCTGGTTCTTTCATCTGAGAGATTGCAGTGTTGAGGTTGTCAAGTCTTTCCCCTAGCCTAGCCTTTGTTTTTCCACCCTCACCCGTGGTTAGCAAATTGTTCCAGTCTGTAAACGAGTATACACTTGAGATTCTTGTTTATAGTGGCTAGTTACTTTGATCTAGACTTATTTTTGTCATATTGTTTACATGCTTTTTCCAATTAAACATCATCTTATGCTTTAGTCTAGCTACTGATACAATTGAAGGTGCATATCCATTTGTACTTGCAACAGTAGTTACTCATGGTCTGGATTATTATTTTGATCATTCTTGACCTGGTCAACCAAGTTTGACCAAGTCAACCATAGGGTCCAGGATGAATTTGGGCAAACAGTGTTCGAGATGCATTATTCATGGCTCATATATGTCCATTAGATGGTTCCATGCCTCAGACAGCAGTTTCAGATGATGGTTTGATGGATTTTTATCATTATTATTATTTATAGGCCATTATTTTATTATTTCGAGCATGGATGAGCTTACAGAGCTATTACTTGATGGTTACATAGTGTATGAGTACTCATTCCTAGTGGATTTGTGCATTCTGAGTCCATTGGTGCACTTGGTTATCAATTTTGGGCAGTTTCAGAGGATGATATGGTCAAATTACCACTTTACTGGATTTTGCCATTCAGAAATGGCTTGTCCAACACTTTTATTGAGCATGCACGTTCTCCTAGGGCGCTACAGAGGGAGATGGGGGTTCAGCCAATCGTTATTACCATATTACACCATCCCCAGACATTTTGGTACAGTCAAATTTGTGTCTGGGGCAATTGCCAGTGCGTTAGAGGCATTTTTGTACTTTCAGAGGTGGTTTTCCGATAGAGGAATGGCTAGCAAAGCAAATCGATTTGGCTTAGTGGGGCAAGGAAATGGCATGAGATTAGTCCAGGATATTTTGATGATGATGTCCACACCTTCCAGCACTTGTTCCGGCATCACTAGGGTCCACACATTCTAGCATTCATCATTTTGGGCATTTTTATTATGTTACTGAGCTGCCACGATTTGGTCATTTGGTCATATTATGTTATTATCTTGACATATTATTTGATATTATTCCATGGGGTCATGCTAGTGAAGGATATGATACACCTCCTAGCCCCACCATGTGATATTTTCATGTGTCTTAGTCATTTGTCATGTGGTGCGTCCCCCTTGGGCGAAATAGTGAGTGCGCCCCCTCTATTTTTGAGTGATCCATGTATATCGTATTCCTGCTCATCTTAGCCATTGATTGTTATGTTTGTATATTATGATCTCAACCACTCATTTGAAAAGTGGTTAGGGTTTTGGTCTCTCTCATTCCTATTTAGAGGAGAGACCCCCCTCATTGTAAAGGGACTTTTGGCTCTTAGCTATTGGAATACAAAGAAATATTTTGTGAGAATTCTTGTGATCTTGGGTTGGATGCTTGGCTATAGTGATTGAAACTACTTTTCCATTGCACAGAAAGATCTTGGTAGCTATCTTGCATATTTTGTACCACACTTCCGATTTGCAGGTGAAGGGGACGATTTTAAGAGAGGGGTGCATTGGTTGGGGACACCCACCCTGCTTCTTTCTATCAGATCTTGGTTACACAGGGAGTAATTTTGTCTTTGCACCAATTATTCTCTATCTTTTACTTCTTACTTGCATCTACCCTCAATTTTGTTTACTGATTGAGATTAGTCTCCTTGGTTTTGCAGAGAGAGAGGGGCGCACTTGTGGACTTGGGCAATTCGTTGGAACAAGAGAAGTGACCAATCTTTCATTTGATCTTTGAGGGAATAATCCTAGTCATATCGGCATTCATCCTCATCATCCAGGTATGCTCACAAGGTACGTATTTGTTTCTTTAGCTTACCCATCTGTCAATTTCATTCCAACCCTAACTCCTAGAATTTATAAAAAATCCCTAGCTCATTCAATTTCGGGCAAAATATTTTTGGGATTTTCACTTAAGGCCTAGCCCAAGTGGGTCCTCAAGGGCATCACCTTTGGGAGACTCCATCTACCCTAAACCCCTAGGCACCGATCTCTACCTATTGCGCCCTCCTTGATTTTGCCACTTTTTCTCAGTTGTTTGAGTCTTATTTTGGCTTGTGATCTTAGACACTGTCAGATCTACTACCAAGCTGTGCTAGGAAGCCCCTAACTTGTCAGATCTACTCCTTGGAACCATTTTTCATATTCTAAGTATGCATTTCCCAATGCAGTTGATTTTGATCATTTACTCTAGCACCTACATCCTAGATTCACTTTTAATCTCGACTTATTGTAATTGAACTAATCAACTTTCATATATCATCTTCTCTAAGACTCTACAGTAACTCTTTTCCTTAAATCTAGGGTTCATCATCCTTCACAATATATACCTTACTAAATATCTCGATCTAGTGATTGATTTGGATCTCTCTCTCTAAGAGTATATCAAGGTCTACCCCTTTGTTATCCAGGGCTTGGATAGCAAGAAGCGAAGAGTGGCTCGATTGGTGTGACAACCAATCCATCTTGGGAATCGAGGCCAATTTCAACTCGTACCAACTAGGTCTCCTGAGCATCCATCAATGTCATCCTGTACCAACTAGGTCTCCTGAGCATCCATCGATGTCATCTCGTACCAACTAGGTCTCCTAGCAGAATTGGAAGGGGCCAACTCCATCCTTCCCATACTGAAAGTCTATGAAGTATGAACTCTACTCGCCCTTCAAAGGCTTTGTTATCACATCCATAGTAGTCGGGCTACCATGATTGCAAAGCAGTTCAGTATATATTTTTGAGCTTTGCCTTTACACAGTTTCAGCGAGATCAGCTATGATGAAAAGTATTACTTATGATCAATCACACATCAGAGCAGCCCCAGATAAGACATGCAGTAGACCTTATGCCATGACTGAGCCTCTTGACCTTAGATTTGATGACCGAGATGACCTTTTATCCCATACGAAGCAGTGTAGTGCCCAGAGTATCAGCAACAGTGTTTCAATGGTTATAGGTGATGCAGATAGCAGATACAGGTATATGGCCCAACAGGTCTATGATGTGCATTGGTTTTATTATCTTGCTCTTTTGGTCATTTTGATAGCTTGACTTAGTATATAGCAATCATGATCTGGCAGTATATCTATATAAAAAGAATATGGTTGTTATTGATTATCTAAATGGTTGTATTACTTACATATAGAAGCTCTTGTTTTATACTCGGTTTTACCCTCTTAGGAGTGTGGACATGATCATTTCCGCTTCTTATGGCTTGCTAACTTAGGCATCACTTTCACTTTCCCCATCCATCCGTTGTCTTTCCCACTTTTGGTTTTTACCCTGACTTACACCTCAGCCTGTGATATGAAGGACCTCCCCACTTTTTTCTTTGTGTTGGATAGCATCCATGTTAATTTGTATCTCGGCTCTGAGTTGGCAACAGAACTTACCCTTTGGTGAGTTGGATTTGATACCTTGATCACTCTAATCGGTTGCCCCGATGTTTGGTCTTGATTGTAGAGAGTCCCCCTAGTTGCCTGAGTTGTGTTGGCTAAAACCTAAAGCAAATTGTACTACCATCATTTGTGGAAACTTAAATGAATAAACATCCTGGATGAAAGCTTGACTAGTTGTGTTGCTAAACACGTGCAAGATCCCCAAAAGGGTTGCGAAATTGAATTAATTGGAAACTAAAAGCACCCTAGATGAAAGCTTTAGTAGTTGTGCTTCTAAGCACATGCAAAATCCCCAAAAGTGTTATGAAATGAAATTATTTGGAAATTAAAAGCACCCTGGATGAAAGCTTTAGTACTTGTGCTTCTAAGCACATGCAAAATCCCCAAAAGGGTTATGAAACGAAATGATTTGGAAACTAAACGCACCCTGGATGTAAGCTTTAGTAGTTGTGCTTCTAAGTTATAAGCACATGCAAAATCCCCAAAAGGGTCATATAGGGATAATGAAAGCAGTGGTTAAATATATGCTAAATCCAAAGACTGTTAGCCAAGGAAATGAAATATAATGATGTGATTTGTAGACATTTGCCAAGGTTGAATAAGCACTCCTATAAACAACTTATTCCATTTGTGAGACACTGCCATTCCCTGTATGTTTATTATCTGACATATGCTTAAGTGTGTATTCCCTTTCCCTTATCCAAAGTATCACAGCGTTGAGTCAGTTAAGTCATCCCCTTTGTCCTAGCCTTGCATTCTTCACCCTCACCCTTTGCTAACAAATTGATCATGTCTACAGAATGAGTATATCCTTGAGGTTCTTTTGTAAAGTAAATAATTATTTGAACTTATGCTTTATGCTACTATTGACTAACTGCCAGTGAAATGATGCTTAATACTTTATGTCTTCCTATGAGAATGATTAAAAGAGCATGTCTTAGCCATTTGCACTTGCAACAGTAGGCTTTTTCAGCTTGGGTCATATTTTGATCAGTCTTGACCTGGTCAATCTTGGGATCCGTGATGAGTTGGACCAATGATGATGTATGATGATGATATATGGTCTTTTGATACACCTTTGATGGCTCCATACAGTGGACACAAGTTTCAGATGATGGTTGATGCACTTTTTTATTGGTTATTATTACTTCCAGACCATTATATTATTATTGTCTTAGTATGGATGAGGCTACAGATGATCTTACAGGTAGCCACAGGGTGTATGGGTACTCATCTTTAGTAGATTTGGACCTTCTAAGTCTATTGACACTCAATTAACAGTTTTAGGCACTCTTAGAGATGATATGGTCAGGTTTCCACCTTTTTGTCAGTTTTCCATGCAGAAATGGGTTGTCCAGCAGCAGCATTGATGAGGCACATTTCCCTAGGGCACTACAAAGGAGAGGGGTGGTGCAGCCACTTGTTAATACCATATTACCCCCTCTCCAGACATGATGGTACAATCAGATTTTGTGCCCAAGCATCTGGCAGTGGGTTACAGGCATTTTGATGGTTTTTTTAGGTGGAATAAAAATGGAATAAAAAGGTCATTAAGGAAATCGATTTGGGCTATTGAGGCAAGGTTTTGGAATGAGGTCTATTCATAGGTCATCTATGGTGTATCCCACTCCTGCCAGATCAGCTTGCAGCATTCAGTGGGGTCCACACATTCTTCTTGTTGTCATTTGATGCATTCTTCTCTCAGATGAGGGGGGCACGATTTGATCATTTGGTCACTTGGACATGTCATTGAGTCATAGTTTATATCATTGTGCCATGGGGTGATGCTAGTGAAAGATAACTAGACCTCCTAGCCCCACCATGTGCTCCTAATCACTTGTCCTAGTCACTTTATGTGTTACACTCATGTTTTAGTCATCTTTATGTGGTGCGCACCCCCCTAGGGCTTCTTTTAGTGAGTGCGCACCCCCTCATGTGAGTGGATCCATGTTATATTGTACCATCTCATCGTAGTCGTTGATTGTATTGTATTTATCTTTTGATCTGAACCACTCGTTCATAGTGGTTAGGGTTTTGGTCTCTCTCCTCCTATTTAAGGAAGAGACCCCCCTATTGTAAAGGCACCTTTGGGGCTCTGGAAATACTGGAATAGAATACTATTTTGTGGATCTGTTTCTCATGCTTTGATTGGATGCTCTTGTACATGATTATACCTCTTTTGCTTTAGACATCTAGGTTGCTTGTAGGTGATTTTGACAGTTACAGAGGGAGGCCAAATTGAACTGTTGCAGGGGTGCAAATTGCTTGGAAGGAAGATTGTAGGGGTTTCTCACATCCCCCTCAAGCAAGATGTTTTCATCATGAAGGAGTCTTTCAATTGTGCTTTGTCCATTGATTTACTTCTTTTGATATGCCATGCTTAGATCTTTTCATCTGTGGATCAAATCTCAAATTTTGTAGTTTGTTTTGCAGGTGAAGTAGGACGTTTTTCCTCCTTGGACTTGGACGATTAGCTTGGAATCACTTGGATCTAGCTTGGAATTGTAACTAAATGGAAGGATCATCGATGTATATGGCAGCCACAAGCATTTGAGGTAAGATCTACAAGGTACGTATCCATTTTCATTTGTTTCACCCATTGGTCACTTCAAACCCTCATTTTTTTTATTTTTTAGATCCGGTGAGATCTAGCCATTGCTTGGGCTTAATAATTAAAACCCACCTAGATAATAATTAATAAACCTTGGATCTAAATTTTGGTGGGAATCTGACTCCATTTACCCCCTCATCCAAGGCACTAGGCCTCTCCAAGGGAGGTCGCACTTGTTGGGTAGGTAGGATTTTGCTAGATCCATCACGTGGGTGTTGCTTGATCTTCATCAAATCCATAGATCCATTGAGTAGCAACCCTTCTAGTGCCATTTCATTTTGTGGGCCCCATTTTGACCATTTTCCATATTTTAAGGGTGGGCCCCACTTGGATCTTTCTAATTGGCATTAGATCTACTAATCTAACCTCATAAGTGGCTTAATCTTTCCTTGCTTGAACATTTGTCCATCTCATAAGCCTCTTCAACCAAGCCCTAACTCCTTGGGTCCACTTATTCATCCTAGATCTAGATCCATTCACTCTTGATCCTCTCCTATTTCACTTTCACATTCCCCTAGGAGGTCTTGAGTAGGTTCGCTAGCCTTCATTAGTTAGCTAGGGTCTCCCCCTTGGTCTTGCTTAGGCTAGATCTAAAGTGAAGAGTGCCTCGGTTATCGTGACAACCAATTGCATTAGGAACCGTGGCATCTCTTGGGTCACCTCTTTAGTTGTCCAACGCCTCTACCATCCTGGATAGGATCACCTTTTGGGACAACTACAAGTTGTGTGATAACAAGCTTCTGCTCCTTGACCTCTAAGATCGATCCATGATCCAAGATCCCCTTGTATCCAACAACTTCAAGCTTGCCCTGTAACCTGTAAACTTTACCCTCTCTAAGACCAAGAACTTGTGTTGAGTATATGCCAGATCCCATCGGTCGAATGAGAACTCGCCCCCTTTCAAAAGATATGGTGTATCCACTGTCCTCCAATGTCGATACTGAGGCCAAGTTTATCCTATAAGCTCCGGTAAATACAACATGTATGTCACCCCCAGAGATCATCCTGACTCTAACTAAAACCTGATTGTTCCAACTCTCTTCACAGCACACTTTGCATGAGTGCCAAGCTCCAAATGCAAATCTGGGTCTGTCCCTAATTTGGTGAACAACTCACGTGTCCCCGACATGTGAAGAGAAGTCCCACTATCCACAAACCAGGCACTACTGAAAACTGTGCCAGAAATACAAGAGACTAACAAGAACTCTTTCTCATACTTCTCAACAAACGCATTATCCTGAGCTTCTGCAGTTGTTGCTCCCTACTGAGACTTGCTCTTCTCTTTCTTTCGTTTTGGAGACTGTGAAGCATAGTGGCCACACTTGTGGCACGCAAATCACTTGACTTTGTTCATGTCCTTCTTCTTCACCCCCTATGAAGTTGACCCTATATTGTTCTTGTTGGTCTTTCCTTAGCTGGCAAGAGCAACATTCTTCACATCATCTTCCTTTCGGCCTCTAGATAGAGACTCCTACCGAATCTCCTCTTGGATGAATTCATCCCATAACCTCTCCCATTCAAGAAGATACTCCCTTGCAGCGATCCCTTTGAGGAATGTTACCGATGGCTTGGTGAATCCTTTCAAGGCAATCCTTGCCAATTTCAGATCTAACATTTTCTCCCCAACTGCTATCAACTTCTCACAAACTTGTATGATCCTGCTGTGATAAGAAGCCACAATATCAAGCTTTGACATTTTGGTGGCTTCTGAGCTCCTCCCTTAGCACCATCTTCCTATTTTGGTTGTTACTCTAATACAAGCCTGTAAGAGCATCGCACATCGCTTTGGCTAATGTCTTCTTAGCTATGTGAGAGATCAAATGATCCTTCACTACATCCAAGATAATCCTCTTGGCCTTCACATCTTTCAGGTTGTGAGCTGCCAAGTCCTTAGGATCTGTCGACGCATTCACCGCTGTGCTTGCTAACTCCCACAATCAATTCTCCATGAGAACCAACTTGACACCTTCCAAGGACTGTAGTTGGAGGCGCCTTTCAACCTGTATTCATAGCGTATCCTTACAACAACCATTTTTAACTTGATGATGTTGTTGCCCAGATCCAAATCTATAGCTTACTACTTCTTTGGGCAGTTGCCGGAACTATTATGGGCTGCCTGAGGTTGCCTTGGCTTTGATGGTGGCTTCCTAAAGTCTTTCTACCCGTACCTAAAATTTTCTACAATAATTATAAGCACTTATGTGCGTTGCTCGTTGGTTTCCTAAGTTTTGCCTAGACTTTTCAAGCATGCTCGACCCACGTGTTATCCACTAAGTTGCACTAAAGTGGATTTCCAATGAGCAGTCAAAGACTTGAACAATTCAATTGTTCATCACATGTGTTCAGAAGTTCACCACGCCATTTTTAGGCCCTTTTGTAAAATTTGCATGTCCAGACCCCCTTGGGGGAATTGTAATAAGTTGGTCTAAGCATGGTATTTTTGTAACAGGCTTGGCTTACTTTAGGTTTATCTATCAGGGTAATACTCTAGAGTGTTTTTTCATTAGGAATTATGCGTTGCGCTTCAATGGCGTATAATTCCTGAGTTTTTCACTCACACCTCCAACGCTGTAGTATTTACCATGGTGGTCAAACCTTAGGAAGTTATTAAATCCTATGAGTCTATGTATTTTTTACATGCTAGCCATCAATAATGAGTCGTATGGACATGTACTAGGTCCCCTAGGACTTTGATCCAATTTCGGCAAAAATAATTTTTCCTGTAAACTTAGGGTATTTTTTAATAGTTTAATTGGGAAATTTAAAATTATTAAAAAAGTGTGGTTAGGAGGAAGAATTAGACATGGGGGTGCTCATTCTCTAACTCAGAGCACCCACTTAACCCCTAACTCCACTTTCCTACCTTTTCGAGTAATTATTTCTCCAAAATTGAATATTACTCAAAAATAGTAAAAAAGACCAAAAAATAGAGAAAATCAAGAAACCAGCAATTTCTAAAAACTCAAAAAACATGCCGAAAGTGAAATTTTTGAGTTGGAAAAACAAAGTAGAAACATTCCTAACGTTTCTAAAACACGTTTGAGTGTTTTTCTCGGCAATAAAGGAAAGAGGATGTTTCTCTTTCAAGTGGGATGCATTTCCTCATGAGGAGGGCGCGACTCCCAAGAAAGAAATAGCAAGTGTGAGATAAAGCATAGAGATGGAGTTGGAAAGTGGAAAGAAGCTAACAAATAGCCTTTTCCAACTCATTACACCCCACACCAACCTGTTTACAACTCACTCAATGTGCCTCTCTCCTAGCAAATGCCCCCCTGGCTCTCTCATTTTTCTATCTAAGCAAGTTCTTGGCTCCTCATTTGCACATGAAGGATAGCACAGAACCTCTGCTCTTGTAATGCTTGTGGTTTATTGAGTAATATATTTCAAAAGGCTTTGGAGGTCTACATGATTGTCTATTGTTGGCCCATTCTTATGCATGCATTTTGGTTGAGGTATATCTAGTGTAGTTTTATTATGCTCTTATGTTATAAATTGTGATTTGATCTAGCTTAGAAAGGCCTTTGAGCCTGTAGAGTAAGCATTCATTGGCTTTGACTTGCTTGCTTATATTTAATTATTTATAAATTTAGAAGCAGCACATGTAGTTGGTTATACTAATGCCCTTCTTGTTTCTTTTGATTGATATACTGGATTGTATCACGTTTATGAGTAAGTGTTCTTGAGACTGTGCAGGATAGAGTGCTAAGCAGAGGAAGTGGATATAGTTTGACTCTTCTTCCAAACGTAGCAGCTGGTCATACCATTTTTTGTTGACATTTGTGTTTTGCAAACACCATTGATTCTCCAAATCTTTCAAGTTAAAGCCCTGGTTTTGGCTTCTTCTATCTCTTTCAAACAAACAAACTCTTCTTTTTCCTTTCTGTTGCTTTTGAAGCAAGTAGAATAGATCTAAAGGCTTAAAAAAGTTTATCTCTTGCTTCTCAAATAGATCAAGAAAAGTTTTATTTCAAAGCTAAACTCATAGATTTAGATCTAGCATTTCTATACTTGAAAACGCTCAATAGTTTCCAATATATTTTGCAAATATAGATCTTGTAATTTTCACGTATTTTTATGTGTTCTAACCACTAATCTTGTAATTTTAGCTTGTTGGTTCTTAGCAGGTCCAAGAAAAGAGAGAAGGAATCTCTGGCCGATTTTTGCCAAAAAGTACCAAAAATACATTCTGAGGACCCTCTTTTACCAATATTTCTATGTTGCACTAGCTTTGGGGACGGGGGGACGAGTCCCAGGGACAGCTAGAGTGCACCCCCAATTTTTCAAGGGACGGCGAGTTGGGGACGGAAATTATATATATTTTAAAAAAAATTAAAAAGTTAGAATTCACCATATACATTTGTAGTTGCTTGTAAGCACAATAGTCTATACTATATAGTATTATGCACATCTCTTACACTACTTGCTAGTTTTGAAAAAGCTCAGGAAAATAACAAAAGGGTTGAGTGACATTCCATTATTGGCACTTGAACATGAACAAAATGCAGTTTAACTTTAACTATTTTCAATCTGCATTAAGGTCTATGACGGGCTTATGAGAAGAATGTTGGTCTCTATAACAACATTTCTTCCTTGTGTTTCTTGTTTATGATGATTATGTTGAAAAACATTCCCTTCTCAGCAGGTTCTGTAGATTTTTACAACTGTGTTGAAAACCACTACAAAACACTTTGGGATATACATGCTTGCATTCTGTAAAAAGATTAGATTCGTATTTTAGATTAAGAAGGATATTGAATAGAAATTTATTCAAATGTTTAGTACCCAATTTAAGTCTTTACTATCCATTCATTTTCAGAATGCTTGAGGTTGGTATGGCGGAAAAGTTGGACTTGAATAACTACTGGACACCTATGTACAATATGCAAAAGCTAAGATGACCCAAAAAATGAGAAGGACAAGAGCTATACCCAGAAGGATCGGACCTTTGAGTTGTTGCATTTCTTAGTTTGTTGACATGGAGGCTTTGTTGCTTGTAATGATGTTGGTAAAAAGACAATAGTTAAAGCACCAGAAACCCAAATCAAAATCCATCATACACAACACATTTTGAGCTGCAACTTGTATAAATTCAAATTTATATTTAAAATAATATGAAAAATATGGATGGGATAAATGATCATACTGTCCAATCATCAATATCCATTGTCAAAATTGAAGATATGATCCAGTACATATTCAAAATCTAATTAGGACATCTTTGAAATTTACTTAGAATGTCTCAAAAATCTGCCTAGAAGTCCCCGAAATCTATTGGGAACGTTTTGGGTACGGCCAACAAGTCCCCATTGAAGTACCCAACAAATTGGGGAAGTTTACTAGCGGTCCCCAAGTCCCCGAAACGCGAGGACGGCGGGTACGGGTATTTTTTGGGGGGGGACGGGTCCCCATGCAACATAGCAATATTTCATTTTCTAAAATTGTAAGCCCTTAGATTCGAGTTTAAAAGGACTAAGAGACACTTCTTCGAGCAAGTATTGTAAAACTTATTAAACGAGAGCAAGTGGGCTACATAGCGCCCACATCCCATCCCCCCTGGGGGGTCCACGTTTTTCCTTTTCATGGCATGAATTTTTCTAACACTGTGTGCAGAGTGTATACTTTGATTAAGTAGTTAAATTATATTTTCTTTTCATTTTGCAAATAATTAAATAAAGCCAATCTCGTTGCCACGAAGTATGCTCTCAACTCCACATAAAGGCATTGTCGATTAGTGGTGGTTGATCAGATAGGGACACATAGATTTGGTGAGTTTAGTTATTTCTCTTGTCCAAATTATTGTTGTTTAACTTTATCTATTTCAAGCACTCAAATTTGAAAGAACATTTTGCTCTCTCTCGAAGTATGCTCTTTCCCCTTGCGGGCATTGGCCTGGTCCTGGGGAAATCAGAAAAGAGCACAACAACTTATTAATTCTTAAAACATTTAATAAAAAAAGTCACATTAATAAAATTAAGAACCCTCAACATAGTGAAAATCTGGCACTCGAATATTAAGTAACGCGTGGGGAAATTTCTTAAAGGAAGCGGGAACCACTGGAGAGTGACCTCAGGGCACCATTAGACTACATCCTTGTTGGTGTAGTGTTGAACACACCCTTGAGACTCCGCTCCAACCCACGCGTCTTTGTGAGGAGCCACCTTTACCTAATTTTCGGACATTACTCCTTCTGCCTCACTGTATCTCGGGAGCTCCCATTTTCCCTTTAATTAACTCATCCTTCAATAATTACTAAAATTGACCAAGAACACAATTGCAAAACCTTTACTTTTATAGCAGCATTTACTTTGACTCCACGACACTGGTCTTTGATATTGGTTATTTGCATTAAGTTATATTTTGTAGTGATTACTATATTCATATATGTTGTATAGTTGTTTTCATTTTGTAATAATCTTGATCAATGTTTTAATTCCAAAGAAAACTCCGCAGTAACAATTTTCATCCAAAATAACTAAGTACCTAAAGCCTTAGTAACGTTAATAGGGTCTACCCCCCTTGGCTTCGTTAGGAGTTAAGCCTAAACAAAGGAGTCAAGATCAAGTGACAATACTTTGAGTCAGACTTGCCCCAAAGGACGCACCTAGCATCTTGAAGATTTATGCTGCTTTAACCCCAAGTGCGAAAGAGGCGGCAACACTACCCTTGGCCCTGCCTGGCTTCCTGGCCGACCTATCTACCCAGCAATTGTCTGTCAGTGGCTTTGTCAGCCCTGCCAGCAGCTGGTCCCTTGGCAACTGGCTACCGACACCTGGCAACTACAACCCTGGTAGCTTCTCTCTAATCAACTTTCCCTCTACGAGCTCTAGCCCTAGCATCCCTGCTGGCTCTCACTCCCGAAACCCAAACTCACATTGTCATGTCCTGTAGCAGCTTGATCTTGCTGCTGCTCTGCTTAGCTCACAGTCTCACATCACCTTCCATGCGCAACTCCAACTACATCCTCAGCTTCGCAGTCAACTGGCGACACCTCCAGTGGGCTACTCCACGTGAGCTCTTTCAAGTTGGCAACTGTCTAGCTCCATGACCCACACGACTCCCAACACCAACGTCCTGTAGTCCGCCTATTACCTCTATGTCGTCTACAGCTCCAACAACCCATGGCCAAATCTCCTTTTTTGGTGCCCTGATCCTTTCGATCCATCCCGCGCATTGTTCTTCACCACAGCCAACTCAACCCTAGCACAACTCGCGTCTATTCCAGCCTCTGCCGAGCACATTCCCACATACCCTGCACTCTCTTACAGTTGATTTCTAGTCCTACCAACTTCAAACACGTCCACCACGACCACCTAGTTCATGAGCCTATCTCCGCCACACTTCGCAGCTTAATCCTCAGTGAGCCCACACATGGTTGGATTTGCACTCATCTCGATCCACACAATATGCACATGTAGTAGCTCTCTACACGACCGTACATCCTGTACGACGACAATACTGTATGGTTGCTCTCCTTCTTTCTTTCTGTCTTTATTCTGTAAACCCCTACAAACATGATCTCCTGCTCAAAGCGAAACCCGCTATGATACCATTTTAGTTTTTAGTGACCCAGATCCAATTATTGTTTCAAATAATTCTTCAGCAAATTATTAAACAGAAATACATTGAATCCTAACTAATTTATGCAGAAGAAAAACATAGGAAATCAAATCCACATTTGACACGAATTTAACCTAAAAAACCCCAACTGGGGAAAAACCAACAAACGGTTTGATTTTATCATCTATAATATCCTGGGCCCCCGTCCTAAGATAATGGCCCACTGAGGAAAATACAAGGACAGAATGCTAGCCTTCAAACCTCAACATCAATCCTTCAATCTTGCTAGTTGCTAACCCTTTACTGCCCTTTACTCGTTTCCTTTAACCCTGCCCTTGCACCTGCACACTTAACTGGCAATCCTTTGTCAACTAATCAATGAGATCTCCCTCACTCTGTGTGACTGACTGATGTGTGTGCACCTCACTCTTGAGCTTAATTGATACACCTTTTCTTGGAGCAAATCTTGTTGTATGGGTTCTGTTATCACCTAAACTGTAGTTACCCCTATGGATGTATCCAGTCATGGATGGCAATAGGGAAGGGCAACTCAAAAGGTGCAACCACGATCACCTCGACCTCCAGTATATGGTTGTCACGCCAGTTGAGGCAACCTTCACTTTATGTTATCTAGCCCAGCTAACAAAGGGGGAGACCCGATCTACTCCCGACAGGAGAGATCAAAACCAAGACACCAAATCAGGGTATTTCTAAGTGAAGTTAGGTGTATGGTTTATCCTAGACTTTAGGATGAAGTCACAAGCCAAGTGAGGGGTTCAATAGGTATAGCTTTGTTCCATAGTTGATGTGAGAGTGACTTATAATGTTTGGAAAGAGATCTAGGATTGGAGTACTAGTTCAATGTCGGAAAATCCACTGCCTTGGGAACCGTGTCCAATGCAAGGTAGTTTAAGGGTTGAATTGGGGCTAACTAGTACAAATGACAAGCTTGACCATGATACATGATGGCTTCAAGGGTTTGGTTCACCATGCAAGGGTCAAACCACAAGTTAATCCAACAATCTAGGAAAGTCGAATTAACTTGGAGAGAAACCAGTGCCTTGGGACTTGGGATAATGGAGTCAAAGTAGGGTTGACTTGTGGTTAAGGACTCCTAGTACATGGGACAAGTGGGCAATAAAGGTCTTGATGGATGAGTAGGTCTAGATCTAGGTTTGACCTAAGTGGACCACAATCCCTTAAAACAAGGAATGTTATCCCCGAGGCAAGATTTGACAAAGTGACACACTAGACCTAGGTTTTGAATTATTCTCGTTCCAAATCCGCAAGAATCTCAAGTACCCACGTCCTAGAAGTGAGTCAACTCACTTCTCCAAGGTGGTGCGACTTTAGCCAAGGAGGCTAAAAATGTGGGTTAGGTGGGTCAAGACAAGTCCGATGGCATCCAAACTTTAGATCCGGGTAGGTTGGTCAAGTAGGAGTGTGGATCTATAATTTCATGGCAATCCGACGGCTAAATCTTACTAGATCTGAGTTTGAATGCACCAAGTGGTCCAAAATGGGGATTAAATCCCTTAAAATGTGGAATAGGGCCCACAAGGTGAAAATCAGAAAAGTAACAATCTGGGGGTATGTTATTTGATGTGTAGATTATGGATCAAGCGGGATCTCAACTACCCACCACCTAGATCTAGGTCAACTCACAACCACCAAGAAGTGCGCCTTGCTTGGGAGAAGCTAAGTTGGCTTGGAAAGGGGGTCAAACGGAAGCCAATCCTCATCAAACTATAGATCCGAGATGTCGTGGATGCTATAGAGGTGGGTTTTCAATATTATGCCCAACAACCCACTAGATCTAAGTAGATCTGAGAAAATGTAAAATGGGGGTTTTGAAATATTTAGGGTTTTAACAATTTATGAGCTATGTCAATCTAAGTTACCAGGATCCGGATCCGGATACGGATCCGTCAAATTTTTGAAAAGCCAGGATCCGGATACGGCATGGAAACATCAAGTACAAATGATATAATTTTTTTTATATATATTTTTAAATTAAACTCATATAATATTAAAAAATTTAAAATTTAAAATATATTACTTATATATAAATATTAAAGTTATGTATAAATATTTTAATTATATAGCTTATATAACTTATATAATTTTAAATACATTATTAAATTTTATATATTATTTTAATATATATATTATAACCAGATATTATAAAATTTTATACACAACTTAAAAGGCTATAAAGAAAGTTTTTATTATTTTTAATATATATATTATAACCAAAGTTTTATTTTTATTAATATAGATATATTATTGACTTTTAATGAATATATTATGTAAAATTAAAATCCATTATGCAATAGTTAATATTAAATTTTATAGAACCTTTATACTTTCATAGCCTAAATTAAAAACACTTAGACCATATTTTGTGTCGGCCTTGCTCCGTCCGCGTGGACCCTCCAGAGTGTAAAAACTAAAATGTAATTAGTGTTTGTTGTTTGCACACATATCATTACATCGGAACCTGCGGATATGGCAAACTAGGAAATTTTGTGTCGGCCTTGCTCCGTCCGCGTGGACCCTCCAGAGTGTAAAAACTAAAATGTAATATGTGTTTGTTGTTTGCACCGGAACCTGTGGATATCATTACATAGATTTTAAGTCGCTCAGATATATAACCCGCTTTGGTAAACTAGGAAATGAAACCGGCGGATATGGCGGGAATGTTAAACGTGCGGATATGGCAATAATTTTAAACCGGCCAATAACGAAAACACCCGGAGTGACGGGACCTTTAATGACGAGACAGAGACCTTGATCCGGTTGTCTATGCTCCAGGTGGCGGATCCGGTTCATAAAGTCGCTGCACATTTCCTTTTTTCAACGGGATCCGTTTCTGAGATGGGCAATACGTTTCTGCTGATTTGGATCCGGCTCACTCACGGTTCCATCGCGGATCCTGGCGGCTCCGGATCGGAACCGCGGATCTGCGGATCCTTGAGTTAGCCCCGACGGATCCGGTAACACAGATGTCAATGGATTGGATCAAGGTAAGAGAAACAAACCTGTGGATCTTACCTGGGTAACCTTGTAGATGCCTTGATGATGATGATCTATGCAAACCCGATCAATTTGAGAAGCTTTGAGGTAGTTTTCTATGCAAGTCGATTTGATCCAAGAAGCCAATGCGCCCTCTCTCCTGCACAACAAACGTCAACAATATCAAACTTGATGTAATCAAGAGATAAGACTAATGCCACAAGAGAAGTAACAGAAAGATAGCATAGATCACAATGATGCTAATGATAACCCCCTGATACAAGCGAATGCCAAGAAAGTCGATTTGAAGAAGCCTTGCAAAATCGCCCTTGTTGAAGTCGCCCTCCTATAGACAAACAATGATTTCCAAAAAAAATAGATCTTACCACAAATTCCAAATGCTAGGTTGCAATAGACTTTCCAATCACCATCTAAGAACACCATATGCAAAGGAGACCACAAGAATTTCCACAAGAAAGTTTTTCTATACCAATAATCCAAGAGCCAAAGACCCCTGACAATGATAAGCTCTCTCCTTTAAATAGGAAGGAGAGGCACCAAAACCCTAACCACTTTTTGAATGAGTGGCTAAGATTAAAAGATATAAATGTCTAATCAATGGTTGAGATGAGCTCAACAATAAAATACATGGATCACTAATAAAATATTATGTGAGTGGACCAAATCGCCCTAGAAGAGGGGAATCCCACCAAATCATGATGACAAACTATAATAGGAGGCTTATGGTGGGTCCAAGGGGTAATTTTATCCCTCCTTGGTCAATCCCCATAGCACAATAATCAATAAATAATACCAAATGTACCAAATCGTGCCTCCATGGTCAAATCGTAGTGCTCAAAAAGACCTCAGAAATCCTCAGAAAGTGCCATAAGTGATGGATGCGGGCCCCGATGAAGCTGAAACTGCTGGAGAAGGTGTGTAGGACCCCGATCTATCATCACTAATCATCCCATGCCATAACATTGCCTCAGTAGCCCAAATCGATTTCCTCAATAGCCATTTCTACCAATCCTGAAATGCCTCGGGAAGCGTGAAACTGCCCCAAACTGCCTCCTGGAGTGCCTGCGCTGTCAAGGTGAGGGCACCAGTGTGTCCGGGAGGGGGGTAATATGGTAAAAACAAGTGGCTGGACCACCCCATCCATCATCAACGCCCTAGGTCAACCGGATAAAAATCACATCTGCTCTGACAGGGCCTCCGATAGGCCAAAACTGCACTAGGACAGCCTACTGAGGCTCAATCATCACTATAAGTGCCCGGAACTGAAAACAAACTGTCTCATTGGACTCAGAGGGTCCAAATCCATCCAAGATGTGTACTCATACACCATATGAGTCTCTGCATAATCAAAATATATATCCAATATACCGGAACAGGGCAATAATAATAATCTGTAAATGACCAAACACTGTTGTAAACCAAAAATCATCATCATAACCCTGTAGCTGCTGCATAGAATCATCATGTATGTATACATAGACCATACATCATCTATCCATGTCATCATAAGGTCCAACCATCTCATGTCCTCTGGTTGACCATGGTCAGACTAGGCCTAACCCAGTCAACATGACCCAATATAACTCAGACCATCATCATAAGCTGCTGCAAAGTGTCCAAGGTTAATGCATGCTCTACAACTTATTCAAATAACAATTATAGCACAAAGTAATCATTACTGGCGATCTAAATCCAAATATATAATGTCATTAATTATTATTATTACTCAGACTCGACTTTCAAGATCATACTCACTTCATAGCTGTGATCAATTTGCTAGTGAAGGGTGAAGGCTAAAATAAATGGCTAGGCTAAGGGATGACTTGACTGACTTAACTTTGTGACACTTTGGCAAAGGGGAAGGGAATACACACCATAGTATATACTGAATGAGCAATAACACAGGGAAAGGCGGTGTCTCACAAATGGATGAGTTGTTCAAAGAGGGTTTATTCACCTTCACAGATGCGCACAATCCATAATACAAATAAGGCCAGCAATTGTTTAGATATAGCATTTAAGTTCCATTGCTTTTGGGGCCTGAAGTTTCCATAGCCTTGATCTATGTGTGTTTATAAACACATTGCATAGATTTACATTTATTTTAGGCTTTCTGCTGCAGGTGTGTTTTTAAGGCACTTGTTTACCTGAGCACTTCTAGGTGTGTCATGGACAGCTTGTTTACCTAGGTATTTATTTTTCCAAAAGATATAACATTTTATTTTCATAGCCATTTTCATTTGGCATGCCTTTCATTCATGTGTGTTTAGAAACACATTGCATGAATGGGTTTTTCATACAAGATATAGTATTTCATTTTTCCAGATTTTGTATTCATGGCAGCACTAAAAGTTTCAGGTTTAGCCAACACAACTTTAGTGACTAGGGGGAATTCACAAGGAACTCCAACTCACCATAGGCAAGTTTTGTCACCAACTCAGAGCCGAGACACAATAAACAGGGAAGCTCATCCAATACAGAGGCTACAGTGGGGAAAAGATCCTCCATGTCACTAGTCAAGTAGTAAGTCAGGGTGATAAACTAAAAGGTAGGCCATGGATGGATGAAGACAATGAATAATGGAGCCGACACTAGCAAGCCAAGGTATGGTTGAATGACCACCTCTATTCTCCCTAAGGAGGGTAAAACCAATGAGTATGAATAGTGAACTTCTAAGTCTGAGCAGGGACAATATAATATATATAATAAGATCAACCAGGTCCACATATCTATATGATCGCCAGATCATGACACTAAGTGCTAAGACATGCTATAAGAATAAGTATAAAAGCAATATAACCATAACACAATGATATACCTGTTGAGTCATATACCTGAATGCTCATCAACCTGTACCATCATCTGTCCTCTGAAACTGCTGCTGTAACTCTGGGCACTACTGACTGCTCTGTACCAATGGTATAATGGCTACATCGGTCATCTCTCCGAGTGTCCTGAGACTTAGTCATGGCATGGGGAATATATACTGTTGTCCACAATCTGATAGTGATCCAATATAGATGCTCATCTCAGCATCTCACATGTAGGGGAACTGGCTGAATAGTGTACTGGCATCAGAAAAATAATGCATGGTAGCCCGGCTACTATAAATGTGATAACAGGTTCCTTTCTTGTTCATGTGTGGCGCTTTGATCTTGCTTGGAGCTTCATGGTTGTAAGTTATATTTGGGTATTTACACTATCATTTGTATGCTTTTGCTTGGGCCATTGAAAGGGTATTACTACCTTGATTGAGAAAGGGGTTTCAAGTTAGTCTCCATTTCATCCTTTCTTTGCATGTCTTTTTACAAGGGAGTTAAGTGTTGTATATTTACTTTTACCTTGATTCAAATTGTGCAGCCTTAAGCCTTTATTTATAGAATGCAACCCCAAGAGCTTAAAAAGAAGGGGATTCTTCCTTCAACTCCTTCCTAGTTCACCTTCAACGAGTAGGGTTTGGGTTAGCTCATGCAATTCTACTCTCTCAATGACATATTAAGCAAGGCCCTCTTAGTTGGTAATTTTTTTACTCCATTCGCCCTTAATAAGATTGGCACTAGTCCTTAGAGTGATCTCTTTGTCCTCCCATCGCCTCTCTTATATCCTATACTACAAAAAAAGACAAACATATTCTACTCTTCATATAACCATGTACTTCATTGTTTATAGCCCTAGCAATCCTATATTAGGGAATCCCCCTTGATTTGGAAAAGATCCTACCAAAAGTGAGAAGAGGGTTGATGTGGTGACATTGGCCTCCCTCTTGAGTTCCCCTTGGGCTAGCATTGCTTCTTCCGGTCTTTAATCAAACATGCTAGTTGGAGATGTAACACCACCCAAGGAAATATTCTTGCAGCCAAGTGGGTGGTGCAATGTCTTCAAGGTTTAGTGCCTTGTCATGTCTTTCTTCGCTATCAAGTAATGACAGCTCAACATTGAAGTAAAGTTTGAGGGGCCTTTAGTTTGTGTTTTGTTGCCCCATTTATTTTAGGTGTGAGGCTCTCTCATCTTCAAGAGCTTATGGTCAGATTGTAATGTTTTTACAACTCTAGTCTATTGGCATTGGAAAGCTAGTACAAGCAGCTAGGATTTTGATTGTCATCCTATTTGGAGCTAGAGGGTTCAACGTTCTTGAGTTGCGAAGCTAACTCACTATCAGGCTCACACGTTAAACAAGAAGTGCATTTTCTTCTATGGTGATTTGTGGGAACCAACCTCTTACTCCTAGAAGGATTGGCATTCACTTGCTCAATAATATGATCTCGTTGCCCCTAACTGACTTTCAATTATGGAGTTCAGACTTCAGAGGCCTTGTCCGAAGTATGAGTTGTTCAAAATGAATATTGGGATGCCAGGGCCATTTTGGAGGGAATTGGTTCGGAGCTTTGTTTGACCACTTCTTTAGTATGACTCTCGCCGACTGTAATCAGTGCTTCATCATAGGCAATCTTTATCCCTGATCCTTAATGCACATTTGGTGTCCAAAAATTCAAAAGATAGATGTGTGCATAGACTTCATAATATTTGGTAAATTCAAATTTCTTACAAGTTAAGAGTTCTTGCAAGCCTTGAAGTTTGGTAGGGGCTTCCATCCAAGGCCAGGCTATCCAAGAGTGGACTTTCTGATAAACTTGGTCTCATTTTCCATCACCCAAAGACTGTGAAGCATATTCTCTAAGAGTATTTCTTTGCCAAATGTTGCTAGAATTACCTGGAGAATCAGTTTTAGTGTTGTTTCAAGGCAATATTCACTGTCGTTCTAGCTTTGTTTGTGTTATCACATGGATCTGCGCCAATAGATTTGCACAATAATTGTAGGCCACCTAGTCCTGTCACAACTAGATACCTCTCCATTTCGGATTGGTGCGTTTCCAATCAAAGGGGAGTGTCCCTAGAGGTCACACACCGTTAATTTGATCTGCAAATCTATGTAAACAAGTTAGAGAAAACAGCTTGCTAAAGCTCCATTTTTTACTGTCCTAGAACAGATGGAGTACAAGGGTTTTTTTTTTAACCATGGGAACAGCAACCTCCCAAGGGTATATCCAACAACCCACAAGCCAGATATACCAGAAACTTGTGACTCAGCAGGGGCCGAGACGTCCCGAGACCCTTTATCCCAGGGGAGAGCCTCTATCCCAGGGGTCGCCTACCCTTCGAGCCTGAGTACAAGGGTTATTTCAAAATACTAAGTTTGGAAGGTTGAGAGCAAGTTTTAAAAGAGATTATGACTAGAAAATAAATGAAAGAATTTGCATCTTGAGAGATCGGATAAAATCAAAACGAGAACAAAGGAAAAACCACCAAACATTTACGAGAACAAAGGAAAAACCACCAAACATTTACGAGAACAAAGGAAAAACCACCGAACATTTACCAACAATCAGACCATTAGTATCCAATGAAACAAGGAGCTAGTAAAAAGCATAAATGAAAGATAGGTAGAATGTTGAGACATAAAAAAGGGCACTCCCTCAAGATAGGAAAGCACTAAACCACCATATATGTAATTACAGGAGAAAAGGAGAAGGAGAGCGTAGGGGAAACAACAATACTGTATTGAATAGTTTAACTCGACAAGAGAGATCAAATTGCAAGAATACATTAAGCTTTATGTGTCTTGGAAAGGAAAAAACATATTGGCTTAACTCCAGACAAGCTCACAGGTGTTAAGATGTGAGACAAGAAGACAAAAGGATCCCAAGGAGGAGTGGAATAGTAGGAAATGCTAGGTAGGAGGATTTGAGGACATAGAAACAAATCAACAATTCCTTCTCAATTCTGCTTATAGCAACGTAAAGAAGGAATTGATGTTGAAAGAGGAAGGATGGCTCAGTGTTTCAAGGCAACCAACTGGAAAATTTCATGAGGAGGGCATCATGAATTATGCACCTAAAGGGCAAATTGTTGCCAAAAAAACCATAGTTCCAAGTTAGTCCCCCAGGGGCAATCATTCAACTAAGTAGTCCATTGACTTTTGCTCAAACCCCTTCTATGGGGTATCTTCCTTTGTAACACCACTCAACATTTTATTTTTTGACTTGGCATTCATGCTCTTTATAATTATCTATTAATATATTATAGACCTGGAAAGGCGAACTGCCTCAAGTTGTTACACCTCCGTCCCACAGATCCTTGATTTCATGGACCTTTTAATAAAAATATATTTTATTCTCCTTTCTAGCTCTTATGGTCTCCAGCAACATAGTCTCTTTTGAAGGCTTCATCTAAGACCCTTGACATCAAAAGCACCATATCCAATAATGCTCTAATACTACAGCAAAAATAATAATGAGGAGAAAATGATGCAATATACGACATAATTTCATTGTAACATAAATGCAATTTATAGTATATACACCAATAGGACATAATGACCATAGCTCCCACAACTTACGAGATAATGACTATATGTTTTAGCCCATTGATAACATTATTAACTTTTCACCTTTATTAATTTAACTTGGCGTAAGTTGCTTTTGCTCTTTCTTTTTAATTAGACCTACAAATTAACTTTATTATAATGTTACCAATGGTCTTTATATTTTAGCACACTGTCCACCAATTTTGTACTATTATAAATAGCAAATACAATATAGTGTAACTGTAAATATATACATTACAGCAATCTCCGTTCTCTACTACTCTCCATGACCTCTTGGAATTCCTACTTTGTATGTGAATATTTGCATTGTTTCTTGCTGCCCATATTTAATTGGTATAGAAGCGTTAAGATTAGGGAATTTCTAGAACTTCATGATTTTGGCCTCCTTTAAATCTTTTTCGATTGTAATTCTCAATTAATCCCACTCCAAGCGATCAAGTGATCTGTAGGCAAGCTTACACCCCTATTATTGATAATAGGTCATCAACACGTATGCAACTCATCATTGCTCAAACTACACTTGAAATTTCCACAATTTTCTATTATTTTATTGCAGAAACAGTTTGTCTGTTTAAGATCTGTCATTCTTCTACCCATTTCTTGGTTTCCAGTTTGTATTGTTGATATAGATGGCTTTTACAATTTGTCACTAAGCAAAGTTGTGGAACTACAACCAAGGAAAGTTAGAACTCAATAAGGATTTATTTAATATAACAATAGTGTTATCACTCAAAATGAACTTCTCAAAAGTTCATCTTGATTGATTTGACATTGACGGTTCACAAGTGCTTTAGCAAGAAGTGGCACAAGGTCTGTTGATCTTTATTCTCGAGTTAAAGATTGAACAGGTTTCTTGCATGAGAACTTCAAAGCAGTTTTCAGTGTACTTCAAGGATAAGTGCACAATCACACGGGTACAGATTTTTTACATTTCTTGGGTTTGGTAAGTTTCTCATGTATGTGTGTGGCATGCAATACTTGGTGCATGCATGGGTAGAAGAGCTTCAAAAAGGCATTCTCATATTTTTGAGATGGGCAATTTCAAGAAACATTCTATCTTTAGAAAGTTCATATTTTCAACAAGTGATTATAGATTTGTGTACCCATTTAATAGTATTTCTAAAGGGTACTTTCCAAGTTTCAAGATTTGATCTTAGGAAACTTTCTATTTTTATAAAGTTCATAATTTTGGAAACTAATCATGTTTATGCATACCCATTATGGAGGAGTGTCTGCTTGGATTTTCATGATGACCCACAGGTTGATTTTAAGGGTTTCTGTTTTTTAGAAAATGCCATACATGGGTATGGTTGTATAGTGATGCAAAGGAAAACCTAGAAATTTTGGGTGATTCCGAGAGACTGCAAAATTAGATCAAATTAGGGTTTTAAATCTAAAAATAGAAAGTACCTTGAGATTGTTTATCTAGTAGTGGGGATGGCTTTAAATTTTCAGAGGATTCCAAGCACTTTATTATTTTTGGATTCAAGTCTATCGTTGGCAAGTGCTTTTTTAGATACTTCAGATATTTTTGAACCCTCGTCCTATTTTCTTTTTCAAGGTTTATTTTTCATGCTTTCTAGAGCATTGACCAAGATTTAACAGACTTGAGTGCCTGGCCTGGCCATGCTTTTGTTTTTTTTCTACAGATCATGAATGCCTAATTAAGACTAAGGGCCCTCACTTGAGGATTGCATGCTTTTTTCTTTTTAAGTGTTGACTTGTTCTATTTCCAACTGAAGATAGGCACCTTGGCTAGATCTACTTGGATTCTGTTGTGAGTAGGAATCTTCATATTTTCAAAGCACAACAAAAACACTTTTCTCTTGGCTATGAGGAATGTCAGCAAGAGAGTTCGATCATCAGCATCTTCATCCCTTGTCTTTCTTGTTTTTATTCTTTCTCATTTCAGACTTGGAGTTCTAAGCAGCGCTTGATGTTATTGTACTGGTTAGATTTCCCACATTCACTACCATAGTTGGTGTGAAGAGATACTAAAAATCTAGGCACAATTCTTCCTATCCCCCTAGATCTTTGGCATGTTGACTTGTACCATATTTGTTTAAAGCTTTGTTCTTTCTACAACTACAAGAATGAAGATAAAATCAGCATCATCTGAACAAAAACATGAGAACGCATGTAAGAATTCTATCTTGCATAGCTCTTACATATTAACTTTTGAGATTCAAAAATTATCTTTCTCCTTATAAGTTTTCCTTTTCATTTCACTACATTATTTCAAGGTCAAGACACTGGACAGCGAATAAAAATTCATATTTAGTGGTTTCAATTTTCAAAGCAAAACTCAAAGGATATCATTGCTGGCTTTTCAAACTTAGTTGCAAAAATGCAAGTGGTCTATCTTATATCAGCAATAAAACATTGATTGGGGTGTTTTATTTGCATTTTTGTCAACTTTGTTCACTGTTCCGCAACTTTTAAGTTTTATTACAGAAACAAGGGGAGATTATCACAAATTTGTAAAATGTCTGCATTAATTTTATAATTTATATATAATCATAGATCTGAAGTTTACTATTGCTGATTTACAGAGGAAAAGATTAGATTTGAGCATTTTATTTCACATCAGCAGGTTATATTGGAGATTTGAGGTGCTATTTTCGACTGGGAATTCAAGGAAGAACCCCCTCAAATTGGCATGCACCAATTCAGAAGTGAGGGGAAGTTTAATCTGTGAGTTTTACTCCATAATAGTTATTCCAAGACCTTTGGGTTCTTTGGTTCAAAGGTATTTCCAGGTGATAACAATAAGCATAGTCATAACTACCAAGATGGTATTATAGTTGTTTAAACTACATATCCCTTGCAGTTTTTGCTTATGATCAACATGATTGCTTTTAGAATGACACGATCTCAGCCAGCTGAAACAAGAATAAGTTGTCTAAGATTTTTTTTATCCAATAAACAAGAACAAAAAAAGGAAACTGTAATTATATTTTTACATGTCAGTCCAGAAAATATTATGGAGCATGTGAAGAAATGACTGGACTTTTACCTTCTGGAACAAAGGCATCCTCTTCAAGGTATTTCTTGGTATCCCATATGCTAAATATGCCTGCAACAACATAAATCATTTTCTTCAAACAAAATGAATTGAAATGACATGTATTCAATAAAACATAAAAACCTACAAATATTTTATATTATTTACTGCAAGCTCAATATTGAATCAACATAATTTGGTTCATGTCAAACTCCAATATATTTTTTGTCATCATTCTCGAAAATACCACGATAGGTGATAGCATCCTAACAAAAGAAAAATGCATTCATGAAATTTATAATCCAAAATGCAGACTACATGCGCATACATGCATAACCAGGGCATTATGGATGTTGATCCAGAATGCCAATTTTGACTCCCTTTGCAGCTGGCTTGGATCAATTCTTTCCAGATGCTCCACCATTGATCTAATCAAATAAGCAAACCAATATTCCAAGTGAGTAAAATATGTAACAAACATGAGTATTTTAATCTTTCTACAAATAAAAGGTACATTTCTTACAAGAGAGAGTCATCAAACATTAGTTTAAAATGTGTTGAATATAAACTTCCTAGTTGATTATCAAACACATTGCATTATTTGTTATTCCCTTTTCTGGAATTTCTGCTTTTGGAAGAAGCAAAATTGTTCTCATTTTAGGCTCAATCCTTCTTATAGTAAAAAGTAAAAACCCTTTTTGTTGTAACTGGAATGATTTAAAACTGAACATATGAAGGTTCAAACATCAAAGAAGCATCCTCAGAGATGATATGAGCATTAGACTTTATGATAAGCTTATCCAGTCTGACAAGCAAGAACTTTACCTGAATGTGCGAAGCATAGAGGTAGCATATGCTAATTGATCTTTGTCTGCACATATCCAAGGTACTTCCACCATAGCGCTGTAAGGACCTATATTTCGACTTTGGCCTTTTATTTTAAAGGGATTCTTCAGAGTTGTTTCACAGACAGACTCTATCTTTCGTCTTGGGCTCCATCCATCACTGATTGCATCACGAGGGGAGAATAGACTAGTGGATGATATTGATGAAGAAGGTGACAACACCATACCAGATTGTATAATTGGCGGGTCAGACAATTTGCAATAAATATCTGCCATGCAACGGACTAGCTCCTCTGATAATCTGTTTGGTGCCTCATTGATATAATCTTTAAGGGTACGAGATACTGTATTCTTCTGGTTTGCAACAGGGTACTCCTCACAACCTTGCTGTAGAAAACAATTAGTACACCATCAAGTCACTCTCTATATATACAGCGAAACTCAATAAGAACAAATAATGCCTCTGCTACCAAACAACATGCATATTCCTTGTGTCTGTCAAAAGCACATCAACCAAGAAAACTCAAGCAGCTGCTGTAAGTGTATGTGGCCTTTTCCTTCATGCTTTCATCTAATTACTGAGAGAAACAGAGAAAGGTGGAAAAGGAATCTCGACTTCAAATGGGCCTAGCTCCTACTAGCATGAAACTTGTCAAGAAATTTTATATTCAAATGTGCATGAACACTTGATAATATGACTTCAAATATAACATGAAGGCCCATCCATAATGCTAGTTGAGAGCTGAATATGAAATGATAGAATTAAGACTAACACAGTATAGCCACTAACCTAGACACAAGTGCCAAGTCTTTTGTAGGTAAGGAGATCAGAGTTATCTCAGTGGCTGCTGAGACATTTTACTGGTTATTTCTTATGAAGCCATTGTGACAGTGATCTAATGCTCAAAGATCTAGACAAACAGTCCATCCTCAGGAAACTCATATCCACAAGACCATAGGAAAAGGTTACTAGTTTTCCAGACAAGCGAAAACACCTCTGTTATTTCAAGTAAATCCCCAAGACAAATGATAAGATAAGATAAGATCATTTTATTAATGTCCAAAGAATGACCACAAAGTAGGTCAATGGGATTGTTTGGTGCCATGATGTCAATACAAAGTGGGAGAGCTAAAGCAGCTCCTATAAAATGTAAAATGCAAGAAGAAAAGTATGACTCTAACCTAAATACCATAAAGCTAACTCCAAAAATGGAGAGCTGATCCAAGGGAGAGATGTACAAAAAGAAATGGATATAGGATGTGTGATACAAAAGGTGCAAGTCTGTTGTGGTTTGCTGAAACCATCTCTCCTAACATCTAAGGTCGAATGGAGGAATCTCAAAATAGAACTCTATCTTGAGAAAGGTCTGGAAGAGGAGCTAGACTGGGTAATGTGCCACTGTCTAGAGTGAGGGGACCAACCACTATGACCTAGATGAAATCGTCTGACTATTAGTATGGGGCTGAGAATGGCCATGCCGATGGAGTCTAGCAGAAGTGGATAGTCCTCTGCATCCAAATTGATTTTGGGGCAGAAGCGGTACTGTTATCACATTTATAGTAGCCGGGCTACCATACATTATTTTTCTGATGCCAGTACACTATTCAGCCAGTTCCCCTACATTTGAGATGCTGAGATGAGCATCTATATTGGATCACTATCAGATTGTGGACAGCAGTATGTATTCCCCATGCCATGACTGAGTCTCAGGACACTCAGAGAGATGACCGATGTAGCCATTATACCATTGGTACAGAGCAGTTAGTAGTGCCCAGAGTTACAGCAGCAGTTTCAGAGGACAGATGATGGTACAGGTTGATGAGCAGTGGGGTATATGACTCAGCAGGTATATCATTGTGTCATGGTTATATTGCTTTTATATTTATTCTTATAGCATGTCTTAGCACTTAGTATCATGATCTGGCGATCATATAGATATGTGGACCTGGTTGATCTTATTATATATATATATATATTATTGTCCCTACTCAGACTTAGAAGTTCACTATTCATACTCATTGGTTTTACCTTCCTTAGGGAGAATAGAGGTGATCATTCAACCATACCTTGGCTTGCTAGTGTCGGTTCCATCATTCACTGTCTCCATCCATCCATGACCGACCTTTTAGTTTATCACCCTGACTTACTACTTGACTAGTGACATGGAGGATCTTTCCCCCATTGTAGCCTCTGTATTGGATGAGCTTCCCTGTTTATTGTGTCTCGGCTTTGAGTTGGTGACAAAACTTACCTATGGTGAGTTGGAGTTCCTTGTGAATTCCCCCTAGTCACTAAAGTTGTGTTGGCTAAACCTGAAACTTTTAGTGCTGCCATGAATACAAAATCTGGAAAAATGAAATGCTATATCTTGTATGAAAAGCCCATTCATGCAATGTGTTTCTAAACACACATGAATGAAAGGCATGCCAAATGAAAATGGCTATGAAAATAAAATGTTATATCTTTTGGAAAATAAATACCTAGGTAAACAAGCTGTCCATGACACACCTAGAAGTGCTCAGGTAAACAAGTGCCTTAAAAACACACCTGCAGCAGAAAGCCTAAAATAAATGTAAATCTATGCAATGTGTTTATAAACACACATAGGTCAAGGCTATGGAAACTTCAGGCCCAAAAAGCAATGGAACTTAAATGCTATATCTAAACAATTGCTGGCCTTATTTGTATTATGGATTGTGCGCATCTGTGAAGGTGAATAAACCCTCTTTGAACAACTCATCCATTTGTGAGACACCGCCATTCCCTGTGTCATTGCTCATTCAGTATATACTATGGTGTGTATTCCCTTTCCCTTGCCAAAGTGTCACAAAGTTAAGTCAGTCAAGTCATCCCTTAGCCTAACCAGTTATTTTAGCCTTCACCCTTCACTAGCAAATTGATCACAGCTATGAAGTGAGTATGATCTTGAAAGTCTAGTCTGAGTAATAATTAATAATTAATGACATTATATATTTGGATTTAGATCGCCAGTAATGATTACTTTGTGCTATAATTGTTATTTGAATAAGTTGTAGAGCATGCATTAACCTTGGACACTTTGCAGCAGCTTATGATGATGGTCTGAGTTATATTGGGTCATGTTGACTTGGTTAGGCTTAGTCTGACCATGGTCAACCAGAGGACATGAGATGGTTGGACCTTATGATGACATGGATAGATGATATATGGTCTATGTATACATACATGATGATTCTATGCAGCAGCTACAGGGTTATGATGATGATTCTTGGTCTACAGCAGTATTTGATCATTTACAGATTATTATTATTGGCCCTGTTCCGGTATATTGGATATATATTTTGATCATGCAGAGACTCATATGGTGTATGAGTACACATCTTGGATGGATTTGGACCTTCTGAGTCCAATTAGACAGTTTGTTTTCAGTTCCGAGCACTTACAGTGATGATTGAGCCTCAGTAGGCTATCCCAGTGCAGTTTTGGTCTGTCGGAGGCCCTGACAGAGCAAATATGATTTTTATCCGGTTGACCTAGGGCGTTGTGCTTGGAGGGGGTGGTCCAGCCACTTGTTTTTACCATATTACCCCCCCTCCCAGACACACTGGTGCCCTCACCTTAACAGCGCAAGCACTCCAGGAGGCAGTTTGGGGCAGTTTCACGCTTCCCGAGGCATTTCAGGATTGGTAGAAATGGCTATTGAGGAAATCGATTTGGGCTACTGAGGCAAATTTATGGCATGGGATGATCAGTGATGATAGATCAGGGTCTTCCACACCTTCTCCAGCAGTTTCAGCTTCATCGGGGCCCGCATCCATCACTTATGGCACTTTCTGTGGATTTCTGAGGTCTTTTTGAGGCCTACAATTTGACTATGGAGGCACGATTTGGTACATTCATGATTATTTTATGGTTATTGTGCTATGGGGATTGACCAAGGAGGGATAAAATTAACCCTTCGACCCACCATAAGCCTCCTATGATATTATGTCATCATGATTTGGTGGGATTCCCCTCTTCAGGGCGATTTTGTCCACTTACATAATATTTTATTTGTGATCCATGTATTTTATTGTTGAGCTCATCTCAACCATTGATTAGACATTTGTATCTTTTAATCTTAGCCACTCATTCAAAAAGTGGTTAGGGTTTTGGTGCCTCTCCTTCCTATTTAAAGGAGAGAGCTTATCATTGTCAGGGGTCTTTGGCTCTTGGATTATTGGTATAGAAAAATATTCTTGTGGAAATTCTTGTGGTCTCCTTTGCATCTGGTGTTCTTAGATGGTGATTGGAAAGTCTATTGCAACCTAGCATTTGGAAATTGTGGTAAGATCTATCTTTTTTTGGAAATCATTGTTTGTCTACAGGAGGGCGACTTCAACAAGGGCGATTTTGCAAGGCTTCTTCAAATCGACTTTCTTGGCATTCGCTTGTATCAGGGGGTTATCATTAGCTTCATTGTGATCTATGCTATCTTTCTGTTACTTCTCTTGTGGCATTAGTCTTATCTCTTGATGCATCAAATCTGATATTGTTGACGTTTGTTGTGCAGGAGAGAGGGTGCATTGGCTTCTTGCATCAAATCGACTTGCATAGAAAACTACCTCAAAGCTTCTCAAATTGATCGGGTTTGCATAGAAAACTACCTCAAAGCTTCTCAAATTGATCGGGTTTGCATAGATCATCATCATCAAGGCATCTACAAGGTTACCCAGGTAAGATCCACAGGTTTGTTTCTCTTTCCTTTATCCAATCCATTGACATAGCTCATAAATTGTTAAAACCCTAAATATTTCAAAACCCCCATTTTACATTTTCTCAGATCTACTTAGATCTAGTGGGTTGTTGGGCATAATATTGAAAACCCACCTCTATAGCATCCACGGCATCCCGGATCTATAGTTTGGTGAGGATTGGCTTCCGTTTGATCCCCTTCCCAAGCCAACTTAGCTTCTCCCAAGCAAGGCGCACTTCCTGGTGGTTGTGAGTTGACCTAGATCTAGGTGGTGGGTGTTTGAGATCCCGCTTGATCCATAATCTACACATCAAATAACATACACCCAGATTGTTACTTTTCTGAAATTCACCTTGTGGGCCCTTTTCCACATTTTAAGGGATTTAATCCCCATTTTGGACCATTAGGTGTACTTAAACTCAGATCTAGTAAGATCTAGCCGTCGGATTGCCGTGAAATTATAGATCCATACTCCTACTTGACTAACCTACCCGGATCTAAAGTTTGGATGCCATCGGACTTGTCTTGACCCACCTAACCCACCTTTTCAGCCTCCTTGGGTAAAGTCGCACCACCTTGGAGAAGTGAGTTAACTCACTTCTAGGACATGGGTACTTGAGATTCTTACGGATTCGGAACGGGAATAATTCAAAACCTAGGTCTAATGTGTCACTTTGTCAAATCTTGCCTTGGGGATAGCATTCCTTGTTTTAAGGGATTGTGGTCCACTTGGGTCAAACCTAGATCTAGACGAACTTATCCACCAAGACCTTTATTGCCCACTTGTCCCAAGTACTAGGAGTCCTTAACCACAAGTCAACCCTACTTTGACTCCATTATCCCAATTCCCAAGGCACTGGTTTCTCTCCAAGTCAATTCGACTTTCCTAGATTGTTGGATTAACTTGTGGTTTGACCCTTGTATGGTGAACCAAACCCTTGAAGCCATCATGTATCATGGTCAAGCTTGTCATTTGTACTAGTTAGCCCCAATTCAACCCTTAAACTACCCTGCATTGGACACGGTTCCCAAGGCAGTGGATTTTCCGACATTGAACTAGTACTGTAACCCTAGATCTCACTTCAAACATTATAAGTCACTCTCACATCAGCTATGAACCAAAGCTATACTCATTAAACCCCTCACTTGGCTTGTGACTTCATCCTTAGGTCTAGGATAAACCATACACCTAACTTCACTTAGAAATACCCTGATTTGGTGTCTTGGTTTTGATCTCTCCTGTCGGGAGTAGATCGGGTCTCCCCCTTTGTTGTCTGGGCTAGATAACATAAAGCGAAGGTTGCCTCGACTGGCGTGACAACCATATATTGGAGGTCGAGGTGATCGTGGTTGCACCTTTTGAGTTGCCCTTCCCTATTTCCATCCATGACTGGATACATCCATAGGGGTAACTACAGTTTAGGTGATAACAGGTACCATCATCTATCTATCTTTTGGTGCCCCTAGAAGATGGGAACACCAAAAAAAGGGAAGTAATCCACTGAGTGGGGGCTGGTCCAGGACGCGAATGTGGATGGAGCATGAGGGAGCAAAGCCATCAGGCCATCCGCAAGTATAAGGCCAAACATCTCTAGATGGGATACCTGAAGAAACTAGTCAGAGTTTGAAACTCCCTAAGAAGAAGCTCCCTAATAAGACAATGGAAATGCCCTCAGATCTCGTAGTAAACAGGCCAACAAAAGACAAGCGCTCCTCAGTCTCAACCTGGTATGCCTAGCAGATCTTGTCCAATCAATCAATCCGGTGATTCGTCTCTACTATAAGACAATGACAACCCATTCTGAACTAGCCTAAAGGAATATGAAGAGCGTGTGCCCAATGGCAAAGCGTGTAATGGGGCCGAACAATGAGTCTGTCCCTTAGATCCATGAAGTGCTCAACATAAAAGGCCATCTTGGGATGTAACTCGTCCTGTGGGTTGATCAAAGTGACCTACACAAACTGCCTATAGATATCACCTCAGATGATAATGTTCAACTCTTGCCTAGTAAGTGAGATGCGACCAAGAGCATCCCGGGGATACCTAAACAAGTTGGTCCATCACAATACAAACAAACTCCAAAAGATCTAAGACCCTCGCATACCAACACCAACTGTGGCCTGAAGGGCTAGCTGAGGTAATGGACTCTAATGAGCAATAGGCCAAGTACAAGTACCACTCTCGCCCCTTTACAAGTCGATTAAGCTCCAAATATGGTGTGAGAGTGAGACAAGGTTGAACACAATCTCAAGCCGAAAGGGTTGAGCACTGAACTTCAGAAGTATGATGGGCTAAGTTACTGTCTGTTTGCAACTTTGCATATGATGATGTGATGAAGGAGGAGGATCAACACTCAGAATCCCAATCGGAGTCCAATAGACAAGGCCATGTTTATGCACAACCTAGTGGCCAATTGAGTGGCAAGGAATCAACTAGGAATCAACCACTAAGATACTAACTATGGATCTTCCTCCCAACGTGTCATTGACGGAGGAAGCTCCTTTTTTAGGTATCCTAAGCTTAACAGTGAACGAGCCTAGACTAACCAAGGGAGAGACCCTGGCCAAACTTTATCTAAGGCCAACTATGAAGAATTTAGCCAACCAAGGATATTTATCTAGCTCTATTTTTGAGGAAGAGGTACCTAGCTGAACAGATATGTGATTAAGCTCAAAATACACTCTACCAATGATTCAAAGATGAAGGATTGACCATATAAGTAAGCAAAGCATGATACTATAAGCAAGCTATGATCAATATGACATTTATAACTTGAACAAGTAATGAAAGATTCATGAACCAATAATGACCATCCACATTTAGAAAGTGTGAATTGCTAAGTGAGCCAATGTAGCAAGTTGTTTACGTATTAATGTATGTGGATTAGAGAGAAGCATCACAACTTGAGCAAGATATAATTAATCAAGAAACATTCTTCCATGAATCATTAGGGTCATCCACATGAAATATAGCAACAACTTGTAACAATTAGGAGAAATGTGAATTTGCTTAGTAAGCCAATTATTGCTTAGATTTTATTGTAAGGAGAATAAAGTATAAACCAAGCATTCACATGTGAGATCAACTCATCATCATTAAGAGCCTAAAAAGTTCGAATGGAATAGACATTTAAGTTGTTACAAGGAATTATTAGGTTAGACTTTGAGCATGTGGATCAAGACATTCAGAAGCAATTCAACACAACTTATAAGCCTTTGAAAAGTGTGAATTGCTACCAATAGTGTGAATTGCTACCAATAAGAGATCACAAGCGAGAATTGCCAATGAGAAAAGCGATCACAAGAATCTACTACATGAGGTTTTAATCAAAGCATAAACCCATAACATTAGGCTTGCATTTATGTGGATCAATAAGACATTCACAAATTATTCATCAAAACACCAAGGTAGCGAATTGTATTTAAACACATCCGAGATTCTGATTTGCAATAACCATAGCATTATTGTAATTAGGCATCAATCATTGTTATTAATTACCAACTAAAACTAATTAACCAATGTCAGAAGTAGAATAACAAAATGCTAGGTTTATTAGATCAACTTAAGGAATATGAAAAATGAGCCCAAATGCTAAGTTAATCTGATGATAAAACTCAGAAAATAAATCAGCTTGTAAGATGGCTAGCAATAATAAACATGAACCTAAGTATCAATCCCAAATATTAAACCCTAGATCCACAATGCTAGCATGAAAATCAAAGCTAATTAGAGGAATTTGTTGTTGGTTTTAGATCTACAAAAAAATATGTAACATCAATAAAAACTAATACGAAATGACTTATAAGTAGTAACAACCTATTAGTCAAGCACTTGAATTATTAAGTCAAGAGACTAAAACACACCACAAATAATTTTTACATTTGTTGAATTTTACTTAGAATTTTATGGTGTTTGAGCTTATGCTCATTAATATGAAATGTTCTTAGGAACTAATGTAATGTCCCCTTCCAAATGATCACTCTAGGTGGACGACTCATTAGCCTATTTGATTCCCGTAGGCTATAGTAGGCAAAAAAGAGAATTAAATAATTATTTATTGTCAATTGGTGAAAAAGCAACATTAAAAATGACAATGAGTAATTAATTAAAATAAGGACGTTACAAAAATCACTTTTATTTAATAAAGACAAAAGATAAAAGTGGCCAAAAAGGGTAAAAAGGACATAAAAGGGCAGGTCAATGGTGAAACTATCTACCTTAGTTGATCAAGAGAGGAAATATCACTGAGATCTTTCATGGATCTGCAAGAATAGCTTGAGAGTTTGTGGTGATACAGAAGGGTGCATTTGACTAGGGGGCCGTTGGGTTATATTTTTCATCTTCCTATACTTCACTTCCATCTACAGTTGAAATAGAGGATGATTTCTCATCTTTGCTGAGTATTCTATCAAGGAAAGGGGGCGCTGCACTTGTGGACAGTTTGTGGGTATTTTGAGAGAGGGCGCACTCAGCCATTGAGGATGTTTTGTTCTGCTATTGTGTAACTCATCTCAGAGGTCGATTTGAGGAGAGTGAGTCTGTTCCCTTGCTGTTGGGAGCATTCTTTGAGGCCTGCTCTCTTTTCGTGGTTAAACACAACATTTCTGAGCACCATAAGGGGGGCGCTACAACCATAACATTCCCTGGAAACTACTGCCAACACAGAGGGGGTCGTATCAGTGGGAAAAAGGGGCTGCAAACACCTACTGTTACCTACAGCAATTAAATATTCAATAAGAGAATTCTACAGGGAGATGCGACTACATACTGTCACCTACAGAAGTGAACATTTAAGGAAAGGAACCCCACAGTGACTATTCCTAGGTCAGCAGACTCATAAATCTGATTATATGTTGAGTTTATTTGCTGATGTAACAGTTTGAAAAGAGTCTTGTTAAATGCTTGAAATGCTATGTTTGTTTTATTTTCATATTGAGAGCAATGATATCCCAATTGTGTGCCAATGTGGTGACTCTGAACTGTTTGATAAAAGTCCTAAACAAGCAATACACTAGAACATAGCAGCAGTCAATATAAATACATTTCAGCAGCAAGAGGAGACACCCCAGGGATATCATAACAGCTTAGTCAAACTGTTTGACAAAGGTTAGAACCAAAAAGGCACCAATATACAACAATAAACTCAAACACATATCAACAGACATGAGAGGGGACTTTATAGTGGTATCAGCGCTGGTGATTCTGCAGCCTGTGAGTTACAGACCTTTTATGAATACGGAGGACAGAAGAGATATCACTTACAGGAGAAGGGGGGAGAGAGGATCTGAGAATATTTTTCTAGTAGAATCAGAGGAAGAGGGCCAACCAGAATCAAAAGAAGAAGAAGACATGAGGGATAGGAATGATACAAACAGAAATAATCCATCTGAGGGAAGTACTATGAGCATATTGAATGATCTGGCAAGAGGGCAGCAACAGTTGGTCCAGCTTATGATTCAACTCATCACAAGTACTCAACCAAACCAAAACCATATTGGCAACAATGGCTTAGGAGGATCTAATGGACATAAAGGGAATCATGCATAGGGGAACAACACTCATGTCCCCGTACAAAACAACACTTGCACAACCAGTAAAGTGACTCCTAGATCTCTCTTACCTCAGTTCTTGGAGGAACAGCCAGCTGGAAATCCGAGGCAACCAGTGCCAGGTGATAGTTTAATGATTATTTGAGGGAGTATCAGACTCTTGGTGCAGAGCTCCATGCGGCTATGTCATTACAAGAGTTTTGTACCATTAAGTACAGAAATAGACCGAGGGACTTGAACAGGGGCCAACAAAATCTAGATCTTTAGTGGAAGGTTGGGAAATTGTTTATCCTTTCTTTTGATGGCTCTAACAAATGCACTACCAAAGTTTGGGTTCAAAAGTTTGACACCTACTTCCAACTCAACCCCGTGAGGGAGACAAAAGTGATCAAATTTGCTACACTGCATCAGGAGGGAGAGGTTCTTGAGTGGTGGTACCATACATTGGGGCATTCTAGCATTACCTCATACCTGGACTTCACACAAAGATTGATTGACAGATTTGAAAAGGACCCAGAGTTGCATTTCAGGGAGTTGGCACAGCTCAAGCAGACAGGTACAGTAGATACTTACAATTCAGAGTTTCACACAATTGCTTATAGTTAAAAGCTTTAGAGGATTGCAATCATGGTGACAGATTTGTCGGAGCATAGGTTGGTTATGTTGTTCATTGAGGAGTTAGCCAAGCCATTGCGTGGTTGGGTTAAGACCTTCAAACCAAAGACCTTACAAGATGCAATCATTAGAGCATGGGACATGGAGGGCGCGGTACCCAAGAATAAACCTTAGTCCAAACCCTTCATCCCTCAGAAAAACAAAGTCAAGAAGCCCTTCCAGAAGGAGTGGACTGGGAAAAACAAGTTGGATGATGAGACTCTAAACAAACTAAGAAAGAAGAAGTTATGTATTAGCTGTAAAGAACCTTGGGAACCGGGTCACCAATGCATGGGTAAGGATAAAGTTCATTACAAAGAGATGCTCTCGAACAATGATGAGGAAGAGGAGGCAGGACAAGCTCAGGATGGTGAGCATAGCAGTGAGGATGTCGAGACGCCACGTGTAGAGACTCAAGATGGGACTACTGCTACTCTATCAGGTGTTCCTAGATTTCACACTTTCAGGGTCAAAGGAGTAGTACAGGAACAGCATGTCACAATTTTGATAGATGGTGGGGCAACCCACAACTTTATAGACTCGGCTTTGGTAACTGTTACCAACTATTTTGTACAATAGCTGAATTTCTTGTGAGCCGCCAGTTTATTGAACATGATTCATGTTCATCATCAGTGTTCAGAGGTTCAGAGGTCATTTTCAGAGCAATTTTGCCCCATTTGTAATAACTGCATGTTCATACCCCCATGGGGAATTTGTAAAAAGTTGGTCTAAACAGGGTCCTTTTATAAAAAACTCGACTATCCGTAGGTTTAGCCATTTGGGGGATACTCTAGAGTGTTTTTTCCTTAGGAATTATGCGCTACTCATCAGTGGCGTATAATCCCTGAGTTTTTCACTCAAACCTCCAAAGCTGGAGTATTTTCCATGGTGGTCAAAACCTAAGGTGGTTATTAGAGTCTTGTGTCTAGTATTTTTTACGTGTTAGCCATCTCAACTGAGTCGTATGAACATGCACTAGGTCCCCTAGGAGTTTCGTTGGATTCCGAGAAGAATAAATTTTTCCATAAATTAGACCATTTTTTAATGGTTTAATTAAAAAATTTCAAAAAGTGATAAAAACCTCATCCAGAGGCGGAATTGGGCGAGGAGAGGCTCGTTTTGACGCTCAGAGCATCCTCTTTACCCTACCGCCAACTTTTCTAAAGTTTCGGGCGATTACGTCGCCTCTGGGAGCATTTTTCACTATTTTGGCATTTAGTGACCAAAAAATGACAAAATTCAAATAAGTCAAAAATTGAATTTTTTAACCATGGAAAAAGTTGAATATTAATTTCATAAGTGTACGACTACATGGAGATATTAAAGCACATGTTATAATCAAGTTTGGAAATATTTCTAAGGGAATAACGTGAGCCATTTAAACCGTACGGCTCCCTCATGTGCAAACTCGAATTGGCTACGTGGCAATTGTTTGGTGGGTGGTTGAGTTAGCATTAATTATTGGGTGGGCACTTTCCTAAAGATGAGGGTTCAACTCGTGTTACAACTCATGCAAGCTCTCCCATTGCACTCCAAGCTTCACCCATATGGCATTCACGCCCTCCTCAACTCCTCACGTCATATCTAGTTGGAGGATCTTTATTGGTTGGTGATAATTACTATGTGGGAGGTGGAGGCCACCTCCCCATTCTCAACCACCACTAACTCGAGTTTGTTGGAGGAGCTTCACTCGAAGCCCAATTTGTGATTGGAATTCGATTCACCTGTGTGCCATGTGGCTGCCCTAGATGCCAATTCGAATTTGTCAAAGGTTGACTTCTATTTTGTATAAATAAGAGTGCTTGGCTCTCTCTTATTCGTGGAATTTTTGTGCAACATTACTCTGGCATTTTTGTAACAGCTCATAGCAATTGCTATATTGGAATAAAAAGTGACTTTGGAGGTCTACATGGTGTGCCTTTTGTGTTCATGAGAAATGCTTTCAAGATGATGAGGTGATATTGTTCTTTACATTTACTCATTTTTATTAATGCTTGATCACTCTTTAGCTTAGACGTCTTTTTCAAGTCCATAGAATGATCATTTGAAGGTACAATTTGCTCATTTATGCTGAGTTTTATGTGATTTAGAAGTACAAATTGTAGTCGGTAATACTAATGTATTTCTTGTCCCATTTTATTTATACATAAGCTTAATCAAGCATTATCTGAGTTGTGTTTTGTGCAAATCCCCAAATAGAAAAGTGGAGTTTGAACTCGGTCGTATCCTCCTCCATTTCAACATTATTTTCTCTAACAAATTTGGCATTTCAGGACTTTCCAAGATCGAATCTGAGTTGCAAAAATAGGCTTGAAAAGCTTGCTTGAAGATCCATCTTCAAAAATATTATAAACCCCTTGTTACCGGTTACCTTGAGAAGCCTAGATCTACCTTTTTCCTATCTTTTGGCTCTCTCCCTTTCCCTCCACTCGCTCCATTCTAACCTCTGTTTGCAGCCTACCTTTTGCATTCTGCTGCCCTAAACTCAATCTGCTGTACTTTCATTTTGCTGCCCCAAAGCACTAGGTTTTCACCTTCCCTTTCATTCTTTTTCCCAGTTTGCATTTGCTGCCCTCTTCTCCTTTTGCATTTCGCTGCTCCTTACTGTTCGCTGCCCTTTAACACAGTCCTCTCCATTGTTATGTTCACTGTCCCATAACAGTTACTAGCAGCACCTTTTCACTCTCCCTTCACTTGCTTGTTTCCCTTGCATTCGTTTCTTTCCAAGACGCCTCCATTCGCTTGTACTATTGTGCATGTTTCCATTCCTAAAAAACACTAAAAAAAAATGGTCGTGTTTTGATTCTGTTTTAGTATAGATTTTAGTTGTTTTGCTTTAGAGTTTGTCATTTTAGGATTTTAGCTTTAAGCATTCTAGTTCTTTGCATTTAGATCTCTTTTAAAAGATAGTCTTGCATTGTATTTCTCATTTTAGGCTTTGCATTTAGTTTACTTTAAAATTTTGCACCTAGATCTCATAATAAAAGTTGCATTTCATTTCAAACACTTAGATCCTAGTTGTATCTAGTTTCTTTTTGTTTTATTATTGACTAATGCTAAAAGTTGCTTGTAGTTTATGTTGCATGTTGTTGTAGGTTTGAATAAAAATACTTGAGAAGAAGGATCAAGAAGAAGAGGAAGATCATAACCTTTAAAGAGCAATAAACCAAGGAAGACAAAACCAAACACTCTCCTTTTTGTACAAGCCATTAAGGCTTTCTTCCATTTTATATTTTCCAAAGTTTCTCTCAAAGTGGTTGAAAATCCAAAATATTGTACTTGATTAATAAAATAAGGCTAAGTGGAATAAAGCCTCCCATAGTTGGGTTTTCTTCCCCATTTGGGGAGAGTGTCTTGTGTGTTTGCTTTCTTGATTTAGCTTAGTTTACTTTTGCAAGTGGCTTGGTTTCACTTTTGTTGTAGAACACTAATTGCTAGATTAGTTCATTTTGCAAGTAGTATATTAATTGTCTTTCATTTGTCTCATTATTCATTTGAGCTATCATTTGTGTTCTTTGCTTACAAGCTGCTTGTCTTCTAAAAAAGAACCAAAGACTCTTGAACTTGCCATAACCCAAGTCAAGAGCACTCTCTATCGGAGGGCATAAGAACTGCATTTTCCTTGCATTCAGCATATAGATTAGTTAAAGTCTCTTGAACTTTTGTCATAAGACAAAGTCAAAAGCACTCTCTGTCGGAGAGTTTTACTGTGTGCTCTCAATAACATTTTCAACTCACATTTCCCCTTTAAAATTTATCTCGTTGCTTTCCATCACTTAGTATGCTCTGCCGACCCTAAAAAGTTGGCCTCGTACTCAGAACAGTGATTGGATTTGTTAATTTTGCAAGAGATAACCATAATAAAATCTTTACCCCATAACCAACGAACCGGCGTTGATTGGAGAAATACTCAGGTAGTGGGAAAATTCCTAACTGGTGACGTCGAAGAAAGAATACCATTGTCATAGAGTTCTAGTGCCGGTTAAATCCACTGGACACCCAGCCTAGAATACTGGACAGTCCGTCAGGTCACCAAGGGGAACCACTGAAGGTATACTTTTCCGGTTGGACTTCATACCTTGCTTTTGAACCCTTAATAATCAAGATCACTAAAATTTACTTTAAAATTTACAAAGAACACTTGCAAAACGATCTCACAAACACACTAAACTCTTGTATCAAGCATCCAAGCACTCTACTTTTTTTACTCCATTGCCCAACGGATAAGGCACTGGTTATTTATTTATTTCAATTATCTATCTGAAGTGCATAGTTTGAATTTATTGTATTGACTAAATTATGGATGCTTTGCTTATCAATCAGTTGTGTTTCATTTAAATAATCTTGCAAGTATATCTTTGTGCTGCTTAATTTCCAGTTATTGTAAAGCTGTGATCTCTCATCATAAAACTCCTAAGCAACACTCATCCGCATCACCACATACAAAAACACTTAAAAACAAAGATCCATAGAAACTCTTTGTTAGGGACAACCCCCCTTGGCTTCGTTAGGAGTTAGCCTAAACGGAGGAGTTGGGATTCAGGTGACAGTACCTGGCTCATTGCTTGCCCCCAAGGCCACACTTTCCCCACTTGTAGTGAGGGAATAGCTTTCGAAAGATTCATGTTGTTGGTGTGCATCTCGGCGGACAACAGTAACCAAGAGAGGCATTCCTACCAAGGACTTTCAGGGGTTCAATGTGGTGGTAGCTGGTGGGCGCACTATGGCGTGCACACAAAAGATTTCGCAGTTGACTGTGACAATGGGCAACTATAGTATGACAAATGGTTTTTATGTGGTTGAGCTGGCAGAAATTAATGTAGTTTTGGGTGTTCAATGGCTTAGTACTCTGGGAACAATCTCGCAGAACTATCAAACATTGGAGATGGGATTCAATGCACTGGATGGTAATAAGGTAGTTCTGAGGGGCATGTCCAATGGTTCTCCAAGGATTGTTTCAGCCAAGCGAATGAAAGCCTTATTTAGGCATGGGGATATAGCATATATAGCGAAGTGTTTGATTACGACTCAAAAATCCTCAGACAATAGCCAGCCGTATCATGTAGACATTCTGTCATCGCTAAGCAAACATGACCGGGTTTTTAGAGAGATCCCTCCAAGGAGGCCTCTTGATAGGGGCTTCGAGCACATCGTTGAGTTAGAAGAAGGGGCCAAGCTCGTGAGCACTACTCCATACAAGCACCCAAGAAATACAAAGATGAGACAGAGAAGGCACTAGAGGGGTTGTTAGTGATGGGGCATATCAGACCCAATTCCAACCCATTCGCTTCTTTAGTTGTCTTGGTCAAGAATAAGGATGGAACCATGAAGATGTGTATTGATTATCGGGCCCTGAATAAGAAAACGATAAAAAACAGATATCTCATCGCCAAGATCGATGAGTTGCATGGGACAATGTACTTTTCAAAGATTGATCTTCGATCGAGATATCACCAAATCAAGGTCAGGGAGAAAGGTATTCACAAGACTGCTTTCCAGTGTCATTATGGGCACTATGAGTTTTTGGTCATGCCATTTGGATTGACCAACGCACCAGTCACCTTCTAGTCTTGCATGAATCACATCTTCAACGAGCAATTGAAGAAGTTTTTGTTGGTGTTCTTTGATGACCTTATTTACAGCAGGACATGGGAGGAGCACTTGAGGCATTTGGATGAGATATTGGGCATCATGGAAGAGCAATCACTATATGCCAAGGCTTCAAAGTGTGAATTTGGCATGACAGAGATCCTATATTTGGGCCATGTGATTAGTGCATAGGATGTACATGTCCATCAGGAGAGTGGAGGACAAAGCAATCCCTCTCCTTAATAGCTTAAGAAAATAAGTGGATCTCCTACTCCAAGATTGCGATAAATTCCTATAATCATCAAGAGGCAAAACAATCTATCCAAGAACAAAACTCAACACAATATTAGTAAAACATTTAGTGAATGAATGTTGAAGTAAATAACAAGAGGTTGTAGCAATATAATAAGATAAATCAATTATGTATTCCTAGAGAATAAGGTTGATGCAATCATTCCCTAGTTTACTAAACATAAGTAAAATTACCTCCAATTACCTCAAACCCTTATGAAGACTTCCTCCAAACAAGCAAAGGAACTTATCACCATGCACACCAACTAGAAGACCCTAAGGACTAGCAAGAAAATATCAAAGTATTATTATTTAATTCCCAAAAAAAAAATCAACCCTCTGAGTGAGCTCAAACCCTCCACTTATAGCCTATGGGGGGCAGTTTTCTCTAGAAGAGGACAAAAAATTTGCTACAAAGTTTGTTACATTTGTGATGATCTCTAAATGAAGAATATCTAGATCAACAGTCTAGATTGCTTATTTTACAACAAGAATTGATGCCATAGGCCAAGTCGTATAGCTAAGTAGGGGGAATTCCTTGCTATACTTGTCAATAATAGTAAAAAAACACCAATACTATGGGCTTTATGATTTATCCAATACAAGTAGCAAAAACCACAAGCAATGATGAAACAAGGTACCAAAAGTCAAGGGTAATTTCCCCATTCCAAGTGCTGGTCAAAATCTCCATGAATGAGCAAGTCATCGGCCCACACGAATTGAGTCAAGTGAGGTTGATACAAGTCAAGAAGGAAGAATGAAGGGCCAAAATCTAATCTGGAGGTGAGATATGAGCCATAAAATCTAAAATCCCAATGTGCCACATCACCTCAAAATGCCTTAGCATGTGTGCCACCATGCCAACAAGGTAAATCGACTTCTAGGGAAAATGTAGTAATTTCCCCAAATAATAGAAAAAGTACAATATCAACTGAGAAACAAACATAAAGTGCACTTTTTACATCTCAATGACAACTTAGACACAAATTAGGTCTTTTTTTAATTAAAACCTTAGGAGTGCCAAGTATTAATCTGCCATGCACTGAAATAAGCCTACAAACACCCATATTCTTGGAAATCCCTCCAGATGAACAATGCTTTGCAAGGTGAAGGCTGATTTGGATAGAAGGGCCAAATGGGTGCCTAAAAATGCCAAAGCGTTATAGAGATAGTGGCTAGATTGTTCACATGCACGATCATGAAGTATAGTACAGATGAGTGGGATCCTGGTTCAGATGACACCAGCAGAGTGAGCGCACAGGAGGATACCGCAACACACACAAGATACAGGACAGTGGTGGCACATGAGGGCAGGAGTGCCACTCATGATTTGAGAGGATAGCCTCCGGCGATGATTCTGCACAAGGAGCATTTGGAGTTTGGTATTCTACACGAGGAGCACTCATAGTTGCAGGTGACGGAGGAGAGATTTGACACAGAGGATTTGGCTCAGGACACGTGGGATTGGCTCACAATGATTATCCCTGATTGGAAGTCCCACCAGTACAGGGTAGTGGGCGACATCATCTACTACAAAGACACCATATACCTTGCCTCAGAGTTTACACTTAGGAACGAAATACTGAGAACTATAAATGAGACACCTTTAGAGAAACACCTCAAGACCTATCAACAGATTAGAGAGAGATTCTCTTGGAGGGATCTCGAGTATGATATGACGAGACACTGGAGGGAGTGTCTGACTTGTCAGTCGCACAAGTCAGAGTGGGATTATCTAGTTAGACTAGGGCAGACCACCCTCGTCTCAGGACAGAGTAGAGAGGATGTGTCAACTCCTTGCAGCACAGGTTCATCAAAGATGTATGGTAGGATCGACATTTCAAGGATGATATTAGATTGGTTCACAGGGACCCCAACCAACAGAGTAGGAGGGGACATCCTCTCCCATAGAGATTGCACCAGTGATGACCCTGAGTCCTTACTTAGGGAGAGTGTCATGAGGGCTATGCGTGATTCGCATTGGGCAGGGCATTCTCAGTACTTGCATGCGTATGAGACACCACGAGTGGTGGAGCTACACCCCAGGGAGTTGTTAGATCCCATGGATTACTTGAGCACCCTAATAGTATGGGGGTTAATAGATGCATAGATGCAGTTTGGCGGGAGGTGTGTAGATTAGCAGGAGCGGAGTCAGTTTTTAGTACTTGGTTTCTTCTAGAGGATTACATTGAGACTCCGATGACTATCAGCATGGTACAGCAACAGTTTGTTGGAGTTGGGTTTAGTGGATCCTTTAGTTGGTGGTGGGATTCGGACATTCATCTACACGATGGATTGTTTCAGATAGTAGAGGTGATCGACAGAGTTGTGAGGGTGATCGATTTGTTATATTTATGGGATGGCAATGGAGGAGAGGTTGAGACTTCTTAATGGCAGAGCAGACTTTCTTTCTTGGTATTCACAATCCAGTCTTACCGAGGATCCAATACAAATGAGACAACCAATCTTCATTTTCTAGAGTTCACTCTTGAGATACTTAGGCTTGGGTGCATAGAGTATTTGTCTTTTGAGGTGTTTGTGCAACTTATGGTTGCTTGGTCCTTCAGGGGCCAATAGATGGAGTCTTATGCTAGCATTTGGAAGACCGACGCAACGGGTAGAGAATGTTTCACACCTTACAGGACAAAGTGGGACCCAGGTGACTTTACAATTTCTGGGCAGGAATAGGAAAGTGTGTGGTTAGAGTACATCACAGGTTTGTCGAGGGCGCAGGCACGGCATGATGGTTGGATGGTTATGAGCAAAGGGGCACAACAACAGCACAGTGGACTCTTCTTGGGGTTAGCTTGGGATACGGGAATTGCAGTAGTGGACAGTACAACAGTTAACATGGAGGCAAGAGTCAGCTATCACTTTCAGGAGCCTAACCATATGGAGCAATGGATTAGTTTCCTAGGTGGAAGACCTTACGAGGAATGGATATAGTGTTAACTGGCTTGGCCGTTTGAGAGTCTACAGGATGCTCCTTGTGTGGATGCTACACAAGGTAGCAGTGGATGCAATATGTACTTCGTCGTTCTCAGATTGATTTGGGACCCCGAGATTACAGTGACTGGCAGTTTAGTGGTTGCTAGAGATGAGAGGACCCTTATTTATTTGCAGGTACAGGGAATTGAGACTTTAGTAGAATTATTTTCCAAGGAATTGGTTGAGTTCCCACTGTTGTTGATTACTCTACTTACAGGATGCTTTCAAGATGTCTATTATGATGGTACCTTGCAGAATAGTACCTTGAGGAGAGGGTGCTACAGATCTCCTAGGATGATCTGGGACCCTAGGATCATCCCTGGATTCAATTGGTTCAACTTAATGGATTGGGGAGTTGCATTGGTATTGCTTGAGGACAAACAATCTTGGTGAGGGAGGACTGTAATGTTCCGGTTTGATAAACCCGGAACAACTGACATGCAGAGCATGCGAGCCATAGCTCAAGAGCATGCATACATGCAAAAAGTGAGATGCATGCAACTCAACTGAAAAACAGAAGAGAAAAGCGACTTAGGTATACAAAAGTTGGGGCATGCAATGTCAAAGTTATAAAAGAAGGATAAAGTGAGTTACTCAGTATCCATTATTATTATTGATCATTGAGATTCATGTTAAGAGCTCTAACAGCCATTTAGGGTTTAGGGCACACTGCCTTGGCCAACGACATGCAAAGCATGCGAGCCATAGCTCAAGAGCATGCATACATGCAAAAAGTGAGATGCATGCAACTCAACTGAAAAACAGAAGAGAAAAGCGACTTAGGTATACAAAAATTAGGGCATGCAATGTCAAAGTTATAAAAGAAGGATAAAGTGAGTTACTCAGTATCCATTATTATTATTGATCATTGAGATTCATGTTAAGAGCTCTAACAGCCATTTAGGGTTTAGGGCACACTGCCCTGGCCAACAAGTGTATTTCGGCAGCGAAATCTATCTGCCCTAATCACTTCCAGGGATAGATCATCCTGATCTATCATAATACTTCACAGTTCACACAGTAATCATCATATTTGCAGGGATTCAAGCTTTCTGAGGACGCATCCTTGGATCCATTGAGGGCACATCATTAATTTTTCAAGGGCACCTTATCTTGTGCATTGGCAACAATATTACTCTTTCTTTTCAAGGAGCAGACCATTCTTCATCATAGTCCAGACTTCTGATCCATTACCTATCTGCAGTAGCAATTATTCAAGATCTATCAATTAAAGGAGGACGCCTTCTTTGCTTGGGCGAATGGTCATAGAGATCCAAATTTACAGCTTGACCTAGATGCAGTGCATGGGCTGCATGTGTGTTATATCTTCTTGAGCCAGCCATTCTAAGCCTATTGGCTCCTTACCAGACCAAACACATCAACTATGGAACCCTTATTCTGGATCTGTTATTAGAGAAGATGCTTCACTTGCTTGGACAAATTGCTCATAAGGAACCAAGCTCACTTTGTGCCCTAGTTCTCATGCATGGGCCGCATGCCTCTTCCACACTGTTGGGAAGGCTATTATAAGCCCTTATTGCTGATTCCTCGAGCCTATATCATCCATCTGGAGCAGCTATCAGTTATTTATTATCAAGGGAGACGTGGCTGTTGCATGGGCGAGCTACCTTAAAGAAGCTGTCCAAAACTTTATCAAATATTCCAATTTAATTGCAGCAGCTGTATTTCATTCAAACAGTCTGTCTCCAGCACTTTATAAGGGGCAGCAACATTCTCTTGTGGACTGTCATATAGCAGAGATCAATACGAATTGCTACAGCAGTCAACCATTCATTCAAATCTCTGCTCAAGCTATGAAACACATGCAAAGATCAAATCCATCGCTTGGCACATTACAGGGGTATCACTTGACAAGAGGCTGCTCACTATTTACAGTTGTAACAGCCATCATCATCATTCCACAAAGACACTGTTTAAAGGTCAGATTTATACCTCTTCTGAGATCTGATTGCATGAGACAGTCTTGAGTAAATTCCATTATTTATCATTGCATTAAAGGTTTAAAATCTTATCTTGAATTCTGTGGGTTTGCCAAAGTGCAACAATTTGGTCAATTAAATTGTATCTGTGGCAGCTATCATGCTTGATGAACATGAGGTTATGAAGTTATTTTTATATGGCATATAATTATTCCTTGAGTTAATAAAACATCATGCAAACCATGCAAGCAACCCCAAGTCATTAAATTGGCAAGTACCAAGCAAAGTAAAAGAAACTCAATCAAGAAGGCAGTTATCTCTACTTGGGATCTTACAACAGGTCACACCATGGTTAGCCTAATGTTTTAATGTATAAAAATTAAATAAGTCATTGAGCCATTGGAATGGTGTAATTGTTAATTATATCATGTATTTTCTTCATATTTGGATGCATTTCCTAGTTATATGTGGGATGACATGGGCGCTCTAGCTCTTTCTGTGACTTGATACTTATTTGTTGCACATACTAATGATGCATAGGCTTATCTTGAAAAGCACCCCCTTGCTCACACACATTTGGAGGCGCACATGGCACCTAGAGGCTTTAGGATGGGGTCATCTCCTTCCTTAGTGATGGATGATGACACTTCATTTGCAAGTGGGAATGAGTTGGCACTTATTTTTACTACTGATTGCATATTAGACCATTGGCACAAATTGAGGAAGAGTTTGTTGTACACGTGGCATCATTTACCTAAATTCTTCATAGGACGCCTCAAACAATGTTGCAAATGTTGTTTCAGAAAATATATTGTTGAGGATCTGCAAAGAAATTTATCGAGAATATCGAAGAAAATATCGAAAATTATCAAAAAACCCTAGATAGCCTAAAAAGTGAAACCTATCAAAACTGTGATCTTTAAATACTAGAATACAAACAGATGTTGCTTGAAACACTCACAGAAAATACATATTAAACATAGCTCTCAAGTCTGCATCATTGTCTTATTATATCTGGAAAATCGTAAACTTTAGTGCTATGGCTCAAAAACATAAACTTGCTAACCATTTCAAGGGTGCACCCTGTATCTTCTTTATAAAATAGGAAATACAGCTAGGGTTTTCAACCACGAAACCTAAATCAGTTTGCTCTAAATTTGGTAAGAAGCCCTAACTATAACACCCTAAGTCTGGCCTCGATAGATGTGCCTAGCTTGCATGTGAGAATACCTAGGTTAGTACACTCTCATGGAGATAACTGTACTCCTAGAGAACTGCGCCATAGCTGGCCCTGTTCTCATGCAAAGCACCTAGACATTCAAGTAAGAAATGGAACTCATTTTAAGAAAAGAACTAAACTGAAAGCTGAACTGAACTGAACCAGAACTGAACTAGAAACTGGAATTTGATCAATCTGAAACAGCTATGAACTGAGTTTAAGTGAAGGTAGCAAAACTCGAAATAAACTAAGATTGGCATATGCATGCTGAAAGCATGCATGTGCCCTCCTCTTCGACATAATTGTGCCTCCATCACCCTATGCTGTGCACAAGAACCCAGGCAAACTGCTGGCATAACTGCGCTATATAGACCTGCATTAAATACACTTCTTTCTGCTGCTGCTGTAGCTGCTGACTCTATGCGTCCTGGTGCTGTGGAAAAGGCTATCTGAGTTAAACAAGGTAAAAATCTAACAATTAAAACTTGTTGGAAGTTCAAAATATAAGAAGAAACCTCTTGGACAGATACTTATATTCTTGGATATCGTTTTGAGTGAAACTCTCAGGATTCAGTTTAAGCTATTTAATTCTTCAAGAGCTATCCACTCTATGGAAAATTGGGCAGCCATTGTTGGTGAATCAGCGGAGCAATTATTGTCTCTCTCTTTGTGGATTGTTAAAGGGCCGTGCCAGATGGGACCACCTAAGGTTTTCGGCTTCCAGATTAGGTTTTCATTTCCACTTCATTATTGGAATTCAAGTACAAAAGCCCAGAATAACCTAGAAAGTGTTTTGTGGTAAATTGTGTTTTCACGAGATTTCTTAGCCCAGAGATGCTGACAGTCAGTGATTTTCTATAATTTTCAGATGTGAAACTACTGAGCATATTGAGTAAGCTAGAAAAGTGCTCCCAAGAACTTTTGTGAAGAAACAGTTGGGGTTCTATTAATGCCTGTGAGGAATTTCTGTTTGCAGGAAAAGGAGCACTTCACTTTATGTATCCTTGAACTCTAAAATTTTGAAACTTCTGCTGCAACACTGACCTTCAAGTACCTTTCCTTGTTAATAAGAAAGCCTATACAATTTAAGATCATATCAACAAAGATAGGATTCAAAATTCAGAAGACTTAATTAGATGACTCTAGAGTCTATATATTACATGTAACAACTCGATGACTGCTGGGTTTTGTTTTTACACTTCAAAACCAGATTAATCAAGCTAATTTAAAAAGAAAGGTGTGTAATAGGAAAGGAAACTAGTTAAGAAGCATAGCCCCAGGTGTGTTGCTTATACCTGCCCCCTAGAAGCAGATTGAGAATGGGGACTCTGAATTCTTTCATCCATGGTTAATGGTGTACTCAATAATGAGGCATGCATTGTCTTCGACTGCAACTGCATATTTGCATTCTGAGAACCTTGGTTGGAAGCAGAAACATAATGGTGTGGAGGGGGGAACTTGCTTGGTGTGCACAAAGTCCTTGAAATCATACTTGGAAGATTTTTGTCTTCATAATTTGCATGTGCTGGTGATGTCTTATTTGAATTTTGTGTTGACAATGATCCCACTACGCATTGATCAAAAATATTTCGATAGAGAGAAAGAATGTACTGCTCACGATTAGTGACTTCCTCTTCAAGCACAGATATCTCTGTTATTAGCTCCCTCGTCTGCATCAAACAACAAAAAGTCAATCACCTGCCTCTGTATGATTCTGAGAGCCAGAAACTCCTTGTCAACTCACAGTCTACAAAATCTGGGTAACTTCATGCAAAACCTACTTAAAACATAACATTTGGTTCACACAATAATGCTCAAAGTAAATACCTATATTTTCACATTAGCAGAAGCTAATGAGACATAGACCTGAGAATATGTTTACTTCTAACACACACACAAGTCATGCAAAATTGGATTAGCATATATATGGATGTCTGTGCTTTCCCTAAAATACTCATTAAAATCAAAGAGTATTTCATACATGAACATCATCGTATAAGCATTACTACGCTTTGCCTCAACCTTGGAGTCATGCTGAATAGATTATCAATTAACAGCAACACTAGGTTCTTTTTTAACACAGTTTTCTGTACACAATTTCCTGCCTGCCTTTTTAATAAGACTCATCTTGCAGTATCCTATACTCTGTTTTCTATGTTCTGTCCAATATCTGTTAAAGAATTTGTTTCCTGTATACAATGCCTATACATAATTAAACTCTCTTCCCTTTCATTTGCATGCTTCAAGATTAACATAATAGATAACAGAATCCAACTAGCTTCTTTTTTAACACGGTTTTCTGTACACAATTTCCTGCCTGCATTTTTAATAAGACTCATCTTGCAGTATCCTATACTCTGGTTTCCATGTTCTGTCAAATATCTGTTGAAGAATTTGTTTCCTGTACACAATGCCTATGCATCAATAATTTCTCTTCCCTTTCACTTGCATGCTTCAAGGTTAACATAATATATAACAGAATCCAAGTAGCTTATTTTTTAACACGGTTTTCTGTACACAATTTCCTGCCTGCCTTTTTAATAAGACTCGTCTTGCAGTATCCTATATTCTGTTTTCCATGTTCTGTTGAATATCTGTTGAAGAGAACTTGTTTTAGGGAAGGATATACTTGAGGAGGCAAGGAACAGGAATGTACATCTACTGTTACATAGAAATTAAAAATTAATTTAAATATAATGTGACTTACAGTTTCTTTTAGAAAAAACCAGCACAAAAAAGTAGCTTTTGAATTTGCATTGCACAGCACACCTATGGTTTATAAATAACAGTGCTGCACAGGGACATGTTCCCAGTGGTAGGGGATGCACTCCCCGTGCTCCTGGTAAGTGGATAGTCCAAGGGGGATGTTTCCTAATGTCTCCTTTTGGGGAAACACAATAGGGAACATCCCCCTTTTACCAAAGTCCACTGTTTTGAAGTTTGAACACCCCCCACACTGCTGGTAATACCAAATTCTCAAATAAAAGTTGAAATTCTACTTTATATTTCTCCGATTTCTCTAGAGTTTTTCTAGAGTGCTGCAAATATCTCCGATTTCTCTAGAGTTTCAAGTTGCCAATTTTTCCAATATTTTCATAATTCTTCAAGTCCAAGTTTCTTCTTACCAATATTTTCCGTATTTTTCCCAATATTCCCGATAAATTTCTTTGCAGACCCTAGGCTATATATTCCCTGAAACGTTGTTTGCAACATTGATTTTTCTTAAATTCTTAACATTATCATTATTTGTTCCAGGATTTTTTAGAGTGGTTTGGACTCAATTTTCAACTTCATTGAATTTCATATCCCATTCAGAATTCAGCAGACTTAAAACAGTTTTCGGGACTTCAGGATTGGCAAGATTGCAGCATTTCCATTGAGTTGCTATCTTGTATGAGGGTAATGGGATTGGCATGTAATCAAGAGAACCAAGCCCTCTATGTACCCCAATTTTGGTGGTATTGATTGCTGAACTTCCCTGCCATGATTTTAGCAAAAGTGTACCCTTCTCTCAAGCCAAAATCAATAATTAGGCATGTTAAGCTTATTCTACCATATTTCAAGGCCTGGATTAGGCAGTTCCATCAAAATTGTGCAGTGTTGACTGATGTCCCTGGAAGATCGAGATAGATGCAAAGGCTAGACAAGGAGGCAAAAGGTAACAACAATGACAAGGATCACAATATAAGTGATGATTTTGATGATATGTTGTTATTTGTAGTAGCATGATGTTTTTGGACTCTAGAGGTCATTTAGAGCCTGAAAATCTATGTATTTCAATTTGGATATGTATCACAATTCGCACTCAGTGCCGTTTTGTTATATTCACACTTAGTACTACATGTTATATACATGAGCAAACTTTGGATATTTGGTGTCTAATGGTTTTGGAATTCACATTGATGTATATATATGTATATAATTTTTATATTTTATGTATTTTTTAGTAGACCGGTTCTGCGGCCAGTTCTGGTTGCATACTGGTCATTTTGATAACTTTCGTGACATGCAATACTGAATGTTATTGGCACATTGTTATGTATAAGATTTCAATGAATTATGTTGCAGTTTTCATATATTTTAATTTGTATCTCTTAGTACTTCGCATGACGTCCCTTGTGTCGTTGACCCCAACATTCCCTATGACACCCTAGCATTTGGGGAGTGCTTCCACACATCCCCTGGATACATTTTCCCACTCCCGTGTCCCAAAAACCTGATGGAACATTGAAAAATAATCATTTCATATACATCATTTGACCACTTTCGTTTAAAAAATTTAAATATTCTGACAATATTCAATTTTCTTAAAATATATTTTACTGTTTTGATATATCTTATGGTGAAATGCAGTAACATATTCCTTCCTTTATCATTCGGTAAATGCATGGCAATGTACAGATACATTTACAACCATATGAATTTATACATATTATAATAGAAAATATTAGAGGAAGCACAGAAAATTTTTTCTATGCAAGAAGCAAGCATAAACTAAATATGTTTGATGCACCAAGGAATAATTTCAACTACCTGAGAGGCAAAATGATGGTGTCCTGGTGAAATGGCACTTGAAGCTCGACCCATGGCTCTTTCAAGAGTATTCCGCATTGATTTTTCATATTCCAAACGCATCTGCAGTTCTTCAACCTGACAATTTAGCACAATCCAACATAAGAAGCATAATAAACTCTAAGTACTCAAAAAATATTGTTAATGCAGAAAAGGCTGTGGGTAATTAGCAGACTAATGTATTGGAGCTCAGATTTCAATTATATCCCAATAGACATGGGATCAGAATCTACATAAACATAATAAAAAGATGGTAATAACTATTTCCTATCAATCATATTATTCATGGATAGTCGAGAGACTGTCACAGCTGAATTGATAATCGGATTATTCACATATGGCTAAGGTGGAGGTGTACCTCATGGATTTAAGGTGTGCTTCCCCCAACACACTTGTGTAGTCAATCGGTGGGGTAGTTACAGGTTTCGGCATTGTATGGCCAATGGCTCTCTTTGGCAGCGTAGGTACCATATTTTGCTACTCCCACGCAATACATCCTGTGTTTGGTGAAGGAAAGATGGGCTCCTCTGTAATGTTTGCAATGGAGACCATGCTTCTCCCTTACATGGGCCTTTGTGCTTCTATGGGGAAGCTTTATAATTGTTTGTTTAGTTAGTTCCAAGTTCTTTGCTTGCAGGTAGCTAGTTTCAGGTTTTGGCTTTGTACCTATGTGCTACTAGGAGGCATGCCTTTTGCCATCCCTTTCTCGTAATATGCTCCTCTATCTTTTTACCTGTACTGCATTGGTTTATTAATAGATATAAGAAGCATATCCCAAAACATTATCCTATTCATGCTAGAACTGTCAACTCCTCAACCATCAGGTGAAAATATTACAGAAAAACTTTTAACTGGTAAATCCTTAGGTCCAAGAACAGATTTTGCGTATGGCATTCAAGCCAAACCAAAATTTGATGATGGGAAGATCCAAGCACAAGACACTAGAACAATACCATCCAAGAAATCGGTAATCCCAATGGCATTTCTCTATAGCATGCTAGTCGATAACCAATCCCATTTAGCAGATAATCGATTTGCATATTGACATATGATTGATCTCTTAACTTTACATTAAATTTTTTGGTTCCTCAGAACATGGTCTAACAGTAAGGATTAAATTTTGTGGTTCCTCAGAACATGGTCTAACAGTAAGGATTAAATTTTGTGGTTCCTCAGAACATGGTCTAACAGTAAGAATTAGTGCTTGCCATAACGAGGACTACGGCTCAGTCCCCGTGTTAATACAGATCGTTTATATTAATATATGAGAGAAGGAGGCAAGGCCCTTTGTAAGTCCTGGTTTGATTTTAATGCACAGAAGCCCCTCGGAGATGGCAACCTAGCCCAATACTTCCTTGAATTTGACAGTTTCCTTTTTTGATGTTAAAGCGAGACAGTGTTTTTTATTTGTGCTTTGACAAAGAAAACTTTACACCTTCATGTACTTCATCTTAATTGTCCAGATCATCTCTACCATGGCAAGCACTTGCCCAAATAATTTCCACTATGGACTCTTGAAAGGGAACATTCTACTAATGACTTCATCACTGCCTATGCATCTTTTCTTACTATTCTTCTAATTGTATAAAACCCATCATTTATGACATAATTCTCAATGTTCCCTTAAACAGTTATGTTAGTATATTTATTAATAATGGTCAGTAATTAGCATTTATTTATATATGAGGTCATCATTTATGTCATAATTATCAATGTTCCCTTGGACAGTTCTGCTCGAATATTTATTAATAATGGTCAGTCATTACCATTTACTTTATATAAATACATAGTATCTTAAGAGTTAATAATAAATAAACAGGGAGAAGCGATGTAACATCTTTATCCTCTTCATTTGTACATATATGTGAATGCTATGATTTTTAATGAATATCAACTTGACAGGGAGAAGCTACATAACACCTTTTATCCTCTTCATTTGTACATATGTGAATGCTATGGTTTTTAATGGATATCAACTTGATCTCTGTTCAATCTCTGTATAATCCGATGTAGTATCGGAGTCAAGGTGAGAAAAAACCAAGGTTGAAAGCAGGTGAAGGCCTAGGGACTGGCCTGTCCAGTGATGGTAACGGTTCGAAGGACTGCAATGCGTTTTAAACAGAAAGAAGGATAAGCTGTCATCTAGTAAGTTGGTAACTAACTGCCATACTACACCCATGAGGAGCTGTCCGGCATGTATCCACGAATAAGCGGCCAAGTAATCGGATCCGTCATGCGATTGGATTAGTTTGACGAAGCTAAGCCGCCAAATGATTAGATGTGTGTGCCTGCAAAGGCACGTAAGTGTGGTTATGCGTAGGAATATATTTGTGAAGCTGTCATGAAGCCGGAAGCCAACAGCACTTTGTGGGCAGAGGTATATTTTTTAAAAGGTAAAGTCTCCATGAAGCCAGAAACCGACTTGAGATTGTGCTGACTGTGGGTCAGTGGAAAACAGTGTCAAGTCAGCCAGCTGTGAGTGTACATTGAATTGTTTTTTAAGTTATTGTGTAGTTGGCGTTAAATGGTGGCCACTTTTCCAATAATATGCTTGAGGTAATTAAAAATTTAACTAACATAATTTTAACGCATGGAAACAGCGTATGCATGCAATCTTTCAATGCATGGGTTTGGACAAATCGGTATTGGGAAATGAAATCTAGAGTCAACTTGATGTAGATGCCCAGGAAAAGTATAACCGTTAACGTGAATAATGGAGGAAGAGTGTAACATGAGTAATGGAGAGGTTGTCATGTTCTTTTTATCACAGATAAGATGCTCCCTCAAGTTCACAGAGTAATTATCTGTGTATTGCGTTTTTCTTCTGTTGTTTACTTTCAAACTGCATTTGTTATTACTACTATGTGAATGAAGAATGATCTCTAGGATATTGTCAAGGATGTAGTAACTTCGTCGATAGATCCGCAAATTTTGGCAACTCACAAGAAGAAAAAAGTGAAGGCCAAGCAAGATGATCATGGATGCTATAAAAGATCATCTAATCCCTCATATATCCAAGAAGAAAACGACGAAGGAGATGTTTGATGCCCTAGATAGCCTTTACCAAAGCAAGAACAAAAATGGGAAGATAATATTGCACAACAAAGTCAGAGCTATTGAGATGACTAGATCAGACACCGTCACCAGTTACCTAATGAAGATCACATGGATTCGTGATCAACTTGCAGCAATTGGAAAGAAGGTTGAAGATAGAGCTAGTAAACCAAGCAATGAATGGGTTCCCATCTCAGTGGAAAACATTTGTCCAGGATGTTTGTGCTCGAAAGAATCTTCCCTGCTAAGAAACATTGTTTCAATTTCTAATCAGAGAATGGCTCACCTTTGAGTTTTGTTATCCACTAAATTGCACTTATTGGATGCCGAGTGAACCGTCGAAGACTTGAACAATCAAATTGTTCATCCTCAATGTTCTGAGATCCATCAAGCCAAGTTTTTGCCCCTTTTTTTTAATAACCATGGTAGTTGTATGTAAAAGACTCGGCTTCCTAGGACTTAAACATTAATCCGAATAACCCAGAGTGTTTTTTCCTTGTTAATTATTTGTTGTTGAATAAACAACTAATAATTTTCGATTTTTTCACTCATGCCTCCAAAGTTGGGGTGGTCGACGTGATGTTTCGGCCTTAGGAGGTTATTAGAGCCTAAGTGAATGTATTAAACCATGCTAAGCATTAAAATTGAGTCGTATGGACATGTGCTAGGCCCCCCTAGGTTTTTTTTAAGTTCCGAGAAGAAAAAAAATTCCGTAAAATTGGACTATTTTTTAATAGTCTAATGAAAAAAATTAAAAATGTTGCAAAAGTGGTCTAGGGTCCATTTCTACCATGGGGGTGCTCATTTTCAAACTCAGAGCACCTTTCGTACTCCAAGACCCACTTTCATAAGTGGTTAGGTACTTTATTTTTCATTTATTTCACAAGAGGTCAATAAAGTCAAAAAAGTGGGAAAAAAATACCAAAAAGGTAAAAAGTGGGAAAAAAAATACCAAAAAGGTAAAAAATGAGAAAAAGAATCAATCCCTAAATCAATGGGATTCGGTCCAAGTTAGGATCAGCTTTGATGGAGGATGTATAGGGATGATTTTAGGCAAGTTTTTGGGCAGCTATAGATTGGGAATCTTTTCCCCATGAAGGAGGGCGCATTTCCCCATGAAGGGGGGCGCATTCCTCCTTTGGTGGGTGCATTAAGGGTTATGGCAGCTATGTTTTAGGGGGGCAGGTTTTGAAATAGAAAGTGGCTGCCACTTCCACCTTTCACTCCTAAATCAAGCCACAAGTCAAGGCTTGATTCTTTCCACTAATGCACCCTCCCTCTCCTTCACCAAGTGCGCCCCTCTCTCATGATTTTTGCTATCTAAGCAAGGCAAACCCCTCATTCCAAACTAGTTAGAGTTAGATTGAGAAGAGGCTTGGAATTTTGTAATTGTGTTCTATATTTTGCATTTGCTAATAAAGAAGCTTTGGAGGCTAAACCATGTAGTGATTTTATGTGTGGATCACCATTGTCATGATCTCGTGAGGTAATATGTTTCTCATTTCAATTTCTTGCTTTTTGCTTTGTGTATCTGGCTTAAAGGATTGCTCCCAATCATTACAAGTAGAGTAATGTATGTAAGTTTACTTGTTTTTTCTACTTTGAATACATTTTTTTGAGATCTAGATCTAACAGGTTTTATAAGATTATATGCATGTTTTAATCTCAATTTATATGCTATCACCAGATCTCATGAGTTTTGCAAGTTTCTTGAGTGGTTTTCAGGTTGTTAAGCTTGAAGGAGTTCTGGATCTAGCTTGACTCCACTGCACATTAGAGGAAATTTGGGTAAAAAATGGGCCTCCTAAGGAAAATAATAAAATAATAGTAGAGAGAGAGTAAGAAACTACTTTTTGGATCATATTTTCAACTTATCTCCTTGTAGGTTTACTCAAATTTCAATCGAGAGGACTCGTTGGATGCATAATTAAATTATGCATCCAACGAGTACCCATGTTGCATACTTTTAACAACATCCACACCATGAAAAATTGAAAATACATTAAAAAACGTGTTTCTAGTGAGAGAAAACATGTTTTTAATGTATTTTCGATTTTTCATGGTGTGGATGTTGTTAAAAGTATGCAACATGGGTACTCGTTGGATGCATAATTTAATTATGCATCCAACGAGTCCTCCCGCTTGAAATTTGAGTAAACCTACAAGGAGATAAGTTGAAAATACGATCCAAAAAAGTAGTTTGTATTTTTTCCCTCCAATTTTTTTAGATGCGCCTTGTTTGAATTTTAAAGCATTTTGATATGTTAATATGTGATGACAAGAAATTGTACTTTAGGGTTAAAAGGCCCATTTTTCATCCAAATTTCCTCTAATGTTTCCAACAATATCACAAGACATTGTCCCTAGGCACTCCACAAAAAAGTTTTCCTTGGTTGATCTTTCCGGCAACAAGTTTCTTTTACCTTACTCTTTCTCTCCCCTATAAAATTAAATTTATCTTGGTTACCGTTTCTTAGAATTTTTAGATCCGATTCATTTATCAAGCATATTTAAAGAGTAGATCTGATTTAATGCATAAGACCTAAAGGCTTGTTTTAAATTATCATTTTTATTTTTTCTTTGTATCTATCTTTAAGAAAGTGTCTTTGAGCAAGTTATTCAAGTAAAATTCAAAGCTTGTTTGAAGGTTTCTTTTCTTTGAAGTATTTAAAGGTTAAATCAAGCAACTTGAGTGCTTCATTGGCTTCCTTTTCAAAACTGTCCAAGACCCTAAGAGGGTTGGCTTTTTAGCCAATCCATCTTAGTTTTTTTTGCTTCAATTAACTAATTTTTTTTGTTTTACATTTTTTTTAAATTGCCCATGTCACTTCTAAAGTGATTTTGGGAATCTTTGCTACTAATTGTGTTTGCTGATTTTTGCAGCATGACAATAGAAAAGGAGTCCTTGGAGCGCTCATTTTGATAAGATCGGACAATCCAATCCTTTTTGGAAACTTACCTTTTCTCCAAAATTTATAAGGAGAAAGAGGAGTTATATCACTTCAAATTGGCATTGTAATCTCGTAATAAAAGTACTTTTGGAAGCAAGCTCACAAAGCTTGCTTCTCATCCCCCAGGAGGGATCGGTGTCAGTTTCTTTTTTGTGGATGTTGTCATTTTTTCAGCCTAATAATATTTACATTAGCTTTAGTTTAATTAAAATCAACCAAGAATAATTAACATTTAACGTCGTGGTCCAATCCAAATATTGGGCCATTGACTCACTCGAGACTTGGGAATCTTTTATCTTTTTTTTGTAGACCGTATACTTTTCAGAATACAATTTGATTTATCTTCTGCAAAAGTAATCGGATACTAACCCACTACCTCGGTAGTGTAGTAATCAGAGACAATTTATTTTTTCAATCTTTTATTTTTTATTAACCCCCCTTGTTTTCTCGAAGTACAGATTTCAAGATAAGGGCTTGCCCGAGTACTCGCCGAAAAAGAGACTCTTGAGATTTTAATAAATGAGAAAACTTTGTTCAAAAACTCTTAAAATTAACAAGGCTTCGTCCTGAGTATGCTCTAGATCACTGCAACCTCAACTGAACAGATCGATCATACCAGAAAGGAACTTAGTGACTAGTAATTATTCTCACTTTTTTCAATTAACCTCCCATTTACGAAAATCCGGCGTAATTGTTTCTTGACATTGTGTGGAGAAATTCTTCAAAGGAAGCAAGAACCACTGGGTAGTGACCTTGGGATACCGTTAGACTGCACCCTCGCTTGGTGTAGTGTTGAACACCTCCCAAAGACTCCGATCCAACCCACATTTCTGAGTGAAGAGCCACCTTTGTCATAATCCGAACATATATACAGTACCTCACGGTATATTGGGAATCCCCCTCCCTAATAATCCACTCATCTCCACAATAATTTAAAATTGACCAAGAGCATTCGCACAACATTTTATTCCAGGCATTACAACAACACTTTATTTGACTCCATTATCAACACTGGTCTTTGCTTTATCATTGCAATCTTTTTGTTTAAATTCTATCATGTGTTGAATGGTTGTGGAGCACTTTTAATATTTATGTTGTTATGCTTTAATTTTATACATTGCAAATCTCTTGTATCAATTTCATTTTTATAAAAACTCCTAAAAAACTTACTCATCCACCAAAACTAATTAGCTTAATCAGCCTTAGTAACCTTTATGGTCCACCCTCCTTGGCTTCGTTAGGAGTTTGCCTAAACGGAGGAGTCAAGATTCAAGTGACAATACTTGACTCAAAGCTTGCCCACAAGGACACACTTAGTAGCTTGAAGATTTCTGCCATGTTAACCCCAGGTGTGTATCCGGCGGCAACAAGTTTCAGTCGAAAGCAAATGTAGAAAGAATCCTTGCCAAGAGGTGGTTTTAGGGTATCTCCTTACCTGACTTAAGAAAAAGGAGACCAAGCTTTAATCCCAAAAAGGAAGCTACATTTATTCAACAAATCCACGTAAAAGTGCCCATACTGTCAATGTAATTATGCAATAAAAGTGTGTTGAGGGATTCCAAGGACAAGCTCGTTAAGGTCATAAACTTGGAGGATTACTTTTATTCAAAAATTGACAAGAAGATTATTAAAATATTGGTGGTAATTGAGCTCCAAGAAGGTCTTTCAAAAGAGGCAAAGGGGATTTATCCAAACATTGGATTATTGGAAGTTGTCGATTAGATGTTTGAAGTGCCATAATACTAGTCATGTGTGGACTAGGTCTAGAAAGAAAAAGCAAGTCTATTGAGGATTTTGAAAGCTAGTACCTTGACAAGCAAAGATTAAATAGAAGAGGTTAATTCTAATACAAAAAGAAGGAAAAATGTTGTCGACGTGGATAACTCAAAAAAATAAGTGAAGGAGAATTTAAATTTAATCATACTTGACTAGAGGAATAAGATTTAAGAGATTTGGTTGCTTGGAAGAAATTTGACCCAAATTCAAGGGAGACGACTATGTATCAATGTGCAAAAAATTTGAAAATGTCAAAATAATTGTGGCAGAATGGGCAAATAAAAAATCCCCTAAAGACCAAAAAGGCTTGAAAGAGATAGAGGAATAGATGAAGGCAATGTTTGAGATGAATAAAGAAAGTATATTCACACAAGAAAAAAGAGTTGAAGTGAGGGAGTAAAAAGGAAATTGTTGGAATTAGAAGAAGTAGAGTGAAGACTGAAAAGTAAGGCCACCTGACTAGCAAAGTGAGATGAAAACACTAAATTCTTATAGAATTATGCGAAAAACACAAAAGGAATATAAACACTATTTGGTAGATGAAGGAAAAAGAAGATCTAAGGTAAGAACATTTATGGAAATAGTGGAGGAAGGAGTTAATCATTTCAATGGACTATTTCAAGAACCTCTTAGATCCAACATAGGTGAGATACTAAAGTTGCTTCTTTTTTTCCAAGGATGATCAATGAATAGAAAAGTGAGGATTTAAAAGCACAAGTAACTTTAGAGAAACTAAAAGAAGAGTAGCTAAGAGTTATTACGAAATCTGGAGGATAGGGAAAAGCACTAGGAGCTTTAAATAACATTTATAGCTTTGATCCTAAAAAAGAATGATCGATAATAGTTTGAAGACTATAGGCCCGTCTCTTTGTGTTACTTGGTGTATAGAATTATAATGAAGATACTTGGCTAATAGATTAGAAGGTATTTCCTTTGATTTCATTTGGAAGAGCGGTTTGGCTTTCTTCAAAACAAACAAATCCACGAGGCAGTTCACAAGAAGATATTCACACAATAAAGGTTAAAAAATTGCCAACTATGTTGATGAAATTAGATTTGGCTAAGGCATAAGACAAAATCCAATTGGGATGTATCTCATATTTAATTTTGACTAGTATAGAAATGAGAGTAAAAATGCTTGATTGGATAATGGGATGCCTTTCTTCAATTCCATTTGCAATTATGATAAACGATTAAGCTACCATATTTTTATTTGCCACTAGGGGACTCATTCTCAGTGCTTGATGTCTACATTTGTATTCTTGTTGGTTGTTAAAGGATTGAGTAGGATGATAACAACTTGTAAAAGATAAGGCTCGATCAAGGGAATAAATATGGGAAACTCTTTATCACTATTATCTGTAGATGATATCATTCTATTTGGACTGAGATCAGTAAGAGAAGTTATAAAATATAAGGAAATTTTGAAACTTTATTGTAAAGCTACATGATTGGAGTTGAATATCCATAAGAAAGATAATTTGTTGAGTCGTTATCCTTTACTTCCCTCTTTAAAAATGGACCTTCACTTTAATCCTCTTTAAAAATGGACTAAAATGTCTTGGGTTTTTTTTCAAACCAAATGATTATAGATCTAAACATTGGCATTGGCTCTAGCCTCTATGAAAAGATTGAAGGGAGGGTGACAAATTGGTGGCAAAGATAGTTATCTAGAGGAGGCAAGTTCACTTTAGTTAAATCAATATTGGTGGGGATTCCAGTTTATTGTCCATCTCTACACACATTCCAAAGGAATCAAAGAAAAAATAAGATAAAATGTTTCAATTTTTTGTGGACAAGTAAAAGCAAAGGAGGGTATCCCTTTGGTAAAGTGGAAAAAACTTGCAAAGCAAAAAAAGTTTGGAGGTTCGGGGTTGATGAATATACATTTGTCTGACCATGCTTTGGCTACTAAAAGCTTGTAGAGAATGTTGCAAAATGAAGGACTTTGGGGAAAAACTATGAAGGCAAAATATATATATATATCACAGGGAACAATGGAGAACTAGATCATAAAAGAGGTGAATGATGTGGGAGGAGCCTCTATTATCTGGAAGACTCTGGTGAAATCATTTCCATTGACTGGGAAGTGGTTGATGTGGAAGATAAGAAGAGGAAATAAAGTGAAGATAGGGGCGGATGTATGGATCATGGGATGTACACGAACTTTTAGAGCATCTAGACCTTTAATACAAACTCTACATAACTTGGAGATATGCAGTATCGCTAATGTTGTAAATCAAGGCAATAGTTCTATATGGAAACAAGGATGGAAAACAGCTTCACAACTAGATATCCAAGGGGAACTCGGAGAGGAATGGCAACAGCATATCTTCAAGGTAAAACATAGTGCTACCAAATTAAATGTTGAAGATGAAGTAATTATCTACTCAAAGAATAAAGCCTCGTGGAATTAAATAGCTAAACTAGGATATGAGGTCAGGATGGAAGATGATGTGGGAGAAACGGAGTGGTGGCAGAAATCCATTTGGAAGATGAAATGCACATTAAAAACAAGTATATTTTTATGATTGGCATTATCAAATAAAATTCTAACTTGAAACAATTGCAAAAAGAGGAAATGGCAAGGTCCAAGTAGGTGTATCGCCCCCAAAACCGTGATGCTGGAGATCTCTAAAGAAATAAGGAAATTCCTTTGGCAAGGAGGAAAAACCAATCAATCCAAAAAATTTCACTTGATCAGCTAGGACACTGTGTGCAAACCCAAAGTGTATGGTGGGGCGGGGATTAAAGATCCTTCGCTTATGAACCTTGCCCTAGGCGCCAAACTTCTTTGGAGAATCATATCTGCAAAAAAGGCCTGGTGGAAGGAAATCTTCTACAAAAAGTATATGGCAGGAAGCAGAAGCAAATGCGTGGAAAGTATTGATCAAAGCAAAAGAGGAACTTCCATTTGGAATCTTTGCAAGCGAGCAACACACATCATACAAAGTAAGTTTTACTGGATCCCAGGTAATGGAAAACAAATTCAAATTTGGAAGGATAACTTTTGCATCGGGCCACCTGCGAATTCCATCCAGGAGTTCCACGAGCTGAAAATTTGGATGGAGCAAGCAAACATCAAATCTCTGTTCGACATATCTTTGTGGTCCAGTCAAGGGAAATGGACGGGATGGCTTGCTCTAGATCTTCCGGAACATCTTCTTCAGGATTATCACGCTCTTCTTTCTTTGTTCCACAGTTCCCTCCCTGTCCACCAAAATTTGAGAGACAAGCGTGCCTGGGGGAAATCGAGTTCTTACTCAATATAAGGCAGGTTATGGTTATTTGGATTCCCTCAGAAATCCCAAAATCAAGGACAACATGTGGAAAGAAAGTTTGGGATAAGGATGGGCACCCGAAAGTGAATGCTTTCTACTGGATCCTTGCGCACAGAAAGACCCTAACTGCGGAAAATCTCAGGAAAAGGGGGATTGAAGGCCCAGCAAGATGCACTCTTTGCAAAGAAGCTGAGGAAACAATTGACCATCTGTTTCTAGAGTGTAGCTTCGCTAAAGAGGTTTGGCACAGAGCTTACAGTGAAATCCAAACAAACTTAGTCCTCCCAACCAACTGGAATGACTTGTTTGATAATTGGCACAACTACTATCACAGATCGTTTCTCAAAAAGCCTGATTTCAAAAGAGCCTAGGTCACCTTCCCCAAGTTTATCTGCTGGAAACTTTGGACTGCCAGGAACAAAGAAATCTTTGATAACATAAGGGCCACTCCAGGTAAAGTTCTCTCCTCCGCAAAAGCTCTCTGGATTGTGACTCACTCTCCTCGAGAGGTCTGAATAACATTCGCAAGGAGCCCTTAATCGTGGAAGAAAAAAATTGGGTAGCAGATCTTTTGCTTTCCTCTCTTTGTTCCCACTCGAACCTCAATCACAAGAAGCAAAAACTGCAAAATTGGCACATCAGAATGGATCAGAAGGAGCTTCAGATCTGGCTCAAGTCTCTTAACAGTGATACCCTCTTCTTCGATTGTGCCTCAAAGGGCAACCCTGGGTTGGCAGGTGTGGGTGGAGTCCTCTTTTGACTCCGATGGAAACAAAAAGAAAGACTATGCTTGGGGAATTGGCAGGAGGACTAATAATGAGGCAAAATGGCTCGCCTTAATCAAAGGAATGGAAATTGCCAGGAACAACGATGTCAAGAATCTAGTGGCCTTTGGGGATTCCATGTTGGTAATCAGGGAAGCCAAATCTCTGGCCAAAAATCGAAAAAAACCGGTCTCTAAACTTCAGCATCTCTTCACCTACGTGGCTAAGGAATTTGACTCCATCTCCTTTCTCCACGTCCTAAGAAGCAACAATAAGGAAGCAGATAGCATGGCAAACATCGATGTTGGATTGGATTGTGGTTTGGTGATCATTAATGGTCTTAGCATTGTCATCAACTGGGTACCCTAGCCCCCTCTGGTAAGCTTATGAAACCCTTGCTCCTCATGACATCGTTCTTGGGTTGGGTCCTAAATTCCCACCACCCAAACTAATCAAATTTTAAATCTTTCTTATGGATTAAAGGCAAGATTGCCTTGGGATCTACTACTCTGCATCGATCTTCTCCCTCGTACCCCTGGAACACTTGGCGCCCTCATCGGTCACAGCCCACCTATCTCGCATGCATAAATTTATTATCACCACCCTCTGCCATGCCTTATAACACGCCTCAGGACAGCATGCTCGACATTCTGTAAATCCATTTTGCTGAGACTTGGATTCCTCAGGAGCCTTACGTAGGTATTTGGGTCAGTAATTTGAGTCTTCTCTGGTTAGATATGGAGGACAAGGGATTGAACCTTTCTTCGCTGCAGTGTCGCAGATGTAGGAAGAATATTCAAGAAAATGCAGGAGGGGTTGGAGTGAAGCGTTACCTGTCACCATTCGACGTGGTACAGGGGCAGAGGAATGGTGGTGCTGGTCAAGTGCGTGGTGGTTCGGCTCAGAATTTCCTTTGTGGTCTCTCCAAGGTTGATGAGCCTGTCAATGGAAGAAATTGGGTTCCTTTTGAGTTGGGCTCCGGACAGAGCAATGGTGGTGTTGTGCAGCCAACTGCTCGTGGATTCCTCAATGTGTCCGGGAATGGAAAGGGTTGGACCCCTCTAGAATTGGGCACCAGCCAGAACCTGGGCGGGGCAGTGCTGCACTCTACTCACGGACTCTCCAGTGAGCCTGGCAATAGCAAGAATTGGGCTTCTCAGAATGGGTTGGATAATGGATTTATCAACTTGGAGTCTCCACGTGGGCAGGACAACTTGTCTTCAGAATTCCTTGCCCACCTGTTGGAGCTTGAAAGTCAAGTTTGAAGGCTCAAGGGTGAATATACCGATCAGAAAAAAGCTCTTTCTCACTTAGCCACCTTCATTCAGATCTCAACTTCTGAAATCGACAATCTCTACAGCAAAATGAAGGAGTACTTTGATGTGCTTGTTGGAAAAATGGACAAAGGCTGTCCTTGCTCAGGGAATATCAGTACTCAGATTAATTCTCTGCACAACAGTCTGAAAGTGGTTGAAGCAAAGCTGGATGGAATGAGGTCTGATTCTAGAATTAATCCCACAGTCTACCATGGCAACAACGAGGAGAACGCTGGAATTGGGAACGACAACAAGGAGACCGTCGGCCATCAATGCTCTGTCTGACTTATCATGGTTTTTCTATAAGTCTTTTTGTATTGGCTCTCAAAAGCTAGTTATCTGTCTATTTGCTCGATATGTATTTCTTTTGCTGTCTACTGTTAGGAAAGTCTGTTAGGATCTACTGCTGTAATAGAATCAAGTGTAGAATCAAGTGTGTGCTAGAACTGCAAAGACTAGAATCGGATGAGCCTGCTATGACACCTCTCCAATTTTGGGAACAGTCTCCCAAACTTTATTTTGTAACTCTGCTTCTTTTTTCAATATAAAAGCTCGTCACACGTTCTTGTAATAAAAAAAAAGGTCCAGGTAGGTGTATTCTATGCAAGCTGAATAATGAACCAATAGATCATATTTTTGTGCATTGACTTTTCTTAAAAGAAGCGTGGCGCATTGACTTTTCTTAAAAGAAGCGTGGCCTGAAACCTATAAACTGACCAATGGAAAGGGGATATGAGATGGAGAAAACATTTTTGAATGCTCAAGAAAGGAACAAAATGGCATTCCAAGAAAAAGAGATAATGCCAATTCAGGTGAGCCACCAGATGAGATATGCTTACAAGGAAGTCTGGAAGCCTATGACATTGAAGAATCTTAAGAGTACCTAAAGCTCCAAAGATAGATCAATGTATGACTTGGGGTTACTTTGATGGTGTGCAAGCCAAGGTTCTCCATGTATCTGTTGGTGCAGGAGGCATTCTATGCCTGTCAGCAAATCATTTTATTGCATTTAAATCAACCTGTGGCACCAATAATAGGGCTAAGTTATTTGTTTTGTGGTTGTTACTACAGATTGGATCCGACCAAGGTATATCCAGTATCAAATTCTGGGTGATTCAAAGCTTATCATTGATTGGGCAAGTGGAATGAACAAGCTGGATAATTTAATACTTCTTCTAACTATTGAAAAGATAAGAGAGGCAAGAAATCTGTTTGTTCTTGTTACTTTTCAAGTACAGTTGGTCTTAGCAGAAACTTTGGAAGAAGATTCTATAACTGAAGCAGTGTAAGCCATGTATTGAAGGACTGGAAAGTGTAAAATCTGTTCAGTATTGAAAAGTTGTGAAGAAAAGTTGTGAAGCAGTTAGAACTTTGTAGTAGAGTTCACTAGCTCTTAGTTATAATTTTTGCTTCGGCATTCAACACCAAGATCATTTTGGATGACTCTATAAGCCGGTTCTTTAGATAGGTTTAAAGCTTCTAGTTTTGAAGGAGAGAGATCTACTATCAGGAGCGTCAGAAAGGCACCTTGCTATGTAGATATTATTTTATTCTTTAAATATTTCATATACTTTTTTTTCTTCGAAGATATAATTATAAACCAAAAAAAATTAACTTTCACAGAACATTAAAATAAGACCAAGCTTTCAACTAGTTTCAACAAAACAGAATACCCACCAAAACTAAACGCTATAATTCTAGATGAACAAGGAAGATGAATTTAAAATCAGTTGTTCTTGGAAACTTGCAATTAATGGTATTTGTTTAGGACATTGCAGCAGGAAACGATAGTGACAACAATAATAACATTATTAATCAAATTTACTATTAATAACAGCATATAATATATATACATATATATATAAACATGAATTTATTTCGTCAACATTAAATTATCGTGTGTATCATAATACTTAACACTAGATTAGTATTAGCCTACCTTATATTTATCATCTTATCCAACCTTAACAAGCCAACCTATATATTTAAACATATAATAAAAAACTTAATCATATACAGTAGCCTTCACATATCGTATGTTTCTCTCATCTCTTAATGATGGGTGATGTAGCTCACTTGAAACATCGAACTCCAAAACTTCAACACAATGTTATCCGAAGCAAAAATAAATAGGTCACATAAATAAAAAGGTCATCGGTATTCATACGAAATCATCCTTGTATTTACCATGTGCAGATGAGTGGGGCTAACAGCAAAAATAGAGTGTTGAAGATGGCCTTGAAGAATTTAACATGGGCCTGAAAATTATCCTGTGCAAGGCAAGAAATTGATAATTGTAACAAAAGATAAGGAGAATTTTGAAGTTGTAGAACAAAAGTCAAAAGTGTAAAATCAGAGGTTAGCTGCAGCCTGCAACAACGGTTCAAGTTGCAAAAAACTACTGTTGGCTTGAATGTGAACGATGCAAAAACTAAACAAAATTGTCGCAGGGGAAGCTATCTCACAAGAAATTTCAAACAGAAACAGTTTGCAACACGCCGGAAAAGGCAAGGAACCCTTGAAAGAAAATGCAACCAAGAGAGGTGCATCTAGTTCTTTCTGCAAACTTTGCTAGCAAGATATAGGAGATTTGTAACTTGTTAGGCTGTAAAAGAAAGAAAGGGCATCTTCTCATGAAAAATAGTGAGAATATTGTACAAGTTCCTTTGTCACCACCTCAATTTTTGCAACAACAACAGCAGAAGTAATTGGAATAAGAGATTGCAAATCTATAGGAGAAAGAAGTTTCAAAATCCACAGGGGAAGAGTAGAATGTTGAAATCAGACTGCAACCGATTGCAATATCAATAACTTCTAGGATTACTCTTCTCAACCTATTGGCTTTAAGTGTTGCTATCATCCATTTGTTAGATTGTATGAGTGGCATTAAATTTCAATTTCTCAAAGCACAACATACCACCAGTTAACACTTCAACTGAATTAGAGCTAGATTGAAGTCAAATTATTGGTTGGATTTGACAATAATATAAGTTCCATCTTAAATTGCAATACAGTAAACAAGAAAGCAAGAACATAATAATTGGCTCTCACGTCTTGTTCCAATGCAGTTCGACGTTCTGATGGTGTACACCTTGCTATATCTTTAGCATTTGGATTTAAACGTGTTCCTGATCCCTAATAGATTATACAGGAAAACAAAAAAGAGGGGATTAGATATATTGGGGACTAAGAAGAGTAAACAAACTTTCAATATTTATTTTATAATTACAATATTAATGAATGAGAAAAGAAAGGATTTATGGTTTACCATTTTTTGTTTTTGACCTTCTTCTACTAGGGAAATAGAGTGAACTTTTCTTAACATTTGATACTTGTTTAGAGAAAAGATTCTAGAAAAAATACAGTAGGCATTAGATGAAAATGGGACTGGATATAACTGATGCACAGTAGTAACCTCCTCACCTTCCTTGCTGTCTTCCCAGCTTTAGCAAGCAATATGTCCCAGTTTGGAGAGGCCCCTTTGTTATCTGAAGCACTGCCAAAAAGCAAACTATGAAAGACAATTCCACCAAAACAGAAAGCCTTGTAGATCTAAATTTATTATACCATCAGGTCTCCTTTTAGAATGGATAAGAAATATTGCGACATCGACGTATTGTATTAAATGCATCAAGAATCAAATAAATAGAAGACTGCAAGTATAGGATACATATTGAACTCGGAGAGATTTGGTTATTTTGTATGATTAGATTTTTAAGCCTTTACAGTAAGCCTTTTTAAGGCAACATTGTTAGAGAGCAGACATCCTTTAATCAGTGATTTCTGTATTTTATATCATATGTTGTAGCTCCTTTGCTGATCATTTTCAATTTTGTGGCGTACTACATCAGTATTATGATTGTTTCTCATAAAAATACAAACAAACTGCAAGGCATCATAGGTCTTTATCTATTACAATGTTCAAGACAATAGCTGCTGTCGGTTTACACATCTATCCATCATAAATTTATATATTTCTGAATATCTGATGGTTGACCAGAACATATGATCCATTAGTTGGTTTTATTATTATATTTTCTGGAAGTAGATAAATTAGTTACAAGGCTACCAACACAAAACATCCCTTAACACATCTATCAATCATAAATTTATATGCTTCTGGACATCCAACCAGAACATGTGATCCATTCATAGTTTTTACTAATATACTTTCTGGAAGTCAAGAAACTAGTATCAAAGCTGCCAAAAATGTAATCCTCAGATTTGTATTCCACTATAAATAATTCTAGGTGGATGGTATTGTAAACTGGAAAAGGATTTTCCATTGTTTCAAAAGAGACTTCTCAAAATGGAAGAGTGAATATCAATAGGTAGCCAATGAGGGTGAAATGACGGGAGGGATGTGGATGTAGGTGTGTAGACATGGTAGCATATGAGGGATGTCAGGATTTTAGGTGAGGCACGTAAAAATAACAACTGGAGGCTTTGAGAAATGTTACAGTGGACAAATGGCAAAATATATTGCCAGGCCTCCTGACATAGTCTGGAAGGCACGGGCACAGGGACATTACCAAGATGGATGCCATGTGGGCATTGAACAGAGGAAGAGTGGTTGCCGTGGCATTGACAGGGAATCAGAGCATCAATAGCAGTCAAAAGAAGAAGAGATTGAAGGGAATCAAACACAAGCAAGCACACGGTTGTTCTGTGTAAAACCCAATGCGATTTAGATAGGGCAAAGGTTGAGGCCATTACAGTTTAACTAGAGTTAGAGCCATCAAATGCATGAAGAGGATACAAGAAGGCCGAGGATGGAACAGCCATGAAAACTGTGAACAGAAGGAAAAGCAAGAAGACCAATCACAGAGGCAGAAGAATACAACCAAGAGAATGAGTTCCATTAAGGGAGATCAACAGGCTTGAGATTGGAAACGGCCATAGAGACATCGTAAGCTGCCATAGCGTTCGGCCTGGCAGCATAGAGTAGGTAGATACAGGTAGATGAGTTGAGAGCAGGCCAAGTGCCCCAGTGATATTTGTAAATCTGTTCTATTTCCAGTTTTCATTGATGAATGAGGAGATTCTTTTCCAAGTATTTAAAAGAATGTCTGTTAAAGATATTGTTTTCTGAAGTTTAAGAGCTTCAGAGTGATGGCTCTGACAATGTTTCGATTACGATGAGAATGTATGAGCTTACCAGTCAATGTCTCAATGGTATTTAAGAGGCGATCATGTCTGAATGAGCATAAAATTGATTTAAAGAAAGAGTTTGCACCATTTGTACTTTGAAATGCTATTGCCGTGGAAATCAGCATGTATGAGAGGGATACCTGTGTGTGTCTCGATAATGTCTTAAATATTATGAGCATATGAAAGATGCTAAAGGGATCATCGAGTTATGAGGCTGGAGAAGAGTTCTATCTCTTAATCTTTGTGGATACATGTCCAATGCTGGAAGAGTAGATGGCTCGAATGCCTTGAAATGGATGGATTGTGTTTTCCAATATGAATGCTATTGTAAGGATGTATCAAAAAACGAGAAACAGAAGGTTGCTATTGTGGTGAGTCTGAAGGCTGAGAGCAGGTTAGCGAAGAGTTCTATCTCTTAATCTTTGTGGATACATGTCCAATGCCAGAAGAGTGGAAGGCTCAAATGTCTTGAAATGGATGGATTGTGTTTTCCAATAGGAACGCTAGCCTGTATCAAAAAACAAGAAACAAAAGGTTGCTATTGTGGAGAGTCCAAAGGCTGAGAGCATATATGTGAGAGAATGATGGCGAATCTGTTGAGTAAGAACGTTGTGGAGGACTTATCATGCCCATTGCATCTTCTGTCTTGCAGGGACATGCAGATCCACCTGCATCACTTAATTGTGTCTAATTTACATTTCAGATTGGGTATAAGTAGGGTTTTCTACAAGGGTGTTATCTGCAAAAAGCCCCCGTGTGATCTATCATGAACCTCAAAATGACAAAGCAAAACCAACCCACATGAATGGATGACCATCAGAACTGTCCTACTGGTATGGATGACTATCAAAGATCAAGCATGATTCCACCTATGAATCCCAGATGTTATAAACTTTAACAATAACTCAAGACACAATGAACATCTTGATGCCAGAAGAACACCAATTTGACTCGTAGTTTGGCTTCTATGGAGTCCCCATGAAATCCTACTCCATCTATAGAAACGCCCAAACGCCGTTTTAAGAGAATAATCAAACTCAATTCCCTCTCATCATAAAGTTGCCTGCAACATCCCCAAAAAAAAATCAATGAACCAATGCCCATACAAATAGAACCCACCATATCTTCAAGACATGCAGAAATTGCCCTATCTTCAGGGCATGCAGAGACCGCCCTGTCCTCAGGATATGCAGAGACAGAGGAATGGGCTTTTCCCATTCACCCTACCCTTTCAGGCAACTTTGTTGGATCTTTTGGGATGGGGTGATTTGGAAGATGCCCCGTGTCCCTAGGACCGCTCTGAGCAGAATCGCTAGCAGATAGACCACAACAATGAAAACTTTATAAGCAGCCCATGTAAACTCCCAAGTCATGATAAGGATGTGGGTACCTGATAACTATAGGCATGGGGCTACATTGGAGCCCCCTCAGCTTCGCCTGCTCAAACTCAAAATTCAAAGCTTTCTAGAATATGAACTCCCTGAGTTTTCCACTTTAAAACGTTGATTCAGATGAAGGAAAATTGCATGAGCTATTTTCAACTGACTGGAGAGATCTTAAGCATTCCCCAAATGTAAGTTAGCAAATCATTCAATAGTCTTTAATATCCCTTCCAAAACTTCAAAACATTTGATATCAAACTCCCTACAGGCAATTCAGACCTTTTCGATCAGGTTACAGCTTTAAATATGATTACCTTTTCGATCGCGAATGATAGCTAGACATAGCCTGGCTGCTAAACCGATTCCCGGGTTCGCTTGGCTTATTTATATTAGTTTTCCATAGAGCCGGCGAAAGGCCTCTCTCTGAAAGATGTTCGAACGGGCTGTCCCCTTTAACGTTCTCTGCTACAACATCCATCGAACTGGACCTCATATCCTCCGATTACAGTCCTGAAATCTGCAAATGATCTGAGACAGCGGGTCACAAAGCAAACCCTCACTGAAACTTCTCCAGACCCTACAAAACCTAGCAATGCCGGACAATTTAGTATTCATGACTGTAAAAACACAAGACACTGAACATTACCATGACAGAACAAGCTCAAAAAAGCTCGTATTCTTCGCTTTGCGGTCCTGTTCTCTAACTGCGTACTAAGCACGCCAAAGAACAACTGCCCCCGGCGGGTATTTCCGACACTTCATTCAACTCGAGACTTTGAATACGAGACTTTGCCTCTTTTATCTAAAAACTTATCGATTCGGGATATTACCAACAATTCCCAGCTGTACTGCCTGAAGCAAACTGAATGCAAATGCAGATGGCCACAGACCAACGTTGGACAGATGAGAATTTAATGGAAGCCATTGAATGATTCTGTTTTTTCGTACGCTCGGAGGGAAAAAGCTTCTTTCATTCAACTCAATGATGATGATGTAGTTAAATTATCCAACTACAGTATATTTATAGGATGCCATTAAAGATTGGATTCAGACATAGACACTTGATGAGCTTCGACAGAGATACCGGTCCTTCATTTAATATTTATTTTCAGCTGGCGGGATCCAACGTAACATGTTTTGTTTTTTCTTATGCCATCCAATCTCTCTTCCGTAATAATAATGTAATACTCCCGTAATAATATTGTAATAGCGTGTTGTCTGATTGGCATCCCCGGTGGACCTTACTTACGTTTTGTTTTCACCTACGCCGTCCACTCCCCACTTTTCCGTAATAATATTGTAATAGCGGGCTGTCTGTGTTATCCCCGGTAGACCTTCGCTGAGTTTCAGTGAACTGTCTTCCCGGAGTTTTGAAGTGACGTTCCGTCAACCGTTTGCACCAGTTACTGGTTTTGGTTTTGATGTCAGATTTTGTGGATTTTTTTATTAATTTAATTTATTTTTTTTAAATATTAGTGTTCAGTGAGCTGTTTACGCAAAATTTAATTTGAACGTTAGGTTTCATGAAGTGTGTATATATTATTTTGATTTAAAATAATTTATGTATTAATATTTATTAAAAAATTTAATTTAATTCATATCATTATTTTATTTTTATTTATATATTAATATTTATTAAATTGGAATCAAGTTTAGGTAGAGCAAACAGTCTAAACGATTTTGTTTGCAAGACGGTATGAGATCAAAACGGGCTCCAAGTGCATCCCCGAGTGATCCCGAGATACCCCTATCCAAAGACTGACCCAATAAATCAAAAAAACATTAAAGCAAACCAAAAAAAAATATTAAATTTATCCATAATAATCGGATGAATAAGATGTAAAGTTAATATAAACGTACAAGTGAATAAATAAAAAATAAGAGAGACAAAAAGAGTTATATTGTTATAGAAAACACACTTTAACATTTAAAGTTGTAAAGAAATATTCCATTACATATATTCTTTACGGAATTAAGGAGAAGTACTTTTAAACATTTAAAGTTTCTAAGAAACATCCCATTCCCATATTCAAGACATTCAACTCAGTATTAATTTCTTGCACTGCTTTGTATAGTTTTCATTACTTAGTAAAGTGTCCTCGTTACTTATGGGAGTGAATGTATTGGACCCGATAAGTAATTCATAAAACTTCCACCCACGACCCCGAGATCTCGTCCTATTTGGCGCTCTTGCTTTTTATTGAGCGCCGGTTACACTATCATATGGAAAAAGTAATTCATCATATGGAAAAAGTAATTCATAAAACTTAACATAGTAAAACCGATATGTTGGCGCCATGAATAAGTGAAACCATGGGAGTCATTCTATTCAGAACACTTTACAAGCGTATTATATGAATTTGGAAGTTGGTCATGGAGCATCTTCCTATGAATATTCAAAATTAGACAAACTCTATATTGTTTTACATACATAAATGGTAAAGTTATATTTATGCCTAAAATTTATTTTGTACCTATAGAATTTAAAATGAAAAAGATGCTCATTTATTACAAGATTAATTTATTATACATTATTATTTATATGTTATGTTGAATAGTAATTTTATAATAAATGCTCTTTTCGCTTTCTATAGGTGTTGGATGTGCTACACTGGTCTTTGAATTCTACAAGTGGGACATACTCCTCGAGTATTGGATATTTGATTCTACGAAGCAAGGATCCTGTCCACGATGACTGTTGGTGGCACGACGCTCTGTGGATTATCAAGTGTCCTCCCAAGATTAAGTTTTTAGCCTGGGCTGCTTTACAGGATTGCATACCGACATGGGACCGCCTCCAACGCTTCTTTCTCAAAGGACCTGGAAGATGTCCCCTTTGCAAGGCTCACTCAGAGTCAATCACTCACCTCCTCATCAACTGCTCTTATATTCAACATTTGTGGTAGCATATACACAAACTTTTGGGAATCCCTTCCTCTGGTCAGGTTCCATGCTATCGGAGGCCTTTATACATTGGAGATCCTCGCCTACTGCACAAACATCTCCTGCTCTCCCCTTTATTATCATTTGGCACTCCTGGAAGGCTCGAAACCATGCCATATTTCAGGACTCTTTTATCCCACCTGAGATATTTTCTTTGCACAGTATGGGATTGGCTTTGGAGCACCCCCCTGCTTTTAGACCCACTCATATTCGTTATGTTTTGGAGGAGATCATTGACAGGGACACTCCTTGGGGATATTTCGATGGAGCTGCACAAGGGACACCATCACGCAGGGGTGCTAGTGGTATCATATATCTCTCAACTACTCACTGGTTCAAGTTTGCAGCATCCACTGGAAATAGAACCAACAATCGTGCAGAGCTGTTGGCTTTGAAATTTCTTCTGCATGCGGCCATTGCGAGGGATATTCAGTGCATACAGGTCTTCGGGAATTCATCTCTTATCATACAGTGGATGAAGTCTCGATGGAAGCCACGGAATATTATGTTGTCTCCTGTCTATGAGGAGGTTTCAAGACTCGTTGCTACTTTTCTATGGATCTCTTTCTGTCATATTTTTAGGGAACGGAATCAAGTGGCAGATGATCATTCTAAAAAAGGTCTTCTTCTCGGAGATGGACTTTAGCAGACATGGACTCACGATCCCGGGCAGCACGATGGCCCTTGACCTATTCCGTTTTGATCTCAATTATTCTGATGTTGAGATATATGGTTTGGTGCCATGAGCACACGTTTATTGTTCATGTACTTTTTTTAATCTCATATTGAACTTTTTTTGGACTCTTATGGATGTATTATAATACATCTGTCATTTTGGTAAATGTAAAGAAATGTGATGAAAGTCAATTTCGAGAGACCTATGTGGTCATGTAAAATGTCTCTACTTTATATAAAGCAGGAACGCCTTTTTTCCAAGGGAAAAAGAAGAAGAAAAAGTAACTTTATAATAACATATTTATATGTTAAAGTTATGTAATGTATTTATGCTTTTCTTTTACTTGTTAATTACATAGTATATATAAATTATTATTTATGGTAAATAGCTTGTCCTTATTGTGATTAATAATGACATATTGATGGTGTGACCAAAAGTTTTTAATGAATCACTTGTGCTTTCTTACTAGTTATTGTAATGTTAATGAGTGATTGTTGGCATTTGTATTTTCCAATGCATACAATTTTGTTTGGTTGTAAGTTTATGTAGGCTCTCAACCGCCTAGTTATTATGGGGTTTGTTGAGCCTCCTCAATCCTATAAATTGAGGTTCTCTCTTATATTATATTCATTTACATTAATAGATTCTTTATTCTATTATGATGTGCATCATCTTTGATATGGGGTAGAACCTGGATCTTTACATGGTATCAAAGTTGGTTCAACCCTGACTCTGGAGAGAGAGGGGTTGTGATAAGGCCAATATTTTTACAAGGTTGCATCTATGTTTTCTCTGTTGCCTTCTTTGTTTGGCTTCCTGACCTGCTTGTTTTCTTAGTAGATCTACGTGAGGTCTCTCTTTTACCCTCCTCTACGTGCGACTTGGTCTACAAACACTTCCAAGCGGGACCCTATCTCGACTTTGAGCTACTCTGGACATCACCTGGATCGGCTTTTTGTTGGACAGTTCGATTGCTTCTCATGGAACACTTCTAGTCGGTGGCTTCGATGGCCTCTCTCAGTTCTGCACTCATATTTGCATTTAGTGATCTATGGTAGCTCAAATCTCCTCGTTGTTGCCTCTTATTTGTTGTGTATAGCTTGAACAACATTCAAATCATGGCTTTATTGGTTGGATCATGGTTCGACCCATTGAGAAGGGACTGTTCATGAGCCACTTTCAGGATTCTCAGTTATTGTAATATGTAGTATCATTCAGATTTGTTGGTTTGCAAGGTCTTTTCTGTGGAATCGATTTGTGCCATTACCACCTAGGATCCTCTTTGTGTTGGGGTTTGTTTGTGCATATGGAGTGTGTGTCCTTTAATCTCGGTGCTTATGGCCACACTCCTTTGCACCCTATTGTGTTTTATTTGTCACTATCTTGAGGTAGCAATTGATCACCTCTATCATGATCAACGTGAGCAATATTTATGGATGAGAATGCTCGATCTAAGCTTATCTCATCATGTGGGCTACCCACACTTGTGTACTTTTTAAAAGTGACCATATTTAGCGTTGTTTGGATCTACCTTTATCTTGTGTGGTGTCTCCTTTTTTGCATGACATTTATAATGTTTTCCCCTCTTCATATGTCACTTAAGAGTTATGGAGAGTTGGTTTGTGCCTTTGGTTATATGGAAAAGATCGAGGGTTCTATGCCCTTCAACATCAGTTCACCCAATTCGACATGACTTTTCCACTTCGACCAGGTTCTTATTTGACTCTATCAGATTTTAATTCTAGAGGTATGTTGGGGTATTGTTTCTTTTTCCATTTTTTGGCCTTGTAGAAGTCACATGCAATGTTTTTGCCATACCATCTTTACTATTGGAGCTTCCATTTTCCATACTATTTGAGATTTAAGAAGTTGTGAAAAGTATTTTTTCTCTTTTAAAATGAGTAGTTGCATACCACACTTGTTTACCTTTTTGAGATTCTTATTTCTCTTGTGATGAATAAATGATTTGATTCCTCTGATGTAGATGGGTATCTAAAATGGCTTGTTTTCCGGAACCCATATCGAGGATTGTTGTCCATGATGGTTGTTTATGGTACCTCTTGTTCTACACCTTTGAGTAGTGGATTCTATGCCACTCATGCAAATAGTCTTTGGAGTGTCACTGAGCATTTGTCTCCCTTTACTATCTTGTTTCACAGTGTCTTGGAGCTCGCCGCTTTGGACTGTTTCTTACTTCAGTTGTTTTGCATCTTTGCCACCTCAAGCTCGTACTCCATACTTTCGTCATCAATTGTGACATTCATTGTCGTCTTCTTTTCCACTCAATTCAGCATTGTGGGGAGGGGGTGGTATGCAATGCTTCCTTGGGTGATTTGTTTACTCACCATGATTGATTGAGATCAAGCATCTTCAGAGTGAACCTTGTACGCAACACTGATTCCTATATTGACTCGGTGGTTGCAGTGGCTAGTGACCCATGCAGTTCGGTGAGATGGATTGGCGTCCATAAGGACACGTAACATAACATTTTTTCTCGGTTGTCAAGATTTATTCGAGAGAATCAGTTTATTTTGGGGGTGTGCATTCAACTCTCGTTGCCTTAGTAGTTTGGAATGTGCATTGGTGTACTTTCAATACACACTGCCTCAAGAGTTCTAAATTTGCTACTTGGATTTCTACGTGTATCTTTGATGGCATTGATAGTGTGGGGTTTCCTTGCCCTCTTTAGAGTTTCGTCCATACTTCTTGTTTGGATCTTTTACTATCCACGAGCCTCATTGCTTGTTCGATGGTTGATAGTGTTCGCTTATGTTTGAAGCCTTTGTTATGCTTTATAACCAACACCTATTTGTTTGGAGCATTTAGGTGGTATTTGTTAACGTTTACCATTCTTGTGCCTCTACAACTGACCCATTTCTACTGCAGAATTCAACCATGTTCATTGAGGTAATTTGACTATCTTCTTTAGAGTTTTGGTTGGCGCTTTTAGCCTCCGCGAGACTCCTGCTCTTGCCATTCACTACATCATTGTGATATCTTCATCAATTTTAGCTCCATTGCCTTTTGTTAGCAGTGGCGTTATACTCTTGTTTGGAGAGGAGTTTTTATCCTATGGGTTTTTCTCCTTTTCTCTGCTTATGAGAATTTGTACATAGGTACCTTATCAAGCCTAGTTATTGGACCTATCTTTGTTTTTCCTTTGTTTCCTCCCTACGTTTCACTTATGGGGGGGGGTGTTGGCATTTGTATTTTCCAATGCAGACAACCTTGTTTGGTTGTAAGCTTGCGTAGGCTCTCAACCACCCAACTATTATTGGGCTTTGTTGAGCCTCCTCAATTCTATAATTAAGGCTCTCTCTTGTATCATAATTCACATTAATAGAGTATTTATTCTATTATGATGTGCATCATCTTTAATCTATGGTAGAACCCGTATCTTTATAGTAATATCCCGCGACAAAGACAAAGATTTTGTGCATCAAATTTCACAACCATAGTTAACCTTCATACAATATTATATATATTTTAACCATGAGAAATCAGTAACTCGTTGGGATTACCTGGGCTAGGGCCCGCAAGCCAGATATACCAATAACTTATAACTCAACATGGATTGAGACGTCCCAAAGCTCAACGTGGTGAGCCTCTATCATAGGGGTCGCCTACTCTTTGAATATTATCTCAACGAATCAATGTCTCGATGGGATTTAATCCATATTGAAGAAAGTAAAAACCATTCAATCCCACCAATAAGCCTTCAAATCCACTTCATACACTATTATAAATAACAAAAATCTCATTCTAGGTAAAGACATATAACCTCTAATTTCACATAAAGGGTATAATATTCTATATTTTAATTAAATGATATACTCAATCTTATAATGAAACCCGATTGCAGGTGTAACAATAACTACCCCTTGACTATTTTTTGTGAAAAAAAAAACTACCCCTTCACTACGCTTCATTAAAAAGGTATTTTTCCTATAAAAATAGGATGTGAAAGTTCAACAATACCACCATAGTCAAAAAGAGAGGGCGAACCTTTAGAACAGATTCGTTGGAGTACCGAAGTCCATGAAACGAAATTAGGCGAACCTTTAATACAGATTTGTTGGACTACGAAGTTCTTTAAACAAAGTTTGTATGATTTAGATATTATTACTTATTGTTTATAGATAATTTAATTTTCTTAAATAAATATATTATTGAAAAATCAGTGGTTGGTAAGTAAAAATGATAATTTTATTTGGAGATCAATTTTAAGTATTTTTTCTTTTTGTACATAATGTCTCTTTCCTAATAATTTAACTAGTATAAATTTATATTAATTATTTTGAAAACTATAAAATCCCAATGATTTTAAACTATACAAACTTCCTTAATCAAGGTCCAACACTACCATAATCTTAAAGTTGACTAAGGGATACTAAAAAATAAAAAGGAATACCCAAAGTTCCTTGATTAGATAAATCAATTGGAAAGTGAAAGGGTGACATCATTTTCTTTCATAGGGAAATGTTTCGTTAGTCATGTGTTAGTTGGGCCTGATATTTCGGCGTTTAGTTGTGGTCCACATTGTCAACTTTTCTTACCAAACACAAGATCCAATGTCGTTGCATGTTGGGGATAATTGACTCTGAGTACTCCAAAGATACCATGAAATTGGACTATTCTATTTTATAATACATAAAATAAATACATATTTCAATACATAAATATACGTCTATTTATTTTATCAAATTTATAATAATATAATGTTATAGGTCGTGGTTTTGTGCATGAATATTAAAGTTTTATGGAATATTAAAGGGAAAATAAAAATTGTTTTGATAAGAAGATTCAATTATGTAATATTATTCAGTAGAATCTAGTTTTTATATAAATTTATGCATGTAATGCTTATAAATGTTAATTTTGTGATTTTGAATATATATATATATATTTTTATTGATTTTATTGAAAGAAAGTAAGAATATGATAGTTAATGGTGTAGTTTAAATATTTTATGTTTTTAATTTTTTTAGTATATTTTGTGTTTTATTTTATTTTAAGTTGGAAATCTTTAAAAAAAATAGAATTACATATATTAGTTATGGAAATTGCATAATTTGGATATTATGAAGATATTAGAGAGCGTTAAATCTATTTATGGATTTAAAAACACAATTTAGATACTTCCAAATTTAAATTTTACCAAAAAAATTATCTTTCCTACTAAAATCCGTAGATAAAATGAAAAAAACAAAATTCTAATATAAAATCCAAAACATAAGATAAATAAACTCCTCCATACTTATTTACTAAAATTTACCTATTTATTAATCTTGTAAACTATTATTATTACATGTAACCAAATTTTATTTACACTAAAATTGTATCTATAAAACTATGAAAGCGGACCAATAAATTTTGAATATTACAATGGTTTTCATGTTCCGAAGAAAAACGGCATCTTTTAATGTGGAGTAGCAAATGAGATTTTTATAATAAAAAATAGTAAATATATTGATTGACTTTGTAAAATACAGAAGTACAAGGCTAACTTTGTCTTCTTGAATGTATGATAGGTATAAGTATAAAGTATTCAACTTCACATGGATAAATTTCTAAGAATGATATATTGATTGACTTTATAAATGTTTATAAAATGCATAAGTACATAGCTTTGTCGTCATGTCGTCATGTATACGTCCAAAGCTTTGTCTTCTTGTATAAGTACAAAGTTCCGTTTTGATAGTTTTATTATTGGTTGGAATTAGTTTGGTCTTCTAAGCTAGCATTTTACTCTATATGTGTCTTATATGAATTTGAGTATTTTAATTAAATTGTATGATTGAATTATTATATCTATTTATATATGTATATATGTGTTTATTTTAATGAGAGGTTGAACTTTTAGTATGAGGTTTTGGTTTATAGTTTTGAAGTTATCATTGGTAGTTGGTAGTTATTTGGAGGTCCATTATATTTGTATTTAAATAAGTAATTTGGAGATTTTTGTAAGGGTATTTTTTAATGTTGATTTGTGTATGAAACTCTCGTGTTTATGGGATAAGGGATCCCTTAGTTTAAGGAGGTGTACATACTCTACTTCTTCAAATTTGACCTCTTATAAAAAAATACATGTTCTTAACCATTAAGCTCAATTATTAAGATTTATTCAAAAACTAAAAATTATTATTCTAATTACATCTTCTTTTTCTTTTTTTGTAAGCTACAAAGCTCTATTAGATGTTGAATATCAAAATTATAGAGAATGGAGCAGTCTAAGGTGGTCTAAGACTGTAGAGCCACCAACCCAAAAAATAAAAAATGTTTGAATGACTACAAACATAATTACTAGACTTATGCTTAGGGCAAGGGTGATTAGTATGATCAGTACAGAGACAAAGTTTATACAGTCTTCCATAAAAACAACTGAAATGCACAAGATCTATGAGCATGTTATAGCATAAAAACTGAAAAGCACAGATGGCTTATGGAACCTCTTTAACTTGCTGGTTTGTCATCGGGGGGAGTTTCTTCAAGAATTGGGCAGCGGAAGTTGTCCTCTTCCATCCCTTTCTGATCTTGCCGTTGGGCTGGCTGAGGTTCCACCTTACGCCATGGAAGAACCCTCTTCTCCATTTCTTCGCGGACCCGTTTTTCTATCAGTTGTCTGAACGTGGAAGGGATGGGGAAGGAGTGTGTGGCCATCTCCTTGCCACGCGGCGGTGAGAAAATAAGAGCAGTGCCGCCACTCCCTGCTACAGCGGAATTTTCCCCCAAGCCTCCCTCTTCACCTATGCAACTCCCACTAGCTTGGCTGCCCCCGACATGACTACCACCAGCGTGGCTGCCACCAGCTCCAGTTAGATTCCCAAAGGTGGTTCCCAGAATACCGACCAAGCCATCCAATTGAGCCAAGTGAGCCTTTATGGCTTGGGTGTTGTTGTTGGCCTTATCCCAAGCAGATTTGTTGCCCTCCATGAAAGCCCCCAGCATGTTCTTAACCAGCCAATAATGGTTAATGAGACCCTTGTTCGCCCCAGAAGAGAGGTGGTCTGCGAGCAGGCGGGCTTCCCAGTTGTCAATTAGCAATCGAACTGGGATGGAGACCCCCTCCCCATATCCATCAGTGGTTACCCAGCCCTGGTCGGTGACGGCTCTTCCATTTCTCCCTCTGTGCGACCTTCCTCTCTGCCTGGACATGGTGACGGAAAACCTGGGACCAATATGAGGAGCAGAGTTCACAGTCAGAGGCTTAACAACCAGGAGCGCGGAAATGTCGGCTAGAGTCACCCTCCCCCACGACTTCAACATAGCATAAATATCCATGGTGGTATTCTTGAACTGGTGTCCACCGACGTTCATTAAAACCGCACGCAAGAGTAGCATGTCTGTGGTACCATGAGGACGAGAGTAGGGTGGTCGATGCGACATCAGAGCGTCTAGATTGAATGCGCGATGTTGTGATCCCCGCGACGCATTAAACGCCCGTCGAGATCTCTACCACGAGTCGGGTGTGCTGGCTGGCTTGACATGGGCTCGCCACGCGCTCCTTCCACGGAGACACCCACATCCGGGGTTTTCTAATTACATCTTCACTCTTTACAAAAATAACTATTAAAATCATATTTCAACCTACTATCTTACTATTTATTGGTTACTACAAACTCACCAAAATATCAATGATACGAAGTTACAAACAATATATGTAAATAACATAGAAAGTTACTCATAAACTAGAAGTTATTATTCTAATTACAGATTCACTCTTTACAGATATAACTATATGCAATGGCACAAAATTCTAATGCACAATCTTGTAATAACAATTTATTATAAAAAATACATTAATAATTTGAAAAGTATAACTATAAGCAATGGTACAAAATTCTCATGCACAATCTTTGCACCGAGACTCAGTGCTCTGCAGCCCAATATGGGGGAGATGTTGTAACGTTTGTTCCTAACAAAATAATTAAGAGAGATCAAAATTCTTGAATTTAAATTAAAAAAAAGAAATACACCTCAAGAAATTGGATCCCTCTTGATGCTTGATAGATACAGATTGATCCTTCTCAATGCTTAATAGATACAAATTTAAGATGGATCTATGCCAATATAATAACAATCCATCATAAAAATCACATTAAATAATTTAGAAAATATGTTCATTCAAACTATTAAAATTCAATAATTAAATTTTTAATTTAAAATTGCACTATCTCACAATATTACTAAGAAATTACACTAAGAACTTCTAGAATTTTAAGCTCAACGGGTGAAATAATGAAGCCCCATTTTAAGCTAACAACATGCGGGAATAGGGAAATAATGAAGCCCCAATTTAAGCTAACGACATGCGGAAATAATGAATCCCCGGGGTAATTATCCTTTCCACAATAGTCAACTGAATGGGTACTTATATTGATCAAATTTTGATATAAACATGTAGCATGATCATAATATTTTATTTTCTTTCATGGTAGATGGACTTTGATTTCAACTAAAGTGGTACATTCATTTTTATACAATAATAAAAATTGGATACTAATAATGTTTGTTTGTTTGTAAGTGTCATGATAATGGTCTATTAGAACAACCGTGCATATGATAGGATAATATTTAGTTGTTTGGACACTAAAATGTGTAAATCATTATAAAAAAATTAAAGAATTATATAAACTTATGTATACTTCTTTAATTAGTATAAATAATTAAAAATCATAGAAGAATTTGTATTTTTATTCACTAAAAAAAATAGATATTAGAAGATGTTAATGATAGAGTTTATAAAAATCTACCATATTATGTAACAACATAGCAATATAAATATCATAATTAATTCAAAATTGGTCATATATATATATATAGAATACTTTATCCTTTCCTTTAGATATATAATATTTTATCTTTTCTTTTAGATAATACATATTAAGCTAAATATATTTTGCATACTAATTAATTAAATCCTAATAATAATAATAAAATAGATGTCTTCAAACTATGGCAATCTTGTAGATCGTTGTAACAATCTTCTAATAGAATTAAAATTTTAAAATGGGAGAGGCTCTAAAATGGAAATGAATAAAATTATGAAGAAGGAGGTAGTTTAAAGGTTAAGAGTATAGTTGGAGTAGCATCCCTTTAGTGATTCTTTGATATGTATAAGACCCCGGGCAAGAGCTAAACTCAACTTTGAAAGAGTGTCTACTTTAGTGTTCAGCTCCCTGTAAACATGAGTGGAAGAGATATATGTGAAGTGAGAAGAAATTGTCTTTATCTGTTGCTCTAAGCACTAGAAAGTGACATCAAGAACCAAATATTCACCTCATATCCACTTGATAACCAAATTTGAATCCCCAAACATTTGAATGTAGTTAGTTTCCTTTGAAACAGTCATTTCAAGAAGTGTATCTAGGGCTAACAATTATGCTTTGTTGTTTGACCCCTTCCCTACATTAGCACTAAACTGTAGAAAGTGGGAGTCATGTATATAAAGAACACCTCTAATTCCACAAAGAGAATCTTCTCCCTGGCATGCACCATCAAAGAAAACCCAAGGATGTTGTCTCTCCACTACTAACTCTCCTACAATCCAAACCTTGGCAACATGTGACGAGGAATAAAAAGCTATGCAATCAAACAAATCTAAGAGGATACTTGGAATGTTTGCATTTGCCAATATTCAAATACAATGGAGTTGTGAGTGAGCCATACACCCCACAGTGTTAGAAAAGGAACCACTATATACATTTTCATATATGGCGATTGAACCAAAGGCTCAAGCCTTCTTCTAGAGATTCACACCACCACAGAATATGAGTGTCAACCAAACTATAAACATATTTCCATACTTGAAGGGATACGGGGCAACTGGAAAACAAGTGCGAAGTTGTTTCCTCATCTTATTTGCAAATCATACAAAATTCCTAGACCATATCACCCCTTCTTCTGGAGGTAATCACAAGTAGGTATTTTATTCATAAAAACGTAAACAATTCCGTTTAGTATAATTACACACGCGCGCGCGCACACACACACACATATTAGTAAAATTTATTATTTAAACATTGAACTCTCTATCATCTATAATTACCACAGAGACTTTGACTAGTTGCTCCAGAGGCAATGGTGATATTTCCCCACCAAAGTTTACTTCCTTTTAATCATGTGGTATGTTTAACTCTTTAAAAGAGTAGGGGCCATTGACTAGTTGCTCCATAGGCAATGATGATATTTCCCCACCAAAGTTTACTTCCTCTTAATCATGTGGTATGTTTAACTCTTTAAAAGAGTAGGGACCATTATGGCAATCACATTAGCAAGTCATGCAAGGCAATGGATATAGTTCTTAGCCCTAATGCCAATGTCAAGTCCACGTCAATGTTGAATGGGTGGTGCTACTTAAAAAGTTCAAAAGAAACATTCTCAAGATTTTGCTTATCATCTATAATGAAGTCACAATAAACTCAATTCTATAAAATGCCATAAAGTAGTGATCTTCCCTTACATACTCACATCATTGGTTATTTTGATTTGAATCATACACACCCTTTTTAACTTGTAATTGTTGTTTTTTTATTCTAAAGAATATATATATATATATAAAGGTTGTCAACAAACTAAACATTAGAAAGGAGTACAAAGTTTCAAAAATATTACAATAGAGTTTTTTAACAAAATTGCTAACTAATCATGAAGCTTCTACTGTCTTGTTATGCCTATCTTATGCATTTCATATACAGTACCAAATTGCTTTACATATTGGCCTAATAAAAAAGACAAGTAAACTGCATATGAAGAGTTTGAAGACTAAAATTATTACCACTATGGGATTCTTCCATTTGTTGTCCTTGTTGGGCTTGCCCTTGGACCTCTTGATTCCCGTTGCATTGAAAGAAAACCAATGCAATTTGTTGTACTATATCTTCATAAATAAAATGCTCCTTCACCAAAGCTACTGAAACACTAGGAAGACATGTAGCTGATTGTGAACCTCTAGCAAATCCTAACATGATGTTGTAGTGCATGTTTGAGTCTAATGCAAGTTTTTCATAATTATATTCAGTTACTGTAACTTAGTTTCCATGATGGCCTATTTGGTTTCCTATGTTTTCATATGAATACTTAAGTATTCTATGGATTGCTTCATGCCCTCCAGTTGACAAGCCACCTGTCCGAGAATTTTCTTGACTTCATGTATATTATCACTTGTTGTTTTAGAGGATTGAGGGATAGTAAAGACACTGACAAAAGATCTAAGTTCGATATGTCTATGGGAATAGAGGAGGACTATTGAATCCCCCCTGGAAAAAAAAGAAAGAAAAAAAGAAAGAAAGAAGAAAGACCTAGACCCAAAACAAAAAGAGAACCATATGTGCTAATATGTGCTTGGCGGGCTATAAAATGTCCAAATTTGAAAATTGTCCAACAAATAAAAACTATATAAACCCTAGAAATGGTAGCTTACTCATGGAGAACACACTATTACCTCTATGCTTGAAGTCAGATAATGACTCGATCCCACCTTCATCTAAAATCCTCTTGCGTCCATAATCCATATCCGCTACAAAGGAAACATGTAAAACTAATATCCCAAATGCTTTTCATGTGATATTCAATGCACAGCATACGATGAATCCTACCATTAGAGTTAGACAAGAATTGGGTAAGTGTTTATACATGGGGCATTAAGGGCTGAGCCTCTTATCTATCTTATCATAGTACACATGTCCATTGATGTGATACGATTTCCATGCAATGCCATGGCTAGTTTGTGACCTTCATTAATGCCTTGATTCATGGGATATATGGAAATGAAAACATTACGAGGGCTTTCCCATTTTCCACAAGATAGCCTTTATTTTTTGTGGCTTTATTAGTGAGCATATCCACTTGAATGTTGTTATTCCTTCGGATATGGAGCAATTGAAGCAATTTTAGATAATCAAGCATGCTCTAGATTCTTAATTTCATTTACCTAATAATAGTGTCTTCATTTTGAGACTATCTTTTAACTAGGTCTATAATCAGAGAAGAACACACTACTACCTCTACACTTGAAGCTAAGTCATGACTCGATCCTAGCTTCATCCAAAATCCTCCCGCGTCCACAGTTCATGTCCACTACAACGTAAACATGTAAAATTAATATCCCAAATGCATTTCATGTGGTAATCAATGTAGTGCATATGAGGAAGCTTGCCATTAGAGTTAGACAAGATTCTGGGTAGGTGCTTGCATGTGGGACATTAAGGGCTAAGCCTCTGATCCATCTTATCCTGGTACACTTGTCCATCAATGTGATACAATTTCCATGCAATGCCATAACTGGTTTGTGACCTTAGTTAATGTCTTGATTCATGGGATCTATGAAATTAAAAACATTAGGGGGATTCCCCATTTTCCACAAGCTAACCTTTATTTAATTATGTGGCTTCATTGGAGAGCATATCCGCTTGATTGTTGTTGTTCCTTCAGATATGGAGCAATTGAAAGATTTCCATATAATAAAGCATGCTCTAGATTCTTAATTTCATTTGCCCAAGAATAGTGTCTTCATTTCGAGACTTTCTTTTAACCAAGTCTATAAGCCCTCATGAGAATTGAACTTTGCCCATTAGTGAATAACTCCTCGCTCATAACAATTTAAGTTTCCCAAAGGGGCTAGATCCATTGGTGAAGAACTCCTCGCTCTTCACCAATGGATCCAACCCCTTTTGGAAACTTAAATTGTTATTTTTACAATGTTAATAATATTCTTAAATTCTACTACTATAAATACCATAAGTAATATAAATACTCTAAGTAATGAAAGAAAAGTTGTCTCATATTAATAGTCTCAAACAAAACAGTCTATCATCTAGAATGATGATAATCTCCAACTCGAATAAGTTTAACAATTAAAAACATATGTTTATTTCTTATAGGTTACAAGTTCATATCTAGAAATATACACCCTTGTAGGCTAAGTAGTTACATTTGTATAAATTCTTTTAAATTTTAAATTTTATTAAAATATCTCCTTAATATTTTGTTAAATTAATTTATTTTTTTAAACATATGTTGAATGTTGAGTTTATTAGTTAACGAGGAAAAACTAGCTCAAAAAATTGAAGCTTCTTTTATACATAAAAATTTCACCAAACAATTTGCTATAACTCAAGTATCCGAAAGGAAAGTTTTTATTCCATTCTCACTTTACGATATAAATACTTTCTTTAAGCCAATTATTCACTAGTGACCTCGCAAAAAATAATATATTGAAATTTAAACATAAATTATAACAAAAGCTGCAATCAATAATGTCTATGACATTAGCTTAAAGCATAGATGCATGGGTATGTATAGACATGCAAATGAGAATTGCAAATGTCAATGGAAGCATGACGTGTAGCGGGATACCAAGCCAAATTCTTGTATAACATCATGTGGAATATATGATTTGCCATTCAACACTAGTAGGGTTGATTTGCAAAGCTCTTGCTCTTCCAACTATAAGGCTGGAAGCACGCCTTTGAAAAATATATACGACACCAAAGACTTGGGATAAGCATTAGAATGCTCTATTCCCACTCGCTCATTATGCTAGAAAATCCTGGCAAATCCGATCTTGAAAATGACAACAATTAAAATTTACAGTTTTAATTATGATTAAGTATAATTATATCGATAGACATTTATATTTGAGAATTTGAGGTAGGGTATTAAGTATGTTTTTCTAGATTACAGGAGGATGATAATAGCTAACTAGAAGAAGGATGGTGATAATAGCTAAGACATAAACAACTCATGATTACAACTACTCATGGAGAACAACTAACAGATAAATTATTTATAGCACTTGTGGTAAGTGGCAATAGTAGTGGTTCTGCTAATTTAAAGAATAACAAAGATTTAAAATAATTGAAATCATAATTTATCTAAATAAGGTTCAGAGGCATGATTAAATCCGCTGACGTCATATGGAGGCCTTCGCATGTGATCGTCGGTGTTATCCGGTCCTTATTGCTTCTCCTACCTATTGTGTGATGAACGGACAAGTCGCTCGTCGTGGCCTCCACTTGGTATTTCTGTGAATTTGTTGCGGCCAAGTCAATATATGGAAATAAATTATGGTTGAGGTGGGTTAAAGATCATCTGATTTGGCGGTAGGCAAAAGATGTTTGTGATGGCGAGGTTGAGGAAACCGGTAGAGTTAATATGGTGGCGTTGTCGTCGTCTTTACTGCATGCTTTAACGTTTGGGAGGTGCGGGTTTGAATCTACGGGCAAGGAGACAACGAGAGTAGCGATATGGTGGATAAGCATAGAAGATTGGGGTATTGCAAAGATACAAGTATCCAGATGATAAAATCCCTACTATTCCTACTCGCAACCATTCTAGGCGCGGTGTTGTTGTTGATGCTTGGCACTGAGCTAACATACGGAGTGGCCATGCATAGTATTGTGAACCTATCATTGATCCCAATGTTGCTCTTATACAAGGATCTGTTGTCTATCAACTCCGGTCACCGTCGTGCCATTAACCATACGACTACGTTGTTATCCTGCGCTGCGAACAAGTTAGGATTTAGAAGAATGACAAATGATAAGCTGCCTGCTGGACAACAACATCGGCAACGACGCCCACGCAACGACAACGTGAAATGAGATCAAAATTAACACACCTAAAATAAAACAAAATAAAATACAATTTGAGCGGTATTGGGTCACATGTTTTTATATAAATTTCCATTAACCAAATCCCTCAATAAGAAATAATATGAGATATAAAATGGAATCAGATTAATACATTGTGCTCTTAATTGTGTTCATTGAAAAACATTACCAAGTTATTGTAAGGTGCCGCCCTATAAGCGATTCAAAGTGAAGATCACTTAAAGTTGCATACGGAGAGCTGGAGTTTGATTGACACGCAATATTTTGATTGATACACAACTAACATAAGATCAAAATTTGATTGATACGAACTAACATATGATCAAAATTTAACAACTTATGGCATGTAATGTTGTGAGACGTACTATCCTACACATGCAGTTATTGCAGATAGTGATGTCCCCGTCAGCGAGGACATGTGGCAGTTGAAATCCCCGCTTTAAAAATAGAGAATGGCGTTCCTTTGACATTTTTGCACAATCTACTAATAAAAAAATTTCATGTAGTCTTAAAGTTTTACGATTTCAAATGGAAAAAAATTGATTTTTAGACACAATTTTGAAAAAATCTTACAAAAACTTTTAAAAATCTTGGTTACAACTCTCAAACTTTGAAATTTTGGGTGTCCCATAAGTTTTTGATGGTGTTGAATCCGTTTTTACCATCAAAATGCCATTAAAACACAATTAAATTCAAAATTTACAAAATAAAAAACACTAAATTATGATAAAACACCCTATCTTAACCAAATCCAACTCCAAAAATTATTTTAATATCAAAATTCAAAACTTAAGCAAAACTAAATCTATAAAAAAATCTAATTTCTATACCAGCTAAGTGATAAAAAAATCTAATTTCTATACCACTAACTAATATATGCCAAACAGATACAATATATCATTGACATAATGCAAAACCGATACAATATGTCATGTACATAATAACACTTTATCCCGATTCCCCATCACTCAACCATAACCAACTTAAAAAAAAATCAAATTAACTTAAATTTACACTCCCAAAAAGCATTCAGAAAGATGTGGAGTACGTATCATATGGGTGAAATGATGGACGTCTCTTACATGCTTTTTCTTTCTAATTATTAATGATATGCAACACAATCAACACATAGGAATATGGGCTGAAATTGTAACACAACTCCATGAATTATTCTAGAAAATGTAATGTACAAGTGGGGTCCTCATGTGGCTCACTTAGCCTTTAGGTGATGGGTTGGATTTGAAACTTTGGTAAATGTGTTGGTTCTCAAACTTCAATAAATTGATTAAAGTTATTTGTAATAATGAGTCATTTCGAAAGCACGTTATGTGAAAAACGATGGTTATGATTTGATTTTTATTCATTTCAAATTTAGTAAGTTGTGGTTTATTATTAAGATATGGTATCTCACATTATCTATTAAGGTTTAATTTCCGCATGACATAAATAAGTGCTTGGGCTAAATGCATGTTTCGGGTCTGTTTCGGGTCACTTTAAGAGAATAACACCTCGTTGTCAAGATAATTTATCTAGATGGAAGTTATGGTTTTAATGTTTTTTTCTTCAAGTATTATATCATTGTTTTTTTTTTAACCATGGGAATAGCAACCTCCCAAGGGTATATCCAACAGCCCGCAAGCCAGATATACCAGAAACTTGTGACTTAGCAGGGGCAGAGACGTCCCGAGACCCTTTATCCCAAGGGAGAGCCTCTATCCCAGGGGTCGCCTACCCTTCGAGCCTTGTCACAGCGGGCCAATGAGCAACCCTACTAAGTAGGTAGTTTGTGGTCCAAAGGGTCCTCAAGCAACAAGGAGGAAGAAGACTTAGTTGACTATTCGGTTGAAGGGAAGGAAGACCAAATGAAGTATGTTTTTAGGTGCATATTATCTAACCAAGCCTCAACTACTTTTTTCTTTTTCTTTTGTAATTTATTTTAAGATAGGTATGACTTTTATAGTTTTCGGTGCAAATCATAATCAGTAGGAACATAATGCCTCTCCCCTTGCCGAGCTGAATAGTTATTCACTTATTGTCAAAAAAATCAAGGTTTTAGACTTTACACTATTGAAAGGAGGAAGGGTCGTATCTTCATCATCTGGAGACAATTCTTAGTCGTATCAAAGTTATACATGCCATAAGTGATGACTACTCAAGGCGCTCAAAATTTAGGGAACAAGAAATATTTGGTTGTAGAGAAGCCGATGAAGCATGTCCCATTAGGTAATAATTAAAGTATACAAGGGTATACCACCATTAGCCTGAATGACAAGACCAAGGGAGAGTGAACCAAAACAATCTTGGGAATTAATGTGTGGGAGGGTATGGGTTGTAATGATGGACATCTTGCCACAAGTAGATGTATGTATATTGCCATCAAATGTGCATTCAAGGGATTGGAAGAATGACATAAGTTCATGTGTGGTGAATAGGGTTAGTATGAGTGCCTTTGATTCATTTCTAGAATTAGACACAAGCGGAGGAGACTAGGAGCAAGAAGGAAGCACCGATTTGAATGGGGGATTAGGGCTTATAGGTATAAGTGCACCATAGATAGCCGAAGGAGGTTTGGCTCCATTTGCAAAGAAATAAATGAAGAATTCAGACATGAAGCCTTTTGGAAGGAAGAAGAAATGTGTTAAGGATAAAAATAGAAAATTAAACTAGCGTTGGGTGAAGATGTGGCAATGGAGTGTGTATTATCATTGTGCTAGAAGGCTCTAGCTAGTCGCTTCTTTGGAAAGGAGGCGTTGGAGAAATCTTTGTCATGATGGGTTGATAATGTTTGAAATCAAACATTGGGCTATACTCCTAGATTCCATGTTCTTGCCAAAGGATGGTTAGCTTTTGAATTCTCCTTGAAAGAAGATGCTAAGAGACTTTCTAAAGGAAAATGGTATTGGGGCTCGACATTGTTGACGTTGAGAAGGTGTCCATCATGTTTTCATCCTAGGCTAAATAAAATTTCATGCAACTTATTTACGTAAAATTACAGGGCTACCTCCAAAAGTATGAAATGAATAAACCTTAACATAGTTACCAACTTGACAAGAACTCTCCAAAGTTATAATTTTTTTAGAGGTAGCATTTTGTAGTTGTTTCTACCCTTGAATAGAAAAGTGGTGCTATCAATTGAACACATTTTATTTCGAAGTTAAAATTACAACTTTTTTCCACCATGGGCTTAATTTTTCGCAACAAAATTCTTAAAATCAACACCTGAATCAAAAAATTGTGCTCCCAATATCACCCCCTTTTGGGGGGGGGTGAGTTTAAAATTACAACTTGCTTGAAATCATGGCCTTGACAACTGATACCGCTTCGAACAAAATCCTTGGAATCAACCCCCTTTCTTTCAAGTTAACATTTTAGAACTTGTTCAAAAATTTTAAAAGTAAAATAAAAGTAACTATATTTGGAGGAGGCAATTCATCTCCCAATTTCCAAAAACAACAAGAGCCACGAGGTGGCAATGTCTTTGGCATTGCACTTTTGTTGGCTAGTGGTTTGCAATTGCTAGAAGTTTTATTTGGTAAGAACAATGTTGACTAGTTTAACATTTAGTATAAAAGTTTAATATATTGGAAAACTATTAAAAAATTATGTAATTTAAATTGACTTTGGAGTTTTATTGATTTTATTATCATTATTATTATTTTAATCAACAATACAAATTTGAGAACCATGTTTCCTTAGCTACATCTTAACTCAATAATTATCCTAAACAAGAACAACTAAGTGACAATGTCTCCGCCTTTGCCTTTGTTAACAGTTATTACTATAAAAAAATGATAATGTCCCACCTTTGACTTTGTTAACGGGTATTACTATAAAATATAAATACTATTGAAAGGAGCCTTACAAGCCACATTATTAGTCATGGCCCCCAAGTAAACCAACATCCAAAAACCTTAGTTCCTAACCTATTGCTATTGTAGAAATTAATGTTGTCAATAATTACAGTAAATGGGAGCTTAAACAACACTCCCATGTGACTTTAACGACGTGCCTAAAATGAATGAAAAAAGTTTAATGCCAAACTTCATCGTTATTAAAATTTCAGTCTAACATGAAGGCGCTTATATAACTGACATTATAATGCATATGCCATGTGGCGAGAAATGTTTATGATCACTTCAGCCTTAACTTCAAGATTCAATAATAGCGCAAGTTATTTGGCTTTGCTCCAGATGCTGCGACTTCTACAATCTACAATTTATTTTCCCTAATCTTTTATATACTTCCCAAAAACGAAGTTCCCAATCCAAAAGTCATCCAAACAATTGCGAACTGGTCCAAATGCACCTGCCAAGTTGATAACAGCCTCTCCAATAATTCCACTCCTACCATATCAAACAGTATGTATAAAACATACAAAACCTCAACTGACTCCCAAGGGTCTTCTTACCTCATGATGCACACATGGGAAATAAACATATTAAGAATGTCCTCATCTTAGCTGAGATGGAAACTCTCAACTCTTTCAATATTAAAACTCTTGGGTTTCCCAAGATGGAACACGACTTTAATATCATTATTAGTGCGATGGCTAAATATTAGAGTTTAATCTAGTTTCAAATTTTAAGTGTTGGGCTCAGGGGCATACCACAAACTGAGCTCGGAGTAGCTCCACGGATACCGATTGAGCCCATTAGCGATACCTCCCACTCGGGAACTCCCTGCTTCGTACTAGCACAAATGGACAAGAATGTTTTAGTTTTGTCATTACACTTACAGGAAGAGGTTTCCAAGAAAGAAGGAATATTAAGGCCAATTAATTTGTTTGTCATAAATGTTGTTATTTCAAACTCTCTTGCAAGAATCAAGATCCCCAATCTGAAAGGGAATTTTAAATGATTCATATAAAACATGAGATAATACTAAGAATAAGGAACCATCCAAAAGGAATATACATATAATTATAGAATATGAGTTTTCCATTCAAAATATTTAACTCGGATTTAAAGGAGCATGCTCATCAGTTGCTTATAGTTGATCATTCATAACAAGTGGCACAAGAATTTAGTCTTTTGGAAACATATTCTCAAACAAATCATATTCTTTACTATATTCTATTGTGCTTTTCTGCCCCTTGTTCACCTATGAGAATATTTTATCATAAATAATGTTTCTGGCCACGTAAACATAGAGATTAAATTTATTAGAAAGTCATCCACATTGATCAAGGAGATCGAAAGTTTATCTTTTTTCTTGTCTGTAATGGCTTTCCCTTTTATATTTCTCACTCGGTTGAGATACATCAGTTGCTTTGTTGGAGTGTTCTTGATAGAATTTTACATGGTTTTTGGTTATAGGACACATGCTAATATATGTTTTAAATTTTGCAACATGCGACCCAAGTAACTTCTAAGTTGTTTCTCTGTGGGGAATACAGGTCCTTGTAGTATTGATGGAGTGGCCAAATATTATCAATGGCCGAAGGAGATGCCTGAGGAATTCACAGAAATGGATTTTGTCAATGATAATGGAGTTTTGCTTGGCATGTCTAAGGTTTGGTCATTATATTTATTGATGTTATGGACATTCTAGGAAACAAACTAGTGCAACAATGAGCCTTCTTTCACCAATAGAGTGTTTAAATATTTTGCGATAAGTGTTTTATCAAATTCTTGCAGGAAGAGAGTTCGACAAGCTTCATAGAAGTGAAACAACTGCAATCCGATTATCTAACATAGAAAACAATGTGCTTTTAATTGCCAAAGTATATGCATCAATAAAGAGTGGCTTGTTAGCCATCATTGCTTCAACTCTAGACTCACTTCTGGATCTTCTATCAGGCTTTATTCTTTGGTTCACTGAATTTAAGATGCAGTCACCAAATCCTTACCGTTATCCCATTGGGAAGAAATGTATGCAACCACTGGTGAGTATTCTCTAATTTGTCCCTTCTGATATTCACTTTTCCTCCAGCACCTGCAATTATTTTCTATTTCACCTCTATTATAATTGTAGCGATTCCTTGATCTATGAATGCTTGCAATATGATGTGTTCCTTGGATGGTTGTTTCTAATGTATTATAACACATATTCTTAATATATTTATAATGTTTCTATTCCAAGTAGCCACCTCAAAGGACGCAGTCACCGTGTAGGAAGCATGCCAAAGATGTATATAAGCGGAGCAAAAAGGAAGACTCCATGGCGTTTCAGCAGCAGAGACAACACCAAGCAGGAAAACTTGTGCATACATTTAGCAAGTGGCAGTGGCAATGTGGATTCTCCTATTGTGCCTTGAATACGATTACTCTTACAAGTTTTGATGCTGCTGCCGTAGCTACTTCTCCCATATCTCAGATTGGGCGATGGTCTTCTAGAAGAGGAGGCTCTCTACAAAATACGATATAATACAAAGCGAGTACAAACGATTCAGGGGATTAGATTTATGAGATGAGGAACATTAATTTGTTTGCCATCCGTTCCGAAACACTTACTGACAGGTCAGAGGGAGACATGGCATGGAACAACTGCGACCTAAGACGTGACTGGTACGTTGTGTCGACCTGGCTCATGTAAAATCGTCGCCGGGTCCTGGGGCATAGGAACCAAGGCAAACGTCACTGTCACGGATCCAATCAGTTGTTAAATAAATACGATATTTAAAACTGTTTTAAGTTTATAAAATAATAAACCATCAACCAACCTTTGCCTATTTGCAAAAAATTCAAACCGGAGTCCAAACTAACTCCTCGACCCGATTCATATATGTCAAAGACATAACAACAACAACAACACCAATAATTTAAGAAAAAACAAAATATTGGAAAAATAACAAATTATTTATAAAAAAAGAGAAAAAATAATGAACTAAAAAACACAATTAAAAAATTAAAGAAATAATACATACAAATTATTAAAAAAAAATAATAACAAACATAATTAAAATAAAAACAAATTATTGAACAAAAACAAAACAAACCACGATTTCGTGAATTGCCCCTCCCCTTCCCCGCTCACCTACTCCCTTCCCCTCTTGTGCCCCCCTATAGGTAGTGCCCCGTAGCAATACGTTAAAACCCATTGTTACAGGTTGTCGCTTATAGTGGCACCAGTAGAGGGTCATGGGAAGGAGGGTACATGCCCCCTCTCGTAGCCCCTTACAAGCATTGCAATAGGTGCGCCTATAGCGACAAGTTTCAACCCACTGATGCAAGGTGTCGTGGGAGGGGGAGGGAAAGGGGATGGCAACGGAAGGGAGGGGGCAGGCTTTTATTACTATTTGTTTGTTTTCTTTTTGAATATTTTGTTTTTGTTTTTCTAAAATGTGTTTTTTAATTCATTCTTTTTCTTTTTTTTCTTGTAATTTGTTTTTTTTTCAATAATTTATCTTCTTCTTTTTTTATTTGTTATTTTCTTAAATAGTGTTTGCTTTTATTTATTTATTTGGGGGGAGCCAATTCCAAGAATCGCCTCCTCCAAATATGGTTTAATTTTTAAATTTTTAAACAAGTTCTAACATGTTAACCTAAAAGAAAGGGGGTGCTATTGATAGCACCCCCTTTTGATTTGGGGTCAATTTTAAGGCTTTTTCCCAAAGTGGTACCAGTTGTCAATGGCATGATTTCAAACAAGTTGTGCTTTTAACCGCAAAGAGATGGGGGTTATACTGGGAGCACCATTTTTTTATTCAAGGACCAATTTCAAGATTTTTGTTTTGAGTAATTATGGCCATGGTGGAAAAAAATTGTAATTTTAATCTAAAAAAAAAGGCGTGCTACTGGTAGCACCACTTTTTGATTCAAGGGTTGATTTGTATGTTTTTGACCCAAAAATATGGGTTTTTAAAGCTAGATTTCTTGTTTTGAGGTTACAGTTCTTGTCAAGTCAGTAACTATGTTTCTTGTAGGTAGTCCAAAAAAGGATTGTTTTTTTATACATATGGAAAAATCATCTTAACGAAGGTCAATAAGTCTATATATAGCAAAATTGTTGGTGGAAAGTTCCCTAAAGGAAGGGCATCCAAAAGCAATTGAAGTTGCATGGGGAACTTGTAAATGTATTCAATGTGGACATTTGGTGAGATATTTTTGTTACCGCGTAAGGATATGGGAATGGAGAATGGTGGAAAAACCAATGGGAGATCAGACTCCTAATGTAATCTCTGCCACCAATGAATAGTTGGACAAGAACCAAACTATGGATGTGGTGGAAAAGGTAATGGGTTTCTAAAAGGATTGTCTCCAATGGGTAAATTCCATGCCACAGTTTCATCAGAAGCTGGAAGTAATCCAAAAATCACCAAAGACAAAGAAGAGATCTTTAGAGATAAACCTATCAAATCGGTCTACGAGTATCCTATCTCAATGTTGGAAACAACTTCAAAAGTTATGATAGTAGATAAACATCCTTCTCCTTTCTTTGAGAATAGTAAAAGTTTAAAGAATAACAAGGTCGTCAATCTCATCAAGGCCCAAAAAGACAAGGAAAATTCATATCTCCTTACTTTGTAGAAGTTAGATGAGCTAATCACCAAGGTTATCCCATAAATTTTTGAAAATAAACATGGATGATGAGTTTAAATACTAGAGAGAAGACATTAAGGGTATAGTCCTTCTAGTCATAGTTCAAATCCATGAAAGTGTGATAGGGAATCCAAAAACCCTAGATATTCCTTAAATCATAGTAAAGGAAAACAAATCTTAGGAGAAGAGGAAATTGAGGGGGGAATTGACATTAGATAATGTGTATCCTAACAAAGTAGGTAGAAAATATTTTAAGTATGGTCTGAACTTCTTGAAAAAAAAGACTATCAAGGGGGGACCATAGAGCATGCTAGGGAAAGTCTCAAGAAAAGATAAGCCCTAATCATTTTATCTCTAAATGAAGGAAGGGTGTGGGGATTTCCCAACAAATTAACCCTCAAATGAATGATTGCTTAGTGAAAGCTAGAGATAATTTTGATACAAGAAACTATTTGTGAAGGGAATAAAACATAATGAATCCTCTCAACCATCCCAAAAGATTGGAGTTTTGTTACTCTAAACTCAATCGACAAATCAAGGGGGTTACTAATAGGCTAGAACTCTTCATTTACTCTCATAAATTCATCTTCTTTGAATGCAAACTTGTTGATCATCGAGCTCTAGGCAATGGAACTAGGGAAATCCTTTTTAATCCTCAATTTGTATGGGCTCTGTGAAGAGAGAAAATTCTTTTGGGATAACCTTGATTGAATAGGCATCCACAATGAAGATAATATTGTTCTTGGGGGGATCTTAAACCAATGATGAGAAGAGGGGAATTCGGGGGTATTGATGTGAGAGAAGACCCGCTGCCAGATTATTTAGTAGACATGTTTTAAGGTTCAAGCCTTTGATGTTGAATCAATAAAGATATCTCCAACTTAGAGGAACTTTAAAGTGGAATATAATGGGGATTCCAAAAGACCGGAAAATTTTATCAAAGAAGAAAGAGCAACATAGGAGGTAGAGTGGACTAAATCTTCAATTGGAGAGTGGGGATATTAAATCACCTCTCAATATTGTTGCAAATAGAGAAGGTTGAGAAAAAAACCTCTGGGTTCATTTAAATTCACTCTTAAATGGATTGAAAATGAGGAATTTAGTAAGATGGTAATTCATAATCAGAATAAGTATAAGCTAGCAAATGGAAATTTGTTATGTTTTAATTTGCAAAAAGTTTGAAGAAGGTAAAGAAGGTCATAAGAGATTGGGAAATCTTAAACTTTCAAAAATATAAAAAAGACTTAGAGGAAGTCAAAGAACAAATGGATAAGGTCTTCATCTCTAATAATAGTGTAATTTTTTATGAAGAGGAAAAGAGGGTTCTAAAATCCTTGGAGGAAAAGAAGAGAAAATTGTTGGATTGGGAAGAAACTAAATGGAGAATGAAAAGGAGAACAATTCTACTAGTAGAAAGGGATAAGAAAACAAAGTTCTTGCGAAACTATACAAAGCACAAGGAAAATCTAAACACCATTTGGGAGGTAAACAAGGAAGATGTGACTTGTTGATGTGAGGGTTGGCTTGGTCAACATTGATAACGCCCTGTAAAACCCCCAATTTGACCCTTGGAATATATATTAAATCCATTATGTAATTTTTTTTAATATTTTTTATTCTGAACTATGAGATTAGCTTATCAATCTAATAAGAATGCATTTTCCGTTAAAGCTTAAATGCTTTTTCTAGCTCTGTATGGAAAATCATATCCTTACCTAGACAATTTATGAAATGGGGATGGATTGGTCCTAAATTCTGTTCTCTATGCAAAATGGATAGTGAGTCCATTGAACACATTTTCTTCTCGTGTTCCTTCAAGAATCAGGTTTGGTTGGAATCTATAAATATCCTCCACGTGTTTGAAGAATGGGGTTTTGAGCTCTTTGAAGTAAATATTGCAAATTGTATTTAGAAGGAAAAATTACATATATTTTTGCCTATATTGGTTCGCTGGCAAATTTGGATCATGAGGAATAGGGTGATATTTGAGGACTGTTGTCCTAACGTTTACCTTTGTGTTATGAAATGCTTAGGACATTTTTTCTTTGTTCAATTGCCAAAGGAAAGTAGAGTGCTAACTAGTCCCAAAGTTTTGGAGGGTAAGGCAATTGGATTCTTTGATGGTGTTGTTCAAGGTGGCATGGAGGGATGTGGCATGATTCTAAATATCAATCAGGAACATCTATTCCAGCATAGGTTTTGCTGTGGTAGAGCTACCAATACAAAATAAGAACTTTTGGCTTTATGGTGCCTGTTGCAATTTGCAACAGTTAATGTTATTATTTCTTTGCAAGTTTACGGTGACTCTCAGACCATTGTAAATTGGTCTAAGGGTACTTACAAGCTTAAGGTTTTATCCTTATATAATTGGTGCTCAAGAACCAAAAAAATCATGTCTCTTTTTGTAGATATTCAGGTTGATCACATTCACGGGGAATATAACTCGGATGATGTTGCTCTTTCCAAAAGAGCCAGTATCTGTCCTGAAGATCTTCTGTATTATGCATAAATTATGGAGGGGACTCAAGTCTGTGAAGTTGTGGTGCATTTCCTTGATTAAGCATAGGGATTGTATTTTTATCATAGAGGCTCCATGCTCTCTTTGTTTTTTTTGGTTGGTATATGTTGTGAACGACAATCGTGGAGTAATTTTTGGGTCTGTATTTCTGAAGTATGATATTTTGTAAGCCTATAACTATTTTGTTGAACTCAAACTGTCTATCAGTTGTCATCTTTGTATGAGATATGAACTGTCATGTAATGCCTTTATTTTTCTTTGGTTCTATATGAATAGCAAGAAAAATGTTATTTTTTTGTTGAAAAAAAAGCTAATAATAACGATATGTAATATTATGTTGATAAATAATATGAATGGTCCACGATGGCTATATAAGATGCATCAAAGGAGCTATGATTCCACTAGAGGGGAAGAGGAAAGGGGGGCCCATGGGGGATTGAATCCTTGATTGTCAAGTGTCGACCACAAAGCCAATCCAATGCCTTCCAGGAGCCTTGAATGAGCCAAATACTTCCTTTTACTACTCTTACCCAATCATTTTAATTTTTGTGTAAGGTGGGTGGGAGAAGTCCCCTCGCATAGTTAAGGAGCATGGGGATGCAAGTGCTTCTGCGGTAGTTGTAGGAGCCTTTTTTTCCCCACGATCCTTAGCTATTTCAAAGGAGGCTTGTTGCTTTCTCCTTTATCCTACCTTGGGAGTTAGAACTACTATCTTACTTTCACACCTGCACGCTCGCGAACCCAATTTTACTCACACATCAGTTCTCCCAGACTCTCTTGAGACTTAGGTTCACATGTAGACTCTCAAATTGCGCTCTCATTTTACTCAGACCCCGATCACGCTCGAACCATCACATACGCGCACCCTTTCATACTAATGCTGAGATAGATCCCCGACAAATTTACCCTCAGAATGTGCTACATATTTTGTTTATGCCCGTGCTGAAATATGCTAGTAAATACATGTATTGATGTGTGTAGAGTGAGCTCTAGTTCCGTTGTGTTTATTTTTATTATGCTTCTACACACTATAATTTTGAATATAATTAGTGTCTGGTCCGTGGTATTAATTAAGAACCCATGAATCATCATTTCCCCCTCTATTATGTTTGGAGAATGGACAAGGATGCTACAGAGTGGTATCAGAGATCTAGGTTTGGCTAAAATCCCACCTTCACAGGAAAAAATAGAAGAAGCGTAGAGCAAGAATGAGGAAATTTTTTGGCTAAGTGTCGAGAAGCTCAGGAACCTTGATTGAGAAAGCTTGATAGTGAATCATAGGATGAAACGTGACAACATCCAAGATGATGTCGTTGTAGTGTATCGAGGGTGTCAACAAGAATGATGTGGTGAAGCCTAATGAATTTCATCCGACAACCAATCAGGAGTTTACACATGGTGGAATCCAATGGTGGTCAGAGTTCGATATCGAGGGTGAGATTAGTGGTAATCGAGAGGAACCCCGAGATTTTTGGTTTGACTGTGTATCGGGATCCGCATGGCGGGATTTCCAGAATGTTCGTGCAAGGGAAAGTCTAATGGGAAGGCATGAAAGTGAAGTCCCAATAAGACACATGGTGGCACATCAGAGCTTTACATGGAGATATTTTATGGCATCATGGATGGAATTCTCAATGGAAAGGTTCGATTGAGGACATGTGTAAAAATTTCAGAGTTTTGGATCGAATATGGTATAGAGTGCTGTGAAGGGAAAGTATAATGGGAAACCCCGATCGAGGACATGCATCAACTCATCAGAGTTGTTTTGAGGGGCCCTGGAAAGATGGTCCGATTGGGGGGACATGTGTCGACGAATCCAAGTTCCTTGTTGGATTTATTTTAAGGTGTCACAACTGGAAGGTGTGATGGGAATCCCTAATGGAGAACACACGTCAGCATATCAGTGTTGTCCTGAGTGGACACATGGCCAAGAATAGGAGTTAGATTCTCGAGGTGTATGTGAAGCACAACTTAAGAAAGTATAATGAAAGATGTATGATATCCAATCAGGATTGATAAAAATCGGATCGTGAGTTGTTGGATGCGCCAAGATCAACGATTGTGATCCATAATGCATCCACTACTTGCGCGAGGAATAACAACAGGTGAGTGAGTTGTTGGGAGAAAAATGCTTAGCTACGTGTCAATTTTTAATTGGTAATGGCTCCAACCAGAACTTTCATAAAGCAATTTCACATTGAGTCATTACCGCTTATGGTAATATAATACCACCAACATTTTCCCACCTGAGTAAAGAAGGATATGACGTGGACTAGCCTCGTGGTCATGACAGGAGCCTAGGATGATGATGTATTGAAGGGTTCCATATCGACATCCCATTTCAGGGTTGTCGTGAGGGTATCAGGGAAAGTCCCGATTGGGCCGAGTCTGATGGAGAATTGTGAATATCATATTGGGGGTCGCCACATTGGAGTCACGGGAAGGCTCGATACAACAAGCTCGATAAGCGACCAAAGTTAGTATTTGAAGCTGATTGCACCTACATAAAAATGTCAAATTAGACAAAATCATTAGTTTTTGGAAGGCCATAACTTTTAGCTCCGAGATGGGATGAGGCATGCAGATAAACATCAGAAATCATATCAATAGAGGAACAATGGTGCACAGTCAGAATCTAAAGGTGGAATTCAGATGTTTTGACAATTGAATCGAAAATTCCTATAGTCATAAATCGCTAGGAATTGTCAATAGGGATAAATTCCAAGAACGCATGAATTTTACCTATTTTTCCTTATTATTTCTCAAAACGTAATGAATCTAACAAACACATTTATATGAACTCTTTTGTAGATTCAATATACCACCAGGGACCACTTTTGATATAGTGCAAGTTGGGATTCTCTATTTCGATAAGCCAAAAAGCTCATTATGGAAGATGCCCAAGATCCTTGGGCAGTTGAAACATATGTTATGGGGGAAAATATACAGGTGGAGAATGCAGAGACAGATTCCAACAACAGGAGAAATCAAGTAGCTCCCCCACATATTGCATAAACCATCAGGAGCCTAAGAGTGGAGTTGCATAGTTGCATAACAAACAATGAAAAGTTGATTAGAGCCTAGGAAGAGCAGAATCAATTGAATGCAATATGCTCCAAATCCCAATTGATATTCAAAATGAAATGAGTCAGGGAGCAAAAATCCCATAATTCGAGGAGGGAATCTAGAGGAAGGTTATGGACTCTAGACATCTCTTCTAGTGAGTCCTTTGACATTGAAGACTCCACTAAATGTTCAGGGTCCTATTCTCATAGGAAAAAGAGGAAGAGGCCATCCAAAAACCACTCTCCTACATTTGATGGTGAATCAAAATCTGGTTAGGAAGCCAAGGCTTGGCTTCTTGATATGAAGAAGTATTCCCAAGTCCAAGATTACTCAAGTGACATGAAGGAAAGGGTTTCCATATTCGATATGAATGGAAGAGCTTCCATATGGTGGGATCACCTTCGACAAGTGAAGAAGATAAGTGAAAGGAAGATCGCGTGGAAGCAATTCAAGAAATATTTCAAGCAAAAGTACCTCTCTGGTAAGTACTACGATGGAAAAATGAAGGAATTCCATGAGTTAAAGTTGGGACAAATGACCATGGGAGAATATATCAATAGGTTCTTGGAATTGTTGAGATATTTCAGATATATCGGAGTTGAGAAATTTAAGATTCAACGCTTTCTCAATGGGATACCCCAGTCCCACAAGGACAAGATTGAGTTTTATGAACCTTGATCTCTAGAGGAAGCCATAAGGAAGTCCAAGTACTGTTATGAGAAAAATAAAAGTAGGCCGAATTTCTAGAAGGCATGGAAGGACAAGAAGAAGGATAGGTTTGACCAAAGGAAGAAAGGGTTCAATCCTCCCCATTTAAAAAATCAACAAAGACAGACACCATAGGGTATGGCTAAACTAGCTAGGATGTTGGGAGACAAGCCAAGAGAGCAGAGAGAATCACTTCAATGCTAGGGATGTGGAGAAGACCATAGGCGTAGAGACTGCCCACATCAGAGTGGGAATGGGAAGCAATCTTACTACGTCCAAGAGGCTGAAACCATTGGCCAGGTAGCAAGGATTGTTCCCAGAATTTATGCAGTGTTAGAGGACCGTTAAACATACCATCAATCAACTGTGGTTGAAGTTGTAGGTAAGATTTCTAAGCAGTCCATTTCTATTTTTCTTGATCTTGGCTTTACTAATAGTTATATCACTCCTAGAATGGTTGATCTTTGTTCTTTTAATAAATCAAAGCATGGAAGATCATGGTTGGTTCAACTAGACACTAGGACCAAGAGGAAAGTCAGTGAACTAGTGAAGAGTTGTCCATTGGAAATGGATGGGATGTTTACAAAGGCATATTTGAGCATTCTGCCACTGGGTTCTTATGACGTTCTTATTGGAATGGATTGGTTGGAATCAAGTAGATTGAATTTGGACTGATACAACATGAGCTTTGAGTGCATTGATGAAGAAGGAAATCCCATAATAGTAAGAGGCATTCCAAAGGATGTTTTGTTAGATAGATTTTAGGCATGCAACTGGAAAACTTCTCTAGAAAAGGTTGGCAATTGTATGTAGCCCATGTATAGGGAATAACATAAAAGGGAGTTGTGAGATTGGAAGATTATAGAATACTGCAAGAATTCAGGGATGTATTCCCTGATAAGGTGCTAGGAATCCCTCCAAAGAGTGACATTGATTTCACAATTGATCTTGTGCGAGGAACTGCACCAGTCCTGCCCCAGAGCTGCTGGAGCTAAAAATGCATTTGCATGAACTGTTAAAAAATAAATACATTAGGTCGAGTGTGTCTCCATGGAGAGAACCTATTCTATTTGTGAAGAAGAAAGATGGAACGCTCAGGTTGTGTATTGAATATAGACAGTTGAACAAATATACAGTGAAGAACATGTATCTATTGCCTTAGATTGATGATGTCTTTTATAAGATGAGAGGGGCAAGAGTATTTATGTAGATCTACTTGAGGTCAGGTTACCATCAGGTCATAATTAAAGAATAAGACATCCATAAGACAACGTTCAAAATGTGATATGACCGTTATGAGTTTACAGTGGTACCTTTCAGTCTCACTAATGCATTGGCTACTTTCACGTGCCTCATGAACAGGGTGTTTAATCAATGTTTAGATAAATTTGTATTGGTGTTCTTGGATGGAATTTTCATTTACTCCAAGGAGGAGAAAGAGCATGACAAGCATATGAGAATAGTTTTGCAATTGCTAAGGAAGCATCAATTATACGCAAAGCTAAGAAAATGTGATTTTTACAAACAGAATATTCATTATTTGGGTCACATCGTATCAACGGAAGGTATATATATGGACCCAGAAAAGATTGAAGCGATTATGAATTGGTCGATCCCGACGAATATGATAGACGTGAGGTCTTCTATGGGCCTTGCATGTTGTTACAAGAGATTCATTAAGGGATTGTCTAGGGTCGCACACATGATCACTTCCTTGCAGAAGAAGGGAATTAAATTTGAATGGATGAAGAAGTGTGAATGAAGCTTCCATCTATTGAACAAGCTTCTCACCAGAACATCGATACTGAGAATTGTGGACCCAAGCAAAGAATTTGTGGTATGCACATATGCATGCAAGCAGGGTATTGGAGGAGTTCTCATGCGAGATAGCCACGTGGTGAGCTATGAATCGCGAAAGATGAAGGAGAATGAGAGGAATTACGCTACCCATGATTTAGAACTCACCGCCATAATGCACACGTTGAAGATGTGGAGGCACTATCCGATGGGTAAGAAATTCGAGCTCAGAATAGACCATTGCAGGTTGAAGTATTTGTTTGAACAATCAATGCTTAATGCCATGCAAGCTATATGGTTGGAGTTCCTGTGTGAATTCAATTTCACGATCAAGCATATAAAGGGAAGGAGAAGAAAATGGTTGATGCACTCAACATGAATATGCACATGCATGTGGCATCCATTAGTATTTGCAGTTCAAATCTAAGGCAAAGAATCATCAATTATCTTACTGAAGATGAGCATTATCAACGGGTCAAGGACGACTTGCAACAGCTGGATGCTAAGAATAAGCATGAGGGTTATTGTTTGGAAGAAGAAGGACTTCTTACCTTTAAGGGAAAACTGTACATTCCCAATGCTAGGGATTTGAGAAAGACTATTATGCATGATATTCACGCAATGCCATATTCTGGTCACCCAGGATATCAGAAAATGATTTCTATAGCCAAAAGCAGTATTTTTGGCCAGGGATGAAAAATGATGTTGTTGAGTATATTTATAAGTGCATGAAAAGTCAGTAGGTAAAGGTTGAGCATCAACACCCATTGGGTTCGTTGCAGACATTGTCCATACCTGAATGGAATGGGAAGTATTTTCCATGGATTTTATTACAGGGATGCCAATGACAGTGAGACAACATGATTCCATCATGGGTGTGGTGGATAAATTATCTAAATCAACACATTTCATACCTATTAATTCCACTTATAAAGTAGCTGACATTGCATGGATTTTCATGAAGGAGATCTTCAGGTTACATGGATTGCATAAGGCCATAGTTTCAGACATGGACACTAAGTTCACTTCCAATTTTTGGAAGGGCTTGTTCTAATATCTAGGAACTTTAGCACAACCTACCATCCATAGACAGATGGGAAAATAGAAAGAGTGAATCATGTTCTTAAAGACATGCTTCGCAGGTATGTGATGGAAAGGCCATCCAAGTGGAAGTATTATATATATTTGGTGGAATTCACTTATAACAATGGGAAGAAAGCATCATTGGGAATGGTTCCATTCAAGGCTTTGTATGGCAGAAGGTGTAGGACACCGGTTTCTTGGGATAATCCGGTGAACATAGTTTTTCTTGGAAAACAATTGATTAAGGAAATGGAGTAAGAGGTTGCAAGGATTAGGTGGAACTTAAAAGCATCCCATGATAGGCATAAAAGCTATGTGGATAAAAATAGTGTGCACAAGGAATTCAATGTTGGGGATCATGTTTACTTTAGAGTGAGGCCGAGGAAGAATTCCTTGAAGCTTGGGAGTTGTGCTAATCTATCGCCAAGATATTATGGGCCATTTGAAGTTTTAGAGAGTATATGGCTAGTTGCATATAGACTTGCATTGCCTGTTAACACTAGAGCTCATAATATTTTTCATGTTTCTTTGCTTAAGAAATATGTACATGATCCTAACCATGTGATTAATTGGGATGTGATTTAGGTGGAACCCAAGGGATAATTCCAAATAGAGCCACTATGCATCCTAGACAGGCAGGTAACATTGCTTTAGAATTGAGCCATTAGGAAGGTAAAGGTGTAATGGCAACACTTTGGCCCCGATGAGGCGACATGGGAGTTAGAGGATGCCATGAGAAGGGCATACCCATTTTTGTTCCAGTTTTGATAAAGCACTGAGGACAATGTTGTTCCAAGGGGGAAGGGATTGTAATACCCCTAGTTTCACCCTTGGAATACACATTTATCCATTATGTAAATATTTTCTTATTTTGAATTGTACGATTGGCTTATCAAGCTAATTAGAATGCTATGTAAATATTATGTTGATAAATAATATGAATGGTCCAAGATGGTTGTGTAAGATGCACCAAAGGATTATGATTCCATTAGAGGGAAGAGGAAAGGAGGGCCCATGGGGGATTGAATCCTTGATTTTCAAGTGTCAACAAATCCAATTCAATGCCTGATAGGATCCTTGAATGAGGCAATTACTGCCTTTTACTACTCTCACCCAATCATTTTAATTTCCGTGTAAGGTGGGTGCGATAAGTCCCCTCCCATAGTTAAGTAGTATGGGGATGCAGGTGCTTTTGTGGTAGTTGCAAGAGTCCTTTTTACCCATGATCAAAAGCTATATTAGGGGAGACATGTTGCTTTCCCCAGCTCTATCCTACCTTGGGAGTCAGAACCGCTATATTACCTTCACTTCTGCACGTTACAGACCCAATTTTATTCATGCATCAATTCGCCCAGACTCTCTGGAGACTTAGGTTCAAGTGCAGGCCCTCAGAATTCACTCTCATTCACTAGTACAAAATGAGAGATAAGTGACTAAGCGACCAAAAAAATTGGTCACCACAACTTTTTCAAGGGATAAATGACCAAAATTGAGAAATTTTAAGTGAATTGACTAAAAATGACCAAGATAAATGACCAATTTGGTCACGGGATAAAAACTAAACTAAAAATGACCAAGATAAATGACCAATTTGGTCACGAGATAAGAACTAAACTAAAAATGACTACATAACAATTGGTCATTTATGTGGTCATTTTTAGTTGTGTCATTCCGGCAATGGAAAATTATAATTTTGATAATGAATTTGTACAATTTACTAAATTTTAACACTGCAGATGGATTCGGGGACCCCTTAAAGGGGTCCCCGAATCCATCTGCAGTGTTAAAATTTAGCTTTAAGGGGTCGCCGAATCCATCTGCAGTGTTACAATTTAAGGGGTCCCCGAATCCATCTGCAGTGTTAAAATTTAGCTTTAAGGGGTCTCCGAATCCATTTGCAGTGTTAAAATTTAGTAAATTGTAACACTGCAGATGGATTCGGAGACCCCTTAAAGCTAAATTTTAACATTGCAGATGGATTCGGAGACCCCTAATTTGGGGGTCTTCGAATCCATAAATTTTAACACTGCAGATGGATTCGGAGACCCCCAGATTGGGGGTCTCCGAATCCATCTGTAGTGTTAAAATTTAGCTTTAAGGGGTCTCCGAATCCATCTGCAGTGTTACAATTTACTAAATTTTAACACTGCAGATGGATTCAGAGACCCCCAGATGGATTCGAATGAATCCATCTGCAGTGTTAAAATTTAGTAAATTGTAACATTAATAGTACACAACTTGGATTATTTTTCAATACATGTCTTCTAAGGGATCATTTATTTGAGGCCATCCTGATGCCTATTGTGTTAAATGATAGGAGAATCATTGAGATGCTCATTTAGGGGTTTCTCTACTAATTAGTGCCTTGGGTGTGGTGAGTTGATATCTAGATATCAATACATCATGTCTTGCATATAGTTTATCAAGTGATAGATGAGTTCTTCTATATGTGGTTGAGTCGAGTCTTAGTCGATATTTGTCGTCTTTCCCTTTTGGAATTGTCATGTCCTAAAGTTAGTGTCACTCCATTCTGCTTGTTGTACCGGTTGTGTTCATATTTTGTTTGAAAAAAAACATCGCCATTTGACCATCTTGGTAGCCTGTTAAAGTTTCGACAAGTTCATGTATTTTGTGTCATGTTAGCTAAAAAAATATCAATTTCACAACCTTCATTAATTCTCCATATGCATTCAATCACCATGGTTCTCTTTGCACCTGAGTTCAAAAATCTTTAAACTCCTCTTGGGTCCCTCCCTTTCAAGAAATAGCCAATATCCTCCATTTTGAAGAAAAAATAATTCCTCCCTTTTTGTAAAAATCCCTTTGTTCCCATCTCCTTGAATAATAATAATAATAATAAAAATACCCCCATGATCGTAGCTAACCCCTTCTCCTTTCACATATAAAATAAATAAATTATCAAAAACCTTTTTTCCCTGTATCTTTTCACGGCCAATATATAATATTAATATATTGTATAGTTATTATATATATTTATATAATTAATATATGTAACTAGTTGTGAATGCTTATTTAACATATATACTAATTTGAAGAAGATGGCTATGGATCGAGCTCCAAGAAACTGGCGATCCCAAGGAGTACGTTAATCTCTCGTGTTTCCTGTAATAGGTGTTAAATCCCTGCCTTCGGAGGATCGAACTCCTACACTTGTATGGATCCCTCCCGAATTAACATTGTCACGGGTATACATTATTAGAGGTTTTGCTAGATGATGCAACTGAGAGCCGATGACGATGGGGCGATGGCGGCATGGGGAACCTGGGATTCTGAGCTTCTGAGGTAGATCGAGGGCATATGAAATCTGGTGAATCGGTCTGTCCCGCAGCATTTTGGATCTTGGTGCCGTGTGGAGTTTTTGTTGGGGCTTTCTGGTGGTCGGTATTGAATCCTCGCCGTGGATGTGTGACGAACCTCACGGGGATGAATGGGGATCCATGGAGTATCACGTGGTGATGATTGCTGATTGGGTGGATTTGTGGATTGGGGGCAGGGCCCTAGCTGATTTTGGGTTTTATTAATCCTGGGGTTACTGTTCTGTCAGTGAGGTTGTTGTTTATTTGGTGCCTGGGATTGGTGTACAGGCTGTTTTGTGAGAACGTCTGGGGTGGAATGAAGGAGGCAGTGGCTTACACCTCATATGGGGCACGTGATAGAGGAAATTTAGCTGATGGAGCTGACATTGCTAAGGTGACTGGGTCAGGGGCTTTGTCTGGACCCTTCTTGAAAGGTGGGGGGCCAGTGGTCCTTGCTGGGCCCGAGGATGCGATGGACAGGGATGGGCATCATACTGCATTACCACACTCTGCCAGGGTGCCTGTTCCTCGAACTGGGGTTCCTGTGATGGCTGAATCATATAAAAATTCAGTGAAGAGGGTTAAAGAACGAATGAGAAAGGACAAGCTCGTGCTGGGGGTGGATGTAACGATGGCAGAGGCGGAGGATTTCACTCTCACAGCTGTGGTTGGACATGTTCGTGGCAAGAGATTTGGTCGCGGTTTCCTTCAGCGTTGGGCGGCTGAGCAGTGGAAGGATTTAGTGCCTACAGCTCCAGATATCAGGGTGTTGACGAAAGGATGGTTTTCTTTCATTATTTTGAACAAAGGGGAGGTTGATGCTGTATTAAGTCGACAATGGTCGATGATGGGCGTCCCTATCGTACTGAAAAGCTGGACCCCCTTTTTCGACTCTAAAATGGAGAAAATTGTTGCAGAACCGTTGTGGGTGAAGCTTCCAGGGCTACCCATGCATTTATGGAATGAAAATCGATTTGCAGAGATTGGGAATTTTCTTGGTGAATATGTGTGTTCTGATTACTCCCATTGTGAGACTGGCATTTACACAGTGGCAAAGATCTTGGTGAAAATCGACCTTCGGCAGGGGCTCTCTGCTGAGATTAATGTTCAATCCATGGATGGGGACTTCGTTCAAATTCTGGATTATGTGGGTGTGCCGTTTAGGTGCCACCGCTGCCATGCTCAAGGACATCTGGTAGCCAGCTGCTCCTTACCGTTTCGGGCTAGTAAGCCTATGGTCGATGACGTTGTTGTTGCACGAGCTGATCCAAAGTTGACGGTTAACCCACAGGCGACGGTGGTTGAAGGTAGTGGGCCTGCATTAGACAACAGGGCGATCTCCGATACTGTGGTACCATCCGACAACCGCGGGATGCATGGAGCTGAGGCAATTTTTCCTCCTTTGGTGAACAATGGATTGGAGACTTTTGGGATTGCGGATCCGGTTGCTGTGGGGGCTTCTTTGTGTACCGCGGCTCCATTGACTCGGGCCACCTCCAGCAAGCTATGGGAACTGTCCAATATTCAACGGGGTTCAACTGCGAACACCCTTGGTATATCTCATTTCATTTCTTCTGTTGATACATTATTTTCTGACTCTCATGATCTGGGGGGGGTAGGCTAGGGTCTCCTCCTCTAGCCTGTACCGATTTACAATGTACAACAGCTCCTTGTCTGTTGTCTGAAGCAGATAGTGAACTCACGCCGTCCTTTGTATCGACCATACACTCCAGTAGTTCTGAGGGTCGAAGTATCCGATATGCTCTTAGAAATAGGGAGATTTCTGTTGACGGTTCGGGGGGGAAGGGACTTTCTGAATTGGCTTATAGTGTTGGGGGAAAAGGACGGGGACGAAAATCCCTATTGTCTAAAGCACAAGATCGAGCAAAAGTTGATTTAGTGATGGGAATTCAATCTACTATCGAGTGGGCACTTAGAGCAGCGAACACCCGGGACGGGGGTTTCTTATGAAAATTATGTCCTTCAACTGTCGTGGGTTGGCGAGTCCCATTAAAAAATCGTCCCTTAGGAGGTTGGTGGACTTAAATCAACCAGATGTTTTACTGCTGCAAGAAACTTTGGGTGGCAGTGAGGATGTTGTTCGGACATTAGAATCTTTGCTTCCAGGATGGAAGTTTGTAGGAGTGGATGCTCGGGGGTGCTCTAGAGGGCTGGCCTCGGGGTGGAAGGTGAAGAATTGTCGATATTATAGTTCTTGGGGTATCTCTTCGGGTATTGGTTTGGAAGTTTGGGACGCTGAGATTGGTAGGTTGATCACGGTTCTCAATATCTACGGGCCATATTCTCATCGGGTTGTTCTGGGACTCCTTGTTAAGTATGACTATTTTTGAAGGCAGGGATGTGATTCTGGGAGGGGATTTCAATCTTTCTCTGGGGGCTTCTGAAGTGTGGGGGCCTCGGGCTGCTTCGGATACATTGGCAGATTTTTTCATACAAGCCTTCGCCAGGAAGGATCTACTTGACATTCTACCAACAAAGTTAACTCCAACTTGGAGGAATAAGAGAGCAGGGGACCATAGGGTGGCAAAAAGTCTGGATCGGTTTCTGGTGGCCGATGTGTTGGCACTGGGGGTTGATGTTGTCAGGCAGTGGGTAGGGTCAGGTGGGGTATCTGACCACTGCCCCATCTTCTTGGAGTTAAGAGGCAGAAGTAATAAACCCCCAAGTCCTTTCAAATTCAATCCCAGTTGGCTGAAGGAGGAGGATTTTCATAAATTGGTTCAGGATCTGTGGGTTCATCGACCTCTAGATTCACTGGAGCATGCGGGTGCACACTTTCATCATAATCTTCAGCGCATTAAAGAGGCCACTATCCTCTGGGCCCATGAAAAAAGGGTGAAAGATGAACAGAATCTGCAGGCTGCTGAGTTGAATATTGAGAAACTTCTACTTTGTCAGGGCATGGGCTATTTAGATGATCAGCAGAAAGGAGAGTTGATGGAGTGGGAACGTCGCAGGAATGTCTTTCTGTGTGAGAGAGAAGAGATGTGGAGAATGAAAAGTAGGGCGATATGGCTACAGTGTGGTGATGAGAACACAAATTTTTTCAAGCATATGCAAAAGGGAGAAAATCCATAAACTCTATTTGGGAACTATCTTCAGCTGAAGGTGAACTGGTCTCCAGTTTTGATGGATTGGCGGCGTTGGGTGTTAGACACTTTGGAGATTTATTCACTGCACAACTTGGGGCCACTATTGCTGAGGTTATACGTGTGACTCAGCTTTTCCCTCGATTTGTGGGGGAGGAAGAAAATCGACTGTTGATGGAGGAAGTGTTGCCGACTGAGCTCTCGCAGGTAATGCATACTTTTCAGAAAGATAAAAGCCTTGGGCCAGATGGTTGGCCTATAGAATTCTTCTTGGGATTCTATGACTTCTTTGGGGAGGAATTATTGAATGTGATGGAAGAATCGCGAAAGGCTGGGTTTATACATGGTCCTTTTAACTCGACCTTTATTGCTCTTCTACCAAAAGTGGACAAGCCTGACGGCTTTGATGAATACAGACCTATCTCTCTTTGCAATTATATCTATAAGATCATCTCTAAGGTTATGGCGAGAAGACTCAAGAATATATTGTCCCAGCATATCTCTTGTGAGCAATTTGGTTTCTTGGAAGATCGACAAATCCATGAGGCCATAGGTGTTGCCCAGGAAGGATTACACACTCTGAAAGTGCAGAAACAGAAGGGTGCTGTGATTAAGATTGATCTCTCAAAAGCATTTGATAGGGTTAGTTGGCTCTATATTCGGATGCTACTAACTCACCTGGGTTTCTGCTACGAATTTATCAGATGGATTATGGCCTGCATCACTACGGTGAGCTTTGCTGTACTGATCAATGGTTCTGCTAGTCCATTCTTCCAAGCAGGAAGAGGCATACGACAGGGATGCCCACTCTCTCCGCTGTTGTTTCTCCTTGCTGCAGAAGGCCTCAGTCATTTTATACTGAAAGCAAAAGCTGATGGTTCCTTTCGAGGAATATCCATTTCTGAGGGAGCGAGTGTTCATGAAGCGTTCCAAATGTGGTGGGCATTTCAAAAGACCTCATCCATCCGGGCTCTCCCTTGTATTTTCGCCTGGGGCATCTGGATTACCAGAAATAAGATCATCTTTCAAGATTGCAGGGTTCCGATGGAGGTAGTAGTGGCACAAGTTGTGGCCATTACACAACAATTCAAGGCACCTGTCCATGTGATGAGAACTCGACCTGTGTGTGTGGAATTGATTGATAAATCCATGCCGTGGGCTTATTTTGATGGAGCTTCAATAGATCATCAAACGGTGTGTGGAGGGGGGGAGTCCTCTTCAAATCTGAGTCCCATTACTTTCATATCGTGGCTGGATTGGGGAGGGGTTCAAATAACTATGCTGAACTTATGTCTCTTCGGCTGCTGATGTTATTTGCACTTGAACAAGGATGTCTATCTCTATAGATTTTTGGCGATTCCATGTTAGTTATCGAATGGGCAATGGAGATCACACATTGTTATGTGAGTGTACTCCTTCCTATCCTGGAGGAGGTGATCCGGTTAAAGCAGTCTTTTAATCAAATCACATTTACACATATATACAGGGAGAGGAATGGGATGGCCGATCTGCTTTCCAAAGAAGCGACGCAGCAATTTAGCTTTTGGCACTTGGAGGATTTCTATACACTCACCAGAGGACACCTACAGTTTTTATCACAGACCTTTTCATGAAGATTTTGAGGCACAAAATTGAGGAATTGCTCAGCTTTCAGCGATGGACACTCCTTTCTGTTACAGTCATAGTTTATATCTGTTACAGTAATTGATTATATATAATTGGATATCGGCGGGTTGTAGGGTCAGCCATATGCATGGATTTGTTTTAAGCCGACCAGCGATGGACACATTCTTCCTTTCTGCTCATTTCTGTTGACAGTTTTGTTAATTGGATAAATGCGGGTGGTATGGCCAGCAGTATACAATGTTTTGTTTTATGTTTTGGGACATCGGCTATGATGTAAATTTTGGGACAGTAAATATGTGACAATGTAGGGATCTCAGAGATCCTAATACATGTGCAGAATGTAATTTTGTTCAAATTTTTTGAAATAAATCTACGACTTTTTCTAAGGAAAAAAAAAATATGTAACTAGTTGCGCTGAGAAGCGCTCTACAGCCCAGTATGAGGGAGATCTTGTAACGTTTGTTGAATGTTTGTCGAGTATGAGGGAGATGTTGTAACGTTTGTCGAGTAACAAAATAAAAAAAGAATAATGAATATTATGTTGACCATTAATAAAAATAATAATAATAAGACGTGAGCAATTTGGCTATATAATACTAAATCCTTAATACTTATTACTCAATCCAATTAAGGATCAAGAATCTGCGACAAAGAGATCTGAGCAATTTCTGCGAAGAGGTAATTTGCAATATAGCTCCTCCGTCATTATTTTTTAGTTTTAATGAATTGCACCTCCGCAGACCTCCCCTCCATGCAGCTCCTCCCCTCCACGCTGACCTCCCAGCTCCTACCCTCTACGCACCTCCCTCCACTGACCTCCCCTCCACGTAGACCCAGCTGGTAGCTTTCAACATATCCGTCGACCTCCCCTCCCAGCTCCTCCCCTCCTACGTGAGCTACCCTCCACACAACTCCTCCCCTCCAAGCAGACCCAACTCCTCCCCTCCACGCCGACCTCCCAACTCCTCCCTCCAGCTCCTCCCTCCGCCGACCTCCCTCCCTCCATCTCCTCCCTGTGCTGACCTCCCTCCTGCGCTGACCACCCTCCAGCTCCTCCCTGTGCCGACCCCCTTCGTCTACCTCCCCCCTACGTTGACCTCCCTCAAGTGCCTCCATGCTCCGCTCTCCACGGACCTCCCTCCTCGTCGTGGAATCACTAATTAAACTAAAAATTTAGAATTTCATACACAATTTAAAATTTATTTGCTTATAAAGTTAAAATAAAATTTAAAATTTATGTTAAAAAAATTGAAAAATTCAGTAACATAATAATTTTATCCATAAAAAATTATAAAAAAATATTACAAATTCAATTATAATTTATTAAAAAAACATAACTCAATCAAAAGCTTAAATATTCGTGAATTCCCACACAAAGTTCAAAATTATAAAAAAAAATTACAAATTCAATTATAATTTATTAAAAAAAAACCATAACTCAATCAAAAGCCTAAATATTCGTGAATTCAAACACAAAGTTCATATGATTACATTTTCACTAATCCATCTTTAAGTTTTTTCTTTCTATTTTCTTCACATTCCATATATTTTTATTAAGCTAAAAATTAAATACAATCTTAATTAGTTAAGGCATTAAAATCCCCACTTAAAAATTAATAGCATGCATTTATATAACATTCGTAATAACATATGCACTTTTAAATATTTGTAGACAAAGGTTGAATGAGACTCATATTAGTGTTATGAAAAAATTCTATTATAACACTTTTAAAATTTTATTTGATTCAACTTTCAAATTAAGAAAAAGAAAAGAAGAATATTAATAAATTAAGAAAAATAAGAATATAAATAAAACAAATGTAACGGAGGGAAATTTTAAAAAATGAAAAGTGAATGAGGGGGAATTAGAAAATAGATTGGTGAATTAGACAATAGATTGAGAGGGAAAATAAAAGAACCAATAGATCTTATCTCCACAAATTGCTCAACAGCAAGCAAATTTCTCCATATGGTTGCAAGGATCTCCAAGAATTGCGCACATGAAGCAAAGTTATCCATATGTTTGCAAGGATCTCTATGTGATAGGCTTCTTGATTTTGCTTCGTCATCTATTTGCCATCAATTGTTTCAACAATCTTTGGGGTGGGTTTGAAACCCTAGCTCAACTACTGCACCACAATCATGCTTCAGGTAACAATTCCTACCCTTATCTCTTCGGTTCCATTGTATTTATAGGCTTTCTTTAATCTTTGAATTCATGGTTTAATGGTATCTGGATCAACTTCAAATATTTATGGGCTTTCTTTAATCTTTGAATTCATGGTTTAATGGTATCTGGATCAACTGCAAATTCTTCTAGAACTAGATCTATTGGATCGAAGGTTGTTGGACCAATAAATTTCTATAGGATAGGATATAGAATCTGCTTACCGAAGCTACAGAAACCACCACCCTTGTTGGTGCTTATGGATCTGCAAGTCTGCTCATGTCTTTCCCGCTGCTTTTTCCTATTTATCTACTAATAAACTTAGGGCATAAGGGGTAGCATGAAGATGAAAGCGTGGCGAGCGCTACATTTATTTGGCCATGCATAGTGCACTCCTTTGACCTGAGTGCTGCCTTCCTTACACTTACACCATAACAACTTCCTTATCCACCGATAGGTACCATAGCAGGTCATTCTGCAACATTGCTATTTTCTCCTTAAGTTCTTTTTTTTTATGTTCTTTGATACCTCTATCAGATTCTGATGATTGATCTTTCAACCTGTAGGTTATACAGGTTATGGATTCATTTTACTCAATCTCCCCCATTAGAGGATACTACTGTCTTAATTTTTGGGCTAGGTTTCTCATCCCCAAACAAGTATTTCACAAGCTCTGGATGTTCAAGAAGATGAGAATGTAATGTTGGACCCATCTTGGCCTCATTTGCTTATTGTGTATGATATTTTCTTGAATTTGCTTGCCTCTACTCAGACGGACCCCAAGAGCTTAGCCAGAGGGTCTTGCCTGGACAAGCCTTTTATTCTGGGCCTACTTGATCTTTTTGAGTCCGAGGACCCGTGATAATGAGAGGTTTTGAAGGCCATTGTCCATCATATATATCAGAAGTTCACCCTCTTCAGGTGCTTCATGAGAAAGGCCTTCAATACCATCCTGTTTTGCTTCATTTTTTAGACTGAGAAGCACAGCGGGATTGCAGAGATTCTGGAGGTTTTGGGAAGCATTATCCATGGCTTTGTTGTGCCTCTCAGGGAGGAGCACAAGATGTTTTTGAGGAGGGTTCTGATGCTCTTGCATAAGCCCAAGTTCTTGAATGCTTATCACCCCTAGCTCCAGTACCGTGTCTCCCATTTTGTGCACAAGGACATGAAATTGGTAGGCGTTGTGATCTGAGTTGTTGAGCTATTGGCTCCTCACAAATTACCAGAAGGAGATGTTGTTTCTTGAAGAATTGGGGGAGGTGCCGGAATCCATGGAAGATCTAGAGTCCAAGAAGTTTGTTGTTCCTATTTCTCAGCAGCTTTCAAGGAGTTTGATCAGCTACCGTTAACAGGTAACATTTGAAAATTTAATCAGTATTTTATTCAGGTTAACTTTAAACAATTTAGCTTGCAGAGAAACTGTGTTGGGAAATCAAAACTAATTTGGTTGTTCAACTGTAACTTAACAAAATTAGTTTTAAAAGGTTCTACACCATTATATCCAAACTTATTTAAACATAAAACTGGCATGCATTAAGAATTTCAAAAATTTTGTATTTCCATGTGTAAGGTTTAGATATTCGATATGTTGAGGTGTGTACATATTTATATTTGATATTAAGGCTTGCCAATTTTTAAGTTTCTACATATGTAGGCTTCTATATTATATTTGATATGTTTGAGATATGTAGGCTTCTATATTTGACATGTTTGAGATATGTAGGCTTCTATATTTGAGATGTTTGAGATTTATGCATTTTCACATGCAATATCTATATATTGTATTTAGTTGTATATAGAAACATATAATTTTGATGTTGAGGTTTATATGTCTTTATATTTGATAGTAAAGGTTATCAAATTTTATTTTTATATATAAATGTATCCAATGGCATATAAAAGCATATTTGATTAGTTGAAGTCTGTTTAACATTACATTTGATATAAATTTTGCAAAATTTTATATTTTTGTATTTATAGATTTTCAATCTTTAATATGTTTGAAGTTTATGGGATTCTTCATATGCAATAACTATAAATTGCATTTTTTCTAATATTTGATATGTTTGAGGTTTATGGACTTCTTCATATGCAATAATTATATATTGCATTCTTCATCTAGGCATAGTTCTAATTTCAATTTCACTTAAAATTTTTATTTTAGATGTTTTTGGACTAATTTAATTATAAATATATTTAATGTACATTTTATATTTAATATAAGTTATATAATTAATAGTTTAGAGGATTTAATTTTGTATTATAAAATTTATAATAAAACTATCAAATATTATATTAACTTCAATTCTTTTTTAAAACTCAAAATTCTTTTTCAAAAGCACAAAAGCTCTACATTCAATAAATATTCTGTATCGATACATTTAGTGCTGCTGCTGCCATGATATGAACTGTTGGGTTATATCCAATAATTCAAAATTTTACAGCATCGATATTAAATGCATTGCTACTGTAAAGTGCTTATTGAATACCCAAATACTCTGCTCTCATGTTTAAACCTCAAAACAATGTCCTATTCCAATTACATAAACATGATTTTCTTTCTATTCAACCAATTATAATTTATAAATATTAATTCCATTACCAAAATACATATAAACTATACAATACCATCACATACATATTTTAGTATTGATATTTGCATCTAGCACTGGTAGATGCCCCAACTGATGCTGCTTTTTTTTATATGTTTTTTTATAACTTAAATGATTAATCTAAATCTATTTTATTCGTAGATATATGAAAGTTTTTCTTAAAAATATTAATGATTCCTCATCACAGTGAAATAAATCTATGCAATAGTTTTATATTTGGAATTGCTGAGGTCAGCAAGTTTTGAATCCTTAAGAGTTGGTAGATATGATGAAATGAATCTCTATGCAATAGTCTTATATATTGAAATGTTGAGGTCAGCAAGTTCTGAGGCCTTTTGGCTATTTTTGAGTGGTGTACTCTTATTTAGTGGAATGTAGAATACATACATGTCATGTCATCTTCATGTTTCGCAGCGTGAAATGCGGAGCTCGTTCATCTCCCTTCCTATGAACTAAAAACATTGATATGCTCTTAATGCATTTGGATTTCCGTTTCCATCGGATAATATTCTCTGCTATCTTTTTATTATTCATGGTTGCACTGCACATTATTATTTTTAATTTGTAATTGTTAAAGGATCTGTTGTCCACCAAACTGCACGCCAACAGTGGAAATCTTTCGAAAGCTGTCTCTTCACTACAAGTGAGAGAGGTGTGGCCTTGGGGGCAAGCAATGAGCCAGATACTGTCACCTGAATCCTAGCTCCTCCGTTTAGGCAAACTCCTAACGAAGCCAAGGGGGGTAGTCCCTACAAAAGAGTTTCACTAAGGCTCTAGTATTTATAGTGTTTTTTGGTGTTGTGATGTGGATGGGTGTTGTTTAGGAGTTTTTGGAAGTGAAAGACACAAAATACTTTAAATGAGACCAAGATAACGCAATCCACGTTGCAACAAAAGATATGAGATACACTTGAACAAGAAATAAATCACTCTTTACGCAGATTAAAGCAAGTACTCCAATATTGATATTTAAGCAAATAAAGTATATGATAAAGGACCAGTGCCTTATGGAGTCAAATATAAAAGTGATTGTAAAATGCTTGATACAAGTGTTTGAAATAAGAGTTTGTGAGAACGTTTTGCAGTTTATCTTGGTAAATTAAAGATTTTAATGGTCTTGATTATTATGGCTAAGAACAAGGATATTCAAAAAAGAGTGGAACCTTAACCAATAGAAACACTGGCAACCTTTTAGGTGATAGGTCGGGAGCACCCAGATTGCAAAGAGGGCAAGTGTGCTTACGGCTTGATCGCCCTCGAGTCTGACAGTGGATTCCCGGCACCACCTCTTCAGGAAGAGCTCAGTAATTTTGTCTTGGTTGGGGTTTGGGGTAAAGTTTTAATTAAAGTTATCACTTGTGAATTAACAAGTCTTCCACCTTTCTGAGTACTAGCCCAACCATTTCCGGTTGGCAGAGCATACGGGTGTAGGACGGAAACCAAGATAAATTAATTAAAGGGGTGTATGAGTGAAATTTTTTTATTATTAGAGCACTTTGTTCAACTCTCCGACAGAGAGCGCTCTTGACTTGATCTTATGACCACAGTTCAAGAGACTTGCTAATTAACAAATGCCTAATGCAGGGAATGATGCAAGACTAATAATGCCCTTCGATAGAGGGTGCTATTGACTTGGATTTGGCCAAGTTCAAGAGACTTTGGTTCGTTTTAAGAAAGCAGATAGTAGTTGTAAAAGCAATGTACTTCAAATTTAAATGATTAAACCATGTAATAGATTTGAAATATGTGAAATACTGCTTGACAATACTACTTGCAAGATAAAATGAAACTTTGAATAAATCTAGTGTTCTACTACACAAATTCTAATCTAATAGGTGGGATCAATCTCCGAACAAGATCAACCACTAGAAGCCACTAGTCCTGGAAACCTTCCAGCTAGCTGGATGTCCACAAGAAGCTAATGGGGGAACGAGTAGCTACCACAAAGTTATGTGGCCTTTGGGATACGATCCCAAAGTTAGCTCTACTCTGGTCAAGTTTTGGAAGAGAAAATACAAAATGAAAAGTAAAGTACTAAACAGAAAATAAACTTTAATCTACCCAAGAATCTCTTTCAGGTCAAAGACCGTACTCGGGAGAGCATGGGGGTAAGTAAATCGGAAAATAATAATAAAAAAATGACTTAATGAAATAGAAACTAATCTAAGAGCATATAATGGATCTAAACTAGAAAATCAAACCACTCAATGAAGACTACAAGACTTCCCCAAAATGGGGGAAGTGAATGTGGGGGCTTAAACACCCCACTTGCAACTTTATTATGAGAGTACAATTGCCCTTGGGAATGAAACCCTTGTAGGGACTTTGAAATAAATAACTTGGAAACTATTTAAAATAAAATCCTAAGAACTATTACAAAGGATAATACTAATCTCTTTGTTTTGATTTGTCCCTTTGTTTCTTGATGGCTTCTTGTATTAGAAGTCTCATTCTTTCACAAGAAAAGATCTATCACAAACAAATAACTCCAATACCCATTAGATGTTAGGAAATAAAACAAGACTTGAAATTTGAACTAGATCTTAATACTTGGAAAATAAAACTAGATAATGACAAAGCATAAGATCTACAATAATAACTTTGAAACAATGTAAACTAACTATTGAAAATTAAGCAAACTAACTACCAACAAGGAACTAGATCCTAACTATATAAATGCTACAAGATATTACTAACACTCTATTGTTTTTGTTGTGTTTTTGTTATGTTTTAGGGCATGAAAAGAGATGGACGAGAACTAGAAGGAGGGTAAAAATGAAAGGGGAGAAGAGTATGGGAGATGGTATGAAGAGAGGATGAACTAGAATGGGACGAGAAGAGGGAGATAGGGTAGAAAGAAAAGAGAAACTAGGGTGGACGAGAGGAGACCTAAAGAGAGGGATGAGAGCTAAGAGAAGGGAATGGCGAATGGGATGAAGGGTAGAGACCTAAAAGAAGAGGATACGCTGCAAAAACTCAACAATGAGCAGCAACAACAGTTAGGGTATAGGGCAACCAACAAAATGGGGAAGAAGGTGCTTGAAAAACAAGAAGTAGGGCAAACAAAAGAGAGAGTGAGGGACAGTCAACTAGGTGACTGTAAAAGCAATAGGACAGTCAACTAAATGACTGAAAAGAGGAATGGGACAGTCACTAAGGCTGCCAAAAATGAAGGGACAGTCAAGATGATGGAAACTAGAAAGAGGTAGGGCTAGACTATGGCAAAAGATGAAGGGGCTAGCAAGACAAGAGCGAAGGGTTTTCAAGTGGAACTCTTGAGGGTTTTAAAACACTGTCTTGTAAATCCTCCGGTTAACCGGTGATACGCCGACAACAAGTGTTGAAGAGAGCACAAGGGAACAAATCCCAAGCTATTCCCCAAGGTTGAAGGAACTTCAACCTTATGGCAAACTAATCTATGGCTTGAAAGGACAAACAACCAACTTTGGATCAAGATCTAGAAAGGCTTTCCACAAGATGGAGGTAGTTCAAAGTAACTAGTAACCAATTTTAAGAATATTTTTGATAAATGGATGGATCTTTGAATCTAACACTTTATGCCAAAATCTTGATGTTGTGAGATCGACTTTAGGAGATCCTGCAATGCACGAATGTTAATGGAAAGAATGGTTCTTTGAAGAGATGGAGGAGACAACCTAGTTCCAACTCCTCTTCAAAACCTATGAGATCTGCAAAATGTATCACTTACAAACAAGTTTGATCAAATATAGTATGCAAAGTTGAAAGAGACAAGAAGAGTGTTAGTATTTCCGACTACAATTCACTACTTCCAAATCACAAGCAACCCAACATCAATGGACAAATTGAAATCAAATGCCCATCCTATGGACTTTAAAAAGTCTTCTAAGCTTTAAAATTTGATCAAAACAAGGAACATGTAAGCAAAAACATGAAGCAATATCACCTTGATTAATTTGAAGCAATTCCCATGAACAAGATCAACACACCATATGGACCTCCAAAGCCACTTTATTTCAATTAGCAAAAGCTATAACACATATACAATTTGGCAGAGTAAGTTTGCCCAAAATTCTCCATGAGATAATAACCCCAAAGGGCCTCTCTTTATAGTAAAATCTAATGGCTAAACCCTAGGTCGAATTGGCAAAGACATGTCGTTCGAATTCTAATCAAAGCAAGGCTTGGAGAGTTTAGACAATGGACAACTCGACTTGTTGGTAGGTGTGAGTGAATAGGTGGAAAGACTCGACTCTATTTAGGCATGGGAAGTATCAACTATACAATAAACAAGCTACAACAAGGATTGACGTGAGCTTAGGGTAGAACGACGTGAGCTTTGAGGAGGGTGCGAGTTAGTTGGTAGGAGAACAAGTGGAGTGTGGGTAGGTGCTAATTCGAATTGCAAGGAACCAAGCTATGGTGAGTAATGAGGGCGCCTACCCTAGCTTTAAATGCAAACCAACCAACCCATTTACCAACTGACAACACACTAAATCGATTTTTGCATGGACGAGGGCGAATTGGCTCAAGGAGCTCTCTTGCTGGTGACTGGATAGTTGAGTTAGGCCACTTGGAGTTGATTGGAATCTTCATAAATGTCTATTGCCATGTCATTTAGCCTTTTATTTTAATCAAATTGATTAATTTTGGAGAGATTTGGATTATCTCCAAAATATTCAATTTTATTATTTTAATTAATAATTTCTCTGTAAATGACTTTTTAGAGAAAATATTAATTATGAGGCTAAATTGACATCCGAAAATTGGGTTTAGCTGCTCCATGGGTCATGTGTGATTTTTGGCTTATGAAACGAGCCATAAAACACTAAATTTGGACCTAGGATGACTGACATATTACAGACTCAAATTTCTCTATTTAAACTATAGAGAAATTTAATTAAAATTTAAAAATAATTAAAAAATTAAAAACCCCAATTCCGACGCATTCGGTAAAATTTTTTTCGAAATTTTTTCTGGGGGTCCTAGGGACTTAGGACATGACTAGAACCTATTCTAATAGTGTCTAGTAGGTTTATACATTATAGTTGGACTCTAATAATCCCCCATGGCAAAAATTTCCAAAATCGGGCATTCCAGCTTTGGAGGAAGCGGGAGAAAAATCAAGAGATTATATCTCGCCTGAAGCAAAGTATAATCTGACGGTGAAAAAAATCCCTGGAATACCTTAGTTGTTTAATTCAGTCATGGGGAACCGAGCCACTCAGACCCTACTAGCACACTTTATTACAAACCCCCATGGGGCCATTGTCATGTCGACTCAAAAAACAAAACTGGCTAAACCCAAATATATGAAACCCAGATACTCTGGAAGTGAACACTGATGTGTTCCAACACTGGCGGCTCAATAAGGTTTCAACTATTGTACAAATCAGTTGATAACATCTGGCTCCAACTGCGGGACGTGTGCTCGATCTGGAATTCATGCAAGGAGAGAATACGAGAACACCAGAATCTCTGGTTTACATATATATAGCCTGTAAAAACATCTCAACTTGACAGAAAACCTTCAGTAGCACATGTGTTATGAAAAAACCAAAATGAAATACCAACTATATCTTATTGTTTGAAAATGAATTCTAAGAAACCTAACATGCAGAAGGTAAATTAAATCTTTTCCTATTCTAATATAATACAACAAGGAAAATGTTAAGTATAATCAGAAATCCAATGTAACCATTTAAGCATGTGATTAATGAAAAAACAAATTTTTACCTTGTCTTTGGTTACCAGCCAAGACAAGGGCATGCTTATCAGAAAGTGCAAACCTGCTTGGATCTTCTGAAAGGGAGGGCTGGATGGGGAATCATGAGTATGTAATAAATATTTGAAGTGCTCCCCAATATAGTAAGAAATCTTTCTACAGGCACACTCTATCCAGAACAGGATAGGGTGATGAGATTCAGGATGACAAGGCAATTCTGGAACCTTATCATACTCCTCCAAGAGGCTCTTCTGAAAATAATTTTCCATGAAAGTGCATGCCTCGAACTGCCCTAATATACAAGGGGCTTCCGATGGGCAAGATATATCCTCAACTGACTTCTCATATGAAATAATTTCCTTTTCTTCCTCTATGCTCAACTGTTCAAAATCCATACTCCTACCGAAAATGGGGGAGTCTTCATGGATTTTACCACATTCCTGGCCACATGCATCCTCATGCTCATAAGTGGGATTGTTAACAAAATTTCCAAGGGGATTTTGTTCATCATTAACTTCTTCAGACATGGCATAGATAGGGTTCTAAAAAAGGGTTCCTTCATCATTTCCAATATCTATGTCATCCATGATGGACTCATCATCACTTATGTCATCTTTTAAGCTATGCCTATCCTCCTCAACTTCATAATAATCTTCCTCAAACATATGTGTTTCAAAAATATCACGAGGAACCAAAATTCTTGAATATTCACTGCCATGTGGAGAACAAATGGGAGTGTCATCATACATACTACTATTTTCATGGATTTCTTTATGAATGTTGATCTCCGTAATGGTTTCTTCTAAAGATGGGTCAGAAGTACATAAATGTTCATCATCACTGAAGTAGTCTTGAAAAACTTCCCACTCCAAAGTGTCTTTTGTTTTGATGGCATGAGGAGGATCTTCAACAATATTTGGAATTTGATAAATCTCTATGATAGGATCATCAGGAATCTGATGGGAAAACGTTATATTTTCTGTAATAGGCTGATCTGATTGATTCCAACTCTTTTCAGGAATAACATAAGTATCACCTACATAGTTTATGCACTCAGGCTCACTTGATGAAGACTGACCAACAAACCCTTCAGGAAACCCATGCTTTTGGATATAGCTTGCAAGGTGACAAGTGTTTTCTTCATGGAATTCCTGGCATGTCCTACAGAATGGTGTGTAAGGTTCAACCCTGGGAATGCCACAGATGTCTCCCACATTATTAATGAATTCAGGTTTGCTTGTTGATGCACTAGGACCACAACCTTAAGGAAAACCGTGTTCTTGAATATAGCATGCGTGGTAGCAACCAGATTCCTCGTGGAAATATCTGCATGCCCTACAAAAGGGCTTGGCATACTCAACCATGTTAGCAGCCTCTAGTTGATGAGGAGGCCTTTGCTCATGGTTAGGAGGTTTCCTTTGCCAAGTAGGTTTAGCAGGGAAATTCCTAGGAGCTGGTTGTGTATGTTGAATTTGCTGAACTTGTGTTCTTTCCATGTTTATGATTTTGTTTTGTAACTCTTTTATTTGGCTCACACGTTTCTGTTCAGCTTTTTCCATTCTTTCATACATGTCCATCATTTTCTTTTCATAAGAGTCTTTCATAGGCTCTTTGTCTTTGTGCTCAATGGGTTTTGAAGGAAGTTGAGATCTAGAATATCCCTGGATATTTGACTCTCCGGAAGACTTCATGTTCTTGTCAATCTTAATGGCTAAACTTTGAGCCTCAAGCACGGTAGCTGGTTCTTTATCTCTTATATGGTATTGGACCTTGCCACTTAACGCTTCTATGTAGTAATCCAATAAAGAAGCTGCAGGAGGTGCATAGGTCTCAGGGATGGAATTAGCCAACTCCATGAATTTAGTGTTAAATTCATCCATAGTTTCATTTTCTGTCTTCTTCATGCCAGTTAGAGATGCAACTAAATGTCTAGGTTCTTTTTTGCAACCAAACTTGCTGAGGAAAGCTGTCTTGAAAGTTGCTATGGTGGCGAAAGAGTCGTCTGGTACATTGTCGTACCAATTTTCTGCCTTTCCTTCTAAGGATAGGGCAAAAAGAGTCATATAAACATCCTCATGTTTATCTGCTCCCTTGACATAAGCGCTACATAGCTTAGTGAAGTTTCGGATATGTTGTTCAACAGATATGGAGGCATCAGTGCCATTAAAACTTGTGATTTTATCAACAACCTTCTCAGGAATATCGTGAGGTTGACCTGGTATCTGAGTGAAATTAAGTTGAGTGAAGAACTCACCCATTGTGGAAAGGAAACAATTATTGTTTTCAAAATTTGTTTGATTTTCTTGATTTTCTTGAAACAAAGAGTGGATGTCTAAAATAGACTCAGATCTAAGATCTTCAAGGATTTTACGAGAAGTAAGCTTGTTCAGTCTTCTCCTATAAACCTTTTCAGGCTCAGGGATAAAACTAAGCAAGCCTTCAGAGTTTCTTCTAGTTGAATACCTTGATGTGTTAACTGACAATGGAGTCGCTAGGTGGATCCAAGTCTAATTTCAGAGAGTGATTAAACTAAAAATCTACCAAAAAGGAAAACTAAAACAAGGGAGTGGAGTCGCCAGATAGATATGAAATCTATCAAAAAAGGTAAAACAAACTAGAAAAAACTAAGGTCGTCCAGGAACAAAAAGATTTATCCCCGGCAGTGGCGCCAAAGATGTTGTCCGCCAAACTGCACACCAGCAGCGAAAATCTTTCGAAAGCTGTCTCTTCACTACAAGTGAGAGAGGTGTGGCCTTGGGGGCAAGCAATGAGCCAGGTACTGTCACCTGAATCCCAGCTCCTCCGTTTAGGCAAAATCCTAACGAAGCCAAGGGGGGTAGTCCCTACAAAAGAGTTTCACTAAGGCTCTAGTATTTATAGTGTTTTTTGGTGTTGTGATGTGGATGGGTCTTGTTTAGGAGTTTTTGGAAGTGAAAGACACAAAATACTTTAAATGAGACCAAGATAACGTAATCCACGTTGCAACAGAAGATATGAGATACACTTGAACAAGAAATAAATCACTCTTTACGCAGATTAAAGCAAGTACTCCAATATTGATATTTAAGCAAATAAAGTATATGATAAAGGACCAGTGCCTTATGGAGTCAAATATAAAAGTGATTGTAAAATGCTTGATACAAGTGTTTGAAATAAGAGTTTGTGAGAACGTTTTGCAGTTTATCTTGGTAAATTAAAGATTTTAATGGTCTTGATTATGGCTAAGAACAAAGATATTCAAAAAAGAGTGGAACCTTAACCAATAGAAACACTGGCAACCTTTTAGGTGATAGGTTGGGAGCACCTAGATTGCAAAGAGGGCAAGTGTGCTTACGGCTTGATCGCCCTCAAGTCTGACAGTGGATTCCCGGCACCACCTCTTCAGGAAGAGCTCAGTAATTTTGTCTTGGTTGGGGTTTGGGGTAAAGTTTTAATTAAAGTTATCACTTGTGAATTAACAAGTCTTCCACCTTTCTGAGTACTAGCCCAACCGTTTCCGGTTGGAAGAGCATACAGGTGTAGGACGGAAACCAAGATAAATTAATTAAAGGGGTGTATGAGTGGAATTTTTTTATTATTAGAGCACTTTGTTCAACTCTCCGACAGAGAGCGCTCTTGACTTGATCTTATGACTACAGTTCAAGAGACTTGCTAATTAACAAATGCCTAATGCAAGGAATGATGCAAGACTAATAATGCCCTTCGATAGAGGGTGCTCTTGACTTGGATTTGGCTAAGTTCAAGAGACTTTGGTTCGTTTTAAGAAAGCAGATAGTAGTTGTAAAAGCAATGTACTTCAAATTTAAATGATTAAACCATGTAATAGATTTGAAATATGTGAAATACTGCTTGACAATACTACTTGCAAGATAAAATGAAACTTTGAATAAATCTAGTGTTCTACTACACAAATTCTAATCTAATAGGTGGGATCAATCTCCGAACAAGATCAACCACTAGAAGCCACTAGTCCTGGAAACCTTCCAGCTAGCTGGATGTCCACAAGAAGCTGATGGGGGAACGAGTAGCTACCACAAAGTTATGTGGCCTTTGGGATACGATCCCAAAGTTAGCTCTACTCTGGTCAAGGTTTGGAAGAGAAAATACAAAATGAAAAGTAAAGTAATAAACAGAAAATAAACTCTAATCTACCCAAGAATCTCTTTCAGGTCAAAGACCGTACTCGGGAGAGCATGGGGGTAAGTAAATCGGAAAATAATAATAAAAAAATGACTTAATGAAATAGAAACTAATCTAAAAGCATATAATGGATCTAAACTAGAAAATCAAACCACTCAATGAAGACTACAAGACTTCCCCAAAATGAGGGAAGTGAATGTGGGGGCTTAAACACCCCACTTGCAACTTTATTATGAGAGTACAATTGCCCTTGGGAATGAAACCCTTGTAGGGACTTTGAAATAAATAACTTGGAAACTATTTAAAATAAAATCCTAAGAACTATTACAAAGGATAATACTAATCTCTTTGTTTTGATTTGTCCCTTTGTTTCTTGATGGCTTTTTGTATTAGAAGTCTCCTTCTTTCACAAGAAAAGATCTATCACAAACAAATAACTCCAATACCCATTAGATGTTAGGAAATAAAACAAGACTTGAAATTTGAACTAGATCTTAATACTTGGAAAATAAAACTAGATAATGACAAAGCATAAGATCTACAATAATAACTTTGAAACAATGTAAACTAACTATTGAAAATTAAACAAACTAACTACCAACAAGGAACTAGATCCTAACTATATAAATGCTACAAGATATTACTAACACTCTATTGTTTTTGTTGTGTTTTTGTTATGTTTTAGGGCATGAAAAGAGATGGAAGAGAACTAGAAGGAGGGTAAAAACGAAAGGGGAGAAAAGTATGGGAGATGGTATGAAGATAGGATGAACTAGAATGGGACGAGAAGAGGGAGATAGGGCAGAAAGAAAAGAGAAACTAGGGTGGACGAGAGGAGACCTAAAGAGAGGGATGAGAGCTAAGAGAAGGGAATGGCGAATGGGATGAAGGGTAGAGACCTAAAAGAAGAGGATACGCTGCAAAAACTCAACAATGAGCAGCAGCAACAGTTAGGGTATAGGGCAGCCAACAAAATGGGGAAGAAGGTGCTTGCAAAACAAGAAGTAGGGCAAACAAAAGAGAGAGTGAGGGACAGTCAACTAGGTGACTGTAAAAGCAATAGGACAGTCAACTAAATGACTGAAAAGAGGAATGGGATAGTCACTAAGGCTGCCAAAAACGAAGGGATAGTCAAGATGATGGAAACTAGAAAGAGGTAGGGCTAGACTATGGCAAAAGATGAAGGGGCTAGCAAGACAAGAGCGAAGGGTTTTCAAGTGGAACACTTGAGGGTTTTAAAACACAGTCTTGGAAATCCTCTGGTTAACCGGTGATACGCCGACAACAAGTGTTGAAGAGAGCACAAGGGAACAAATTCCAAGCTATTCCCCAAGGTTGAAGGAACTTCAACCTTATGGCAAACTAATCTATGGCTTGAAAGGACAAACAACCAACTTTGGATCAAGATCTAGAAAGGCTTTCCACAAGATGGAGGTAGTTCAAAGTAACTAGTAACCAATTTTAAGAATATTTTTGATAAATGGATGGATCTTTGAATCTAACACTTTATGCCAAAATCTTGATGTTGTGAGATCGACTTTAGGAGATCCTGCAATGCACGAATGTTAATGGAAAGAATGGTTCTTTGAAGAGATGGAGGAGAAAACCTAGTTCCAACTCCTCTTCAAAACCTATGAGATCTGCAAAATGTATCACTTACAAACAAGTTTGATCAAATATAGTATGCAAAGTTGAAAGAGACAAGAAGAGTGTTAGTATTTCCGACTACAATTCACTACTTCCAAATCACAAGCAACCCAACATCAATGGACAAACTGAAATCAAATGCCCATCCTTTGGACTTTAAAAAGTCTTCTAAGCTTTAAAATTTGATCAAAACAAGGAACATGTAAGCAAAAACATGAAGCAATATCACCTTGATTAATTTGAAGCAATTCCCATGAACAAGATCAACACACCATATGGACCTCCAAAGCCACTTTATTTCAATTAGCAAAAGCTACAACACATATACAATTTGGCAAAGTAAGTTTGCCCAAAATTCTCCATGAGATAATAACCCCAAAGGGCCTCTTTTTATAGTAAAATCTAATGGCTAAACCCTAGGTCGAATTGGCAAAGACATGTCATTCGAATTCCAATCAAAGCAATGCTTGGAGAGTTTAGACAATGGACAACTCGACTTGTTGGTAGGTGTGAGTGAATAGGTGGCAAGACTCGACTCTATTTAGGCATGGGAAGTATCAACTATCCAATAAACAAGCTACAACAAGGATTGACGTGAGCTTAGGGTAGAATGACGTGAGCTTTGAGGAGGGTGCGAGTTAGTTGGTAGGAGAACAAGTGGAGTGTGGGTAGGTGCTAATTCGAATTGCAAGGAGCCAAGCTATGGTGAGTCATGAGGGCGCCTACCCTAGCTTTAAATGCAAACCAACCAACCCATTTACGAACTGACAACACACTAAATCGATTTTTGCATGGAAGAGGGCGAATTGGCTCAAGGAGATCTCTTGCTGGTGACTGGATAGTTGACTTAGGCCACTTGGAGTTGATTGGAATCTTCATAAATGTCTATTGCCATGTCATTTAGCCTTTTATTTTAATCAAATTGATTAATTTTGGAGAGATTTGGATTATCTCCAAAATATTCAATTTTATTATTTTAATTAATAATTTCTCTGTAAATGACTTTTTAGAGAAAATATTAATTATGAGGCTAAATTGACATCCGAAAGTTGGGTTTAGCTGCTCCATGGGTCATGTGTGATTTTTGGCTTATGAAACGAGCCATCAAACACTAAATTCGGACCCAGGATGACTGACATATTACAGACTCAAATTTCTCTATTTAAACTATAGAGAAATTTAATTAAAATTTAAAAATAATTAAAAAATTAAAAACCCCAATTCCGACGCGTCCAGTAAAATTTTTTCAAATTTTTTTTCTGGGGGTCCTAGGGACTTAGGACATGACCAGAACCTATTCTAATAGTGTCTAGTAGGTTTATACATTATAGTTGGACTCTAATAATCCCCCATGGGAAAAATTTCCAAAATCGGGCATTCCAGCTTTGGAGGAAGCGGGAGAAAAACCAAGAGATTATATCTCGCCTGAAGCAAAGTATAATCTGACGGTGAAAAAACTCCCTAGAATACCTTAGTTGTTTAATCCAGTCATGGGGAACCGAGCCACTTAGACCCTACTAGCACACTTTATTACAAACCCCCTTGGGGCCATGGTCACGTCGACTCAAAAAACAAAACTGGCTAGACCCAAATATATGAAACCCAGATACTCTGGAAGTGAACACTGATGTGTTCCAACACTGGCGGCTCAATAAGGTTTCAATTACTGTACAAATCAGTTGATAACAGGATCCAACCTTTGGAAAGGATCTCTTAAATTTCTGCATTTTATTGTAGTCCATGTAGTTGATTAGTGCATGTTACAAACCACTAAATTACACCTCCATTTATACTATTTGAACCCTCTTGATTTTGATCCTAATTGCATTTCCCAATTGGGTTGACATTGGTCCCTTCTTTCACCCATTTACTTCAAAGAAAATATTAAATCATCTTTGCTAGGGTTGCCAAAACAGAACCGACTTAAAGTGAGGAAGTATCACTGTGGTGAAATTGGTCGATCTTCCTAAGTTTCTTAGACTGCACTTTATTATAGGGCCTTATAATATCTGAAGTGCAGGCTTGGGAGGTAACATCGCTTTTCAAGATTATTTATGAACAAGGTAGAAACATGGATAAACTTAAGAGGGGCAAGAGGAATGAAAATCGTCAGTATGGTTATGCAATCAATAATGTATACAAGTAGTATGATCCCATTGGAAAGAACTGTGCAATGTTAACAAGGATGCTTAGCAAGTATTGGAACCTTTAGCTAAACAAGATGGAATTCAAGCCACGAGGAGATGCACAAAAAAATCCAGGTAAAAGACAATGGCAGATAGACTACGAGGAGATGAACAAGGAAATAATAAAAACTATAAATCTTCGGAAGTATAATTCACAGATAAGCCAAATCAGGAACCTTTCAATAATTGTAGAATTTTGTACTAAGTAAACACATTGCCGAGCTAATTTATGTATCGTGACACTATGAAAATCCTTCTCAACTTTCAGATGAGTCCAATTTTCCTGTATTCATGTGCGCTAGGTAGATGATGGTTAGAAAATATGGAAAGAGAGTGTAAGAATCCAAAAGTGGTTCATCACCTACATGCTAAACTTAATTTCAACATATATTAGAGGAAAAATGCATGCATCAATTACAATAGAGCCACTAGAAGACTCTACATATTCAAGCAAAGAATACTGAACATGATGACAAAAAGACTGCCTAGAGTAGACTTTAGGGGAAATCTAGGACGAAAAGTGATAATGAAAAAAATGTGAACTCTTGTTTAGGTTGTAGGTAAAGGACATCGAATGCCCAGTGATGATGGAAATATTGTTCCATGTGGAAGGGATTATGAATAACATGACAAATCATGAATACAAACTTTCAACCAAACATATAGAAGAATTGGGAGATTTTATAAACTAATTTTTTGGGGAAATTATTTCACATCCCATGTGATACAAGCACAACTGGAATTCATAACCTTTTTTATGTCGATATTCTAGTTCAATGGACTAAGATTTTGCATCCATATTAAGTAGGATGCACCAGTGTTAGTGTTCATTCAATGTTCCTAATAGTTGCTTCTTAACGAGGTGCTATATACAAACGAATTAGTTCATGAGAAAGATAATACTTTCATGTTAAAATTACATATACGCCATCCATGTTTTCAGTGTATTGAAAGTGATATGGTGTGTCCAAAATCTAATAGGTGGAAAATATTTGAGAGAAAAGAACAAGGTTTCTTCACTTGTAGCATTTTAAAGGGAAGCAACATAAACTATTACATGATTTACAACAAGGGGGTAACCGTAAAAGGCAGAATACAACATCCCATAAAGGAAGAGAAGATATAAGAGAGAGATGTATGAGATTAGCGAAATATGTATACTACCATATTTTCCACAAAATAAAGTGATCAGGAAACAAAATAATAACAACAAATTTCAAGCACCAGATACATCAGATATTTTCAGTTCAGTCATTTCTCCACTCTTGAAGAAGCCAAAAACTTAGCAAGATGCTGGAACAACAAATACACCTAAATATACATTTGTCAAGGATAATAAATATTGATGCAATATACATATTTTGAGCCATAAAGACTCAATTCCCATGAGATGCACATAAACAGTTTGGCTTATGCAACACAGTTGAATCAGGGAAATGTGAAAATGCTGCGAAAAGAAATGTGAGAAGCCTTGCACAAGAAAAGGGTACAGATTTTCTCTCAAAAACGTAAATTGGTATGAAGAGGAATAAGGTTGATGATGAGATAGGAAACATGATGGCATGGGGAGAACCTATTAACAGAAAAATCCCCAGCACAAGGCAGACAAGTTACAAGAAAAGAATGTGGAAGGCACATGACCGGTTTGACGGATATAATCAGCTTTGTGTACTATTTTGTCATCATGCTCACTTATTTTGGCTTCTGCATCTGCATGCTGCTCTTCTGCTTTGCGCTTTATACTTTCCAATCTGCTCATTAGTCTCTCAAGGGCACGAGATTTCATCCTTTCAGTTTTTGCTTGTCATATATAACAGGAATGTTAAAGTGGTTCATAACTTAGCCATAACTTAACATCAATGCTTCTGTATTCATCTTCGTATGGGCTATTAATAAACAAGGAAACTTCAGAGATATTTGAGGTTCCCATTAACATCTTTCAGACAAGCATGAAAGATGAAACCAATTGTGTGAATGACTTCCAGTCACTGTCTCAGGACTTGACACCATCATCAAGACCTGGGAATTCTAGCCTAGCTATGTTAACTAAAAAAGAATCCACATAAAGAATTGAAAAAGATTTAACTGTAAGGAACTCAGAGAATACATCAGATGATTGGTATGACAGTAATAGTGGTTCTACATGTGGCCCAGAAATGCAACAACTGCACTTTGATCGATTTGATGGGCAGAAATGCGATTCAGAGGTGAGAAAAAACTTAATAAGTATGATGAAAATGAACATATTGTGTTCTTTGAGATTGTTGTATGATACTACTACAAAGTGCAAATAATTTAAAATCTAATGTTTAACAACTTTAGTCACGTCTGTTGGGTGCAGGGTTGTCTTTTCAAAAACATGATCAAATTGTAGATGCTGCAAACATGATCAAATTGTGAATGATTTCCAGTCACTGTCTCAGGACTTGACACCATCATCAAGACCTGGGAATTCTAGCCTAGCTATGGTAACTGAAAAATATTCCACAAAAAGAACTGAAAAAGTTTTAACTGTAAGGCACTTAGAGAATACATCAAATGATTGGTATGACAGTAATAGTGGTTCTACATGTGGCCCAGAAATGCAGCAACTGCACTTTGATCGATTTGATGGGCAAAAATGCGATTCAGAGGTGAGAAAAAACTTAATAAGTATGATGAAAATGAACATATTGTGTTCTTTGAGATTGTTGTATGATACTACTACAAAGTGCAAATAATTTAAAATCCAATATTTAACAACTTAAGTCACGTCTGTTGGGTGCAGGGTTCTCTTTTAAAAAACATGATCAAATTGTAGACGCTGCAAACTCTGCCTTTGTTTCTATTTCTGTCAAAGATGTTAAAATCATTGTTGTTAGTCATAACTTAACATCAACGCTTATGTATTCATCTTCGTATGGTCTATCCATAAACAAGGAAACTTCAGAGATAATTGAGGTGCCCATTAACATCTTTCAGACAAGCATGAAAGATGAAACCAATTATGTGAATGACTTCCAGTCACTGTCTCAGGACTTGACACCATCATCAAGACCTGGGAATTCTAGCCTAGCTATGTTAACTGAAAAAAGATTCCACAGAAAGAACTGAAAAATATTTAACTGTAAGGCACTCAGAGAATACATCAGATGATTGGTATGACAGTAATAGTGGTTCTACATGTGGCCTAGAAATGCAGCAACTGCACTTTGATCGATTTGAAGGGCATAAATGCGATTCAGAGGTGAGAAAATGAACAATCATTTTTTTGTTCAATGTTTTAGAAATTCCAAAATAGATGCTTCTGATTCTTAAAGACATGACAATCTTCTATCTGACATACCTATTGCACCTACTACATCCACATTCTTGTGGCTGGGAAAGATCAACAACTTTGTTGTCAAATTTGAGTCAACAGTAATTGTTGCCATTGTTTTCTCACTAATTTGTTGAATTGTGAGATGTATCAATAGGTTTGTTTGCATGTCTGTATATTTATTTATTAGGTTTTGATGTTCATTGGTTGCAGAAGAGGAGCAAAATGGATATGTGTTTTCCAGACTCACCAAGTAAATTTGGATGCAGAATGCGAGGGGAAATAAAGGTTATGTACCTGAAGCTTTGCCAACACATATGGTTGGTCGAATTGATGGTATGTACATGTTGAAGATTTTCTTGACACTATAAAAACCAGATTACAATGACAAAGCATATTGTGTTCTTTGAAGATTGTTCTATGATACTACTACAAAGTGCAAATAATTTAAAAGCCAATATTTAACAACTTAAGTCATGTCTGTTGGATGCGGGTTCTGTCTTTTCAAAAACATGATCAAATTGTAGATGCTGCAAACTCTGCCTTTGTTTCTATTTCTGTTGAAGATGTTAAAAGCATTGTTGTTAGTCATAACTTAACATCATTGCTTCTGTATTCATATTCGTATGGGATATTCATAAACAAGGAAACTTCAGAGATAATTGAGGTGCCCATTAACATCTTTCAGACAAGCATGAAATATAAAACCAATTGTCTGAATGACTTCCAGTCACTGTATCAGGACTTGACACCATCATCAAGCACTGGGAATTCTAGCCTATCTATGTTCATGAGAAATAAAATGTCCAATCCTAAAATGAATAATCAGACTTCGTCTGAACAATACGTATTAGATTCCAGTAAGTCATCAATTACAGAACATGTTCAGGAAAGTGAAAACTCAACATCTAAAAATGATATAGGAATACTAACACAAGCACCATGTTTAGGTAAGGACTCACTACCTGTAAAGGTTTTAGAAAATTTAGGAACTTGTTCTTTGGAGCTTGGGCCACATATGAATGGATTAGAACTAATCTCATAAAAAACAATGGTTGTTTCATTCCATAATGAAGATGCCAAACCCTCTAGGAACCTCTCAATTATTTTGAGCTGCATTCCTGCAAGTCCAGCTTTTGCAGTGGAGTACAATGCTAATTTGAGCCCTACCAAGGGCATCCTAGATTTGGATGTTGCGACTAATTTTGGATTAGCAGGTGTTGCAATTAACAATGGTCATGTTACTACTATGTCATATATCATTACATGCTCCATTGAAGGTGTTGGATTCCCTGCATCAAATACAGTATCATCTAGCTTGAGATTCAGAATGAAGCTAGAACCCCAAACCATTCGGTTTGTTGATGAAGAGAAGAGTGGGGTAGTTATGGATGAATCTTATGGTTGTTGTGCTAAACAACATATTAATGGTATCGATCTTAGTTTTGAGCAGCCATGAGAGTTCTTCAGTTTATTCTCTCCCCTTAGAAGGAGGTGGTCATGGACAGACTCTCTTGCTATTTTTCTAGTAGACTGTCTTTTCGGCACAACATTTTTTATCTTCTTTTTCTTGTTGTCGTGGGAATTTTTGAGATTTACTAGAACTTTCCTGCTGTTGTATTTTAGAAAATTTTCCTCTCATTACAAGATATGCAGTTTATCTATAGATGACCCATTGACAGCCATCCTAGAAGCTCGCTAAAACCAGTTCTCATATTCTCTCGGGGTAAATTTTTTATGTTAGAGGCTATTATATATTTAGTTAATTTTCTTACAATGTAAAATTGTAAGGTAGAGGATATTATGTATTTAATTATCTTTCGATGATTCTTTGTTAAAACTTGGAACTATACAAGTGGCTATAATTTTCAGTCAAAAAAAAATCTATAGTTTATTTTGACTTTTAATATCGCAAGGATTACTTTTTTGTTTGGAAATCCTTTCGTGTAGATTGTAAATATAGTGGAATGTGGATACTCAATGTGAAGTCCATACATTTGTAGAAAAAGTGAATGTTGTATGCTCCTCTTTTGTTGATTATTGTTGCTTATGAATTGTAAGTTCTCTGTGCTTATAATTCTTTTAGTGAGTTTGTTTGCACATGTTTTTCTGGGTGGAATCGATGAACTCAACAGGGAATAGATGAACTTAGCAGAGCTACTTACATTTACTTGGATGTTACACTGAAACACTATTTGTAAACTGTTATCACAAAAACTTACACCCTTCAAGATAAAGTCCAAAAGCTCTAGGTATGGGTTAAGTACTTGCATCAATTTTTATTCATTGTATAGGTTTTGGTTAAAAATCAATATATTTGGAGAATATAATTATTCATTTCTGTTTTGTATTTTCTTTTCCTTTCCTCACAACATATCTATTTTTATTAGATCAGTTGAATTTCCACTCAAAAACTGTTTGACACACATGATATACGTTGTGGTCAAGAGGGCCAAACTAATCTACATTTGAATATGACACAGGTCGTCGTTGCAGTCTAACAAATGTAGATGCCCAAGATCAAGAAAAAACAATGGGAGCAAATGCAGATGCCCAAGATCAAGAAAAAACAATTGTGATTCTTGATTTGGTACCACTCGGAGAAATTTTTGACAATACAACTGCATTCTTGATTTTTGAGAGATTTTGGCGAAAGAAGGTTATCATTAACATGACCATTTTTGGTGACTATTGTGTAATCTTTGTTGCTTACCTAGGTATGTGACCCTTTTCTAGAATTTGGCAAGATGGTGTTAACTGTTGGAAATTTTATTCTCATATCAATCCATAAGGAATTCTTTTTAAGGGTGCTAGCTCAATGGTAGAGCACCTTCCTTATAGGCAGGAGGTTGGTGGTTCGATTCCTCCGTGCCCTATTTATATTTTGAACCCACTAAAAAGATATAAATGACTAAAAAAATGACCAAAATTTGCATCTAAATGACTACTAGTACAACATGAGAGATAAGTGACCAAAAAAATGACCAAAATATGCATATAAATGACCACTTTTGAGTTGGCGATTGCTGGTAGCAAATTAGCGGTCATTTATCACGTGACAAAAAATGTGGTCATAAATTTGGTCATTAATTGTGACAATTAATGACCAAATATATGACCACATTAATGACCAAATATACGACCAAATATATGACCACAAGATAAGCTATAAATGACCAAGCTAAATATGACCACATTTTTGGTCGCGTGATATATGACCACTAATTTTCTATCAATGGTCACCAACTCAAAAGTGGTCATTTATATGTGGATTTTGGTCGCTTTTTTGGTCACTTATCTCTCATTTTGTAGTAGTGATTTTACTCAAAACTCGTTCACGCTCGGACCCTCAGAAACTCGCACCCTTTCATAGACTCACGCTGAGACAAATTCCCAACTCGTTTACACTCGAAGTTTTGCCTTGTTATTTCTTTACGCCAGAGTCACTTCCCTTCGTTGTCATTGAGACTTACCTTCATCGAGACCTACATTCGCTCAAATTTGTAAACCTTTTTGGTCACCATACTGTTCATTATCCTATAATCTTGACTTGTAGACAAAGATAGAGTTGGTTGTAAGTGCGCCCCGAGTCCTAAGACTAACCTAATGAGTTCTGCTACTTGTATATGCCTGAGAAGCCATGAATGAAGCTATACGTAGATCCCCAACATGATGCAACCGATTGGAATCTTTCTATGCACACATTGGAAGCACCTGGTAAGATGGATCGCTTGAGGGACCCAGATTGGTGTAGGGGATGCCTGAGCCTAGAAGGTGTTGCGTGGGACAAGTATTGTGGAGCCGAGGGTATGCTAGTTGTTTGAGGCTACTGTAGAGCTCTGTGTGAGAATTTGGATTGGCATATAGAGAAGAATGGGTTGTGGGCCGAGATATAGAAACATATAGGTGTTTCCTTCACGTTGGTGGACTCATACCCTTGCTTGGGGGAGGAATCTTAGCAGAAATAATATATGCTCGACAAAGTACCTACTGTTGGGTGGAAAATCATACTTACACATCCAATTACTTTAATCCTTGTTCCATATAAGTAATTTTCTTGTGTTTAAATATGAAATGATGATGTTTGATGTGCTATGAATTATGTTTATGCATGTGATGAATTATGCTAGTAAGTGCATGTATCATTGTGTGTAGAATGAGCTTTAGTTCCATTGTGTTTATTTTTATTATGCTTCTGCACACTATTATTCTCAATATAATTCGTGTATTGTCTGCGGGCTTAATTAAGAACCCATAAATCATCATTTCCCCCAGTTGGGAGGACACAAAGCTAACACCTAGTGGGTATATATATGTGTAATAGTTGATATTTCCATAGCTTACATAAGCACAATTGAAAGTGATACCAGATGATGCTTGAAATTGCAATCAAAACTAATCTCAATGTTGAAAGTAAGGAAGGAAAAATCGAAGTGTGCATATAAGCAAGTGTTTTAAATGATGTTACCATTTTGCATGCAATAAAAGATAAATTAGCTAGTTTTTCTTTTTGTTTGCACGAATCTCCCTAACTTGTGGGAGTAGCCTATGGTCTAAGAAAACGCGACCCGGGGGCATCTAAGTCTTCAAAATCACTTGTGGATCACACCTGTCCTGGGCCACACCAACCCTTAGCATGGATGGATTTTTTGTGTGTCTCCTCCCACCAATGCCGAGTTTCGAACCACCTAACAAATGGAACCCCTCCAATAGCAACCGTGCTAGTGGGACCTGACAAGAGCAATTAGCTAGTTGTAATGTATTGTCTAAACCAAAAATAGATGTTGAAAATGCATCTACAACTAGCCTAAACGCTTAATATAAAACCCATAAAGTTGCATGTGCATTTAGCTTGACATGATGTATATAGTGTATGAGTTGATATGTGGTTGTGGCAAACTATGCAAACTAGAAATATCAATGCTTCAAACTGCATCTAAAATGACTCAAATGCCGAGAATAAAACAAGAAAAAACTGAATATGCATGTTAGCCATGTAAGTTAAATGGTGCCGACATTATGTATACCTTACGAATCTTATTCATGTGGTTGTATCTAACTATATAAACCATAAAAGATGAAGTTTTAAATGACCAACTTGTAAGGCTAGAGTTGAAAGAAACCAATGTATATATACCATAGTTAAATTCAAGCTAAAATAATGAATGCCATACTAAAAAACACAAAATAGTTAGCTAACTATGACAAACTGTACAAAGAAATGAGAGAAATAATAATCCCACAAGTGCTAAGACTAACAACTGTCACATTGAATAAAAAATGAGAAAAAGATTGAGTTTTATTAGATTCACCATTGTAAGACTATGTACAATCATGGAACTAGTACAACTAAGGAAACCAACAATTCAAGTAGTCGGTTCAACTTCTTGCAAGTATGATGTTTCCAAGATCATATACTGGTTACATAGGTCTGAGAGGATAAGGTTACTTACAAAAGGGATCCTAAATAATAAATGAGATACAATTGGTAACCCATCGTTATTGGCGAGTGGGAAGGACCGTGCCGGTTCATTCACAATTCCCAATACTTGCACCAAGAAATAGGAGTTAATGGGGGCCCATCATCAGATAAATCAACTTCGTAGGATTACTAATTAGGTGCTGGTTCAACGAGCAAGTGTTGTTGGGTCCCGTTGGCCTACCTTAATCTATTTTACTGGATAAAATATATAGACAATCATAAAAAAATATAAATATCTATCCCATCCATCCATAAAAATTAAGATAAACTACCATATGCCTTAGCTGCTGGGTAACCTGGGCATGGAACTAATGGTGGTGCTTGCTTGAGAATTGGTGCTGCTTCAATAGGTGGTTAAACTGCTACTGGTGCTTGCTTTTCCACCGATGCTACTAAAGCTACCATCTCTGCCTGGGGGTGTGGGAGGGTGAGGCATTAGACAATGAAGAGCTATGGCCAACCTTGCACTCTATTTGTCTTAAGGTTAAGGTTATATGCATGGATGAATAGGTTAGTGTTGATGAACTACAAGTAATTATCATGACATGGATAGATAAATTGAAGTATACCTTTGAGGGGAAATACATTGACTCTCAACCTCATTGTGGGATTGTGACTTGTAGCCTTCCTACCACCACCATAATTGTTATATACTAGAAAGGGTTGAGAATGAACTTTACAACAAGTAAAACAAACTTAGGTTGTATCTGTTCCACCCCCCTTTCGTATGAGCTCTCATTCTACCTTTATAACAACTCCAATGGGCATATGAAAAGATTTAGGTGTTGATTGGATTGTTGTATTATTGGGTCCCTTCCCTCATGGGTTTGGTTCGGGCTTAGGGCAACTTAAAAGGAAAAATGATGATAAGAAAGGCATAACCACTCATGGGCCACTCTACTAGTGCACATCTCAACATACATAATAAATCATCATGGCATGTCAATCAACAACATAACAATCGTTATCAAGAGCAACCAAACATGAAAACTTAATCTTCAATTCCCAACATTCATTGTAATTTCATATTCATACTATATCCCATATATAAAATAAGTTTTCAAAGCTTTAACCATAAATATAAAAGATTGTTACTATTATTGTCTTATTAACATGTGATATTTGAAAAATGCTTCAGTGAGAAAGTTGGATGACTAATTGGACGAACAAAAAAATCGCTCCAAGATTTGAATGCAAAAAACGCTCCAAGATTTGAATAAGAGCCAAGTTCGGCCGTGTAGTTGTGCAGGGTTTTCTCAGATTCTTAGGCGTCGTGCTTCCCCTTGGAGCTTTTCTAGGTCTGGTGGAGGACCCTTCTGTGCGCTGGAGTGAGTAGTTTGGTTTTGATCTAGAAGAGCCGAGCTGTGGAGACGTGTTTGAGAGCAGACCCCATGGAGTAGAGCTGTTTTCCTGGAGATGAGCCTCTTGTGAGTCCCTGGATTTGACCAGCTCTCCTCTGCGTGGGAGCTAAACATTAGGGTGAGATCTTTTCTAAGGTTCTTTTTTCTGAGATAGGATCTTGTTTTTTTTTGTTCTTGAGGATTATGGGGCTTGGTTAGAGCTCGCATTGGGCATTATGGACCCTGAGGGGGGAGATCTCCCTCCACCCGAGATATTAGCATTTTGAAAGTTGGTAGCAACCACAGCCAAGAGGAAACAGCAGAAGGAGACACAAAAATTTGTGAGAAAACTGGATAACATCCCAACTGTAGCATTACCTGGAGCCGAAACTTGCAGGTCCGCCCTGAACCTTGCTGAGAGGGGTTTAATAGGACAGTTTACGGGATTATGGCCCTCTCCCAAAGCGATAGAGGCTTAGGTTCAGCGAAATTGGAGACCTCTTACTTTGGAAGGTATCATAAGTTACATGGTGGGCAAAGGATTTTTTGTAATTGTCTTTGAAAGTGCAGAAGACAGGCACCTAATTTTTCGGAATGGACCGTATTTCATGAGCCCCCAGGGCTTGTATTTGAACAATTGGACTCTGGAGTTTGATCCCATGTAGGATGTGCCGTCGGCGGTTCCGGTCTGGGTGCGCCTACCCCACCTGCCCCTTCATTGTTGGAATCTGAAGTCACTAGAAGCAATCGGCAACACCCTGGGCAAATACATTGACCGAGCGGACCGAAAGGATCAATATTCTTGCGCAGGAATATGTGTAGAGGTTGATTTGGAAATCGGTCTCCCGAAAGCCATCAAATTAACAATTGGAGACTGGATTCATATCCAAGACCTGGATTATGAACAACTTCCCTTTAAATGCCGATTTTGCCATGGATTGCAAAAGGAGAACTGAAGAAGAGGAGGTAACAAATAAAGCTGAGCAATGGTCCCAAGTGCAGAAAACAACCAAGTCAAAGCTTAACAATAGTTAAAAAGGGAAAGAGACAGAGAAAGTGCCCAATGCATCTTCAGCAGGGCAGCAACAAGGTGATGGAAGCACATCAGCAGTAGAGCCAAGGGCAGAAGTCAAAATTCTGAAAGCTCCAGCAGCAACTAAAAATTCCTTTGTAACTCTCAGCACCTTAGAAGATATGCCAGATTCAGCAACATTGGACACTGAACAACAGACCACTTCTCTCGAAGGGGTTCAAGAAAGGACTGAAAATCTTACACCTCTAGCTCAATCCCCAAGTGGAACTTCTTCCCCTCTCTCCTAGGCGGAAATAGCAAGGAAGAAACCGGTGGAAAACTCTGGCTCATCTGAAGATGAGACATTTGACAAACCTACAAAGAGAGCTGGAAGGAAATCTCTCAAAGATGTAAGAGAGGAAGAAGCAGAGAGACACAAAATGCAAGGTAATCAACCTACCATTGAAATGTCTATTGGCAGAAAAACTAGAACTAGAGTAGGAAAGGGAGGCCCTATTCCTCCACTACCTGGGAAATAATGCGGCTCATCTCTTGGAACTGTAGAGGGTTGGGGAATCCCGCAAAAGTTGATGTTGTAAAAAATTTGCTGAAGTCTGAAAACCTTGAGATCCTCATGCTCCAAGAGACCAAAGTTGGAGGGGAAGCCCTCCTTGAGATAAGTAAATCGAAGTGGAATAAAAATGCTGGGAAAGTAGTTAGTGCAAGGGGCACCGTCGGAGGGTTGGCTACTCTTTGGGAGGACAACAAATTTCACTTGGAGAGCTCATACGGGACACATCATTGGATATTCACTGAGCTCTGCCATGTAACCAGTAAGATGACCTTTGCCCTAGTCAATCTTTATGTTCCAGTTATGTACCCTGAGAAGAAAGAATGTTGGTATTCTTTGGCTGAATTTTTAGATTTGCGTTCTCCCAAGAATATAATTCTCGCCGGAGACTTAAATTTAATTTTTGAACCTAAGGAGAAGCGAGGAGGCATCATGAGCAGAGATTATCTACTACCTTTTGTTGAAAATCTGGTGCAACAATGGGATTTGATAGACTTTAAACCAAAAAAAGGGCTCTATACTTGGTTAAACAACAGAGTTGGGGAGTCACATATATCAGCTAGATTGGACAGATTCCTTTTGCAAAGTACCTTTCTGGTAGAAAAGAACATCATCTACTCTAAAATTCTGCATAAGATGAGTTCTGACCATAAGCCTATCGTATTACAGTTTGATGATGAGGTAAATCTGGGACCCATCCCTTTCCGGTTCAGCCCTCTCTGGGTTGAAAGAGAAGGGTTTGCTGATACGGTTCTGATGGATTGGAGCATTCCTGTCACAGGATCACCCAATTTTGTGTGGGAACAGAAACTTAAAGCCACCAAATTGGCTTTGAAAAACTGGATAAAAAAGCCCACCATTTCTCCTACAAGTTGCCGAAAGTAGTCTACCAATCAGCTGCTCGAAATGCAATTTGAGTTGGAGAACAAAGAAATTACTCCCACGGACATTCAGATTGAGCAAGCAACCTAGCTCTCCTCCCTCCGCTCTTATAGGAAAGAAGAAGATTATTGGAGACTTAAGTCCATAAGTCTTTGGCTCAATTCGGGAAACAGAAATACTAAATACTTTCACAAACAGTTCAAAGCCCGGCTTTCTCGTAATCACATAGATGAAATTCAGTCTTCGGATGGTGTAGTCCACAAGGAAGTAGATCAATTAAAAGATGCAGCATCTGCCCATTTCCAGCAGCTCTTTACTGAAGAAAGCACGGGCTGTGAGGAGGACTTTTCTACCTTTCTTAATCACATACCCCGGTTGGTCGAAGAGAACGATAATTCTGATCTTTTGCAGCCCTTCTCTGAAATTGAAATTTGGAATGTCATTTGGTCGATGGAGCCGGACAAAGCTCCTGGGCCCGACGGATTTTCCATTCACTTCTACAGAGTTTGCTGGGACATTATTAAGTTGGACTTACTTCGGATGATCAAAGGCTTCCTCCAAAAAGCAAAGGTGGGAGGCAACACAAACTCGACCTTCCTGGCTTTAATCCCCAAGGATTCAAACCCTGGGACCTTTGAGCATTTCAGACCCATATCGTTGTGCAATGCTTCATATAAAATTCTGTCCAAACTTCTGGCAAATAGAATCAAGCCACTACTGGAAAAACTTATCTCTCCCAGTCAAGGCGGCTTTGTCAAAGGCAGACACATTATGGATAATGTGGTTTTAGTGCAGGAAACCATCCATTCTAGCTTTCAAAGGCAGGAGCAAGGGATGCTTATTAAGCTTGATATGGCCAATGCCTTCGACCGAGTAAGACACTCCTTCCTTTTCCAAGTTCTCCTTTCTTTCGGGTTTAGTGTTGATTTGTTAGGCTGATCAAAGCTTGTATAGGAAAGCCATGGATTGCCCCCCTGGTAAATGGCAGGCCAACAATGTATTTTCAGGGCTCGAGGGGCATTAGGCAAGGTTGCCCTATGTCCCCATTCCTGTATATCCTGATGGCCGACTCTCTTAGCCGGAAATTGACAGCTGCGAAGTTAGCAGGGACAACTCCTGGTATCTGGGCGGTGAAAGAGTTAGAAGCTATAAACCACACCCTGTTCCCCGATGATTCTCTCCTATTGGGAGGTGCCTCTGTTAGAATAGAAAAGACTTTCAAAGAAATAATCCAAAGCTTCTGCAGAGTCTCAGGTGCTCTTGTCAATAAGATAAAGAATGCGGTCTATGGCTGGAAGGTAGACGAAAACTCCATACTTCGCATTGCTCACTCCTTAGGCTTCTCGGGATTTGCTGTGTGGGATTCCATCAAGTATCTAGGCCTACCCTTAACCCTGGGCAGAGTGAATGCAACTCATTGGTTTGAAATCCTTAGCAAAATCAAAGCAAAGTTGGCAGGTTGGGTCAGTGGCTAACTAAAGCAGGGAAGCTCATTCTGATCAAATCAATAATCTCTTCACTTCCCATCTATCAGGCCTCAATTATTCTGGCACCTAAATCAATTTTTGAACAGATATCTAAGCTAATTCGAAATTTCATATGGGAAGGAGGTAATAGAAACCATAAAAAATATAATTTGGTTAGTTGGGACTTGGTGAAACGGCCTTACTCCGAAGGTGGACTTCAGGTGCGTGATCCAGGGATTGCAAACTTGGCAATGGGAGGTAAGATTCAGTGGCAGCTCTTCTCAAAACAAAGGCACCCAGTCAGCCAGATGCTAATTAAAAAATATCTGAACGGGCTCAACGTGGCTAGCATGGATGATGGCATCACCAACAAGGGAACAACGATTTGGAAGTTATGCAGTAGAGCGTGGGAGTTCTTCAAAGCCAATCTGTACCGAATTCCTGGCAATGGTAAGCACATTTGGTTATGGGATGATAAAATAATGGGAATTCAACCTCTCAGGCAGTCTGGCGAGTTTGTTGAGCTGTGTGAGTGGCTTATTCACTGAGGCATTCTTAAGCTAGCAGATATCTCAATGTGGGATCCCGGAGGAAATTGGATCGATTGGCTCCTCCCACGTCCTCCAACAGAGATGAAAGACCAAGAAATCGAGTTGATGAAATCGCTGACAGGGCTAGCTCCGGTGCATGCTCGAACGTGAGACAGTTGGGGATGGGGCCGGACAGGAATCTACACTGCAGCACGTGGGTTTGCAGCTCTTCAATCGATTCAAACAGTGATCCACACTGCTGCTCTCTGGAAACACATTTGGGATCCATTCAGCATCCCAAAAATCAATTTCTTTAGCTGGGTCCTTATGCATCGAAGGATTTTAACTGGGGAGAATTTAAATAAGCGTGGAATAGTAGGACCTCATAGATGCCCTCTATGTTGTATGGAGCTGGAAACAATTGATCATACTTTTATTGATTGCCCATACACTCAGGAAGTCTGGCAGCATATGTTGTAGGGGCTCAACGTTCATTTGCCTTCACAGAGCACGATAGTCACCATTTTCTCTACCTAGAAAGATCAGTATCCACATGCTATCACAAGCAAATCTCTTTGGTAAAAAATCTGGCTAGCTCTCCCTAAATATATTTGCTGGGAAGTGTGGCTAGCCAGGAATGAAAGTATCTTCTAAAGCAAATTGGGCCCCTCTTCAGCTGTGGTAGCAAAAGCAAAAGCATTGTTGATAGAAACTTTGAATATTCGCCATTCTCACCAAGATAAGCAGCTCCTCCCTGAAGAGATTGGGTGGCTTGGAGTACCCTTGCAGCAGGCCAGGAACAAGAACTACTAGCGTCCAGGCAGTGACCCTTTGTGGAGAATCCGAAGTACTGAAACAAAATTTCAGCAGTGGTGGCAGAAACAGGGCAAACTCACGATTTTTTTTGATGGTGGAGCAAAAGGAAACCCAGGGATTTCTGGAGCGGGATGAATTCTCTATGGTTAGGATGGGCAAAGAAAAGACACATTTAGCTGGGGTCTTGGTCACAGCTCAAATAACCAGGCTGAAACTTTGGGTCTTTTCAAAGCATGTCAGATGGCTCATAGGAATGGTGAGCAAGCCATTCAAATCTTTGGGGACTCGGAAATTTTAATCAAAATCTTAATCATGAAAGATAGCTTTAAAAATGCAGTGCTCAATCAGAACTTGCAGAGGGTCTGTTCACTGCTGCAAAACTTCAGCTCTATCTCCTTTTATCATATTCTCCGGTTGCATAATAAGGAAGCCAATGCATTGGCAAACAAGGGCTGTCTTTTAGCTCAATCAAAGTTGATCAAGAATGCTGAAAATTCTATAAGGTCTCCAATTCCGTAAAAGGAATGTTCTTTTCTCCTTTTGTAACAGATTGTAAGATTTTCTTTTACAAATGACAAGCTGTAAGTAGGGTTGTTTAGGCTGCGGCCCAACCATGTTTTTTCCATTTATCAATAAAAAAAATAAAATAACCGTTCTTGTTAAAAAAGAAAAAGACATGTGATATTCAACATATACTTTGCCAACATTGATGATATGTTCCTCATTGAGGACATACCATCCTATTTTTATCAATGCTACCTTGTTTAGGCCTTCAGAGGAATGATTGGGCATAGTGTTTTGAACCTACTTAGGGACTCCATTTTTGAATGGAAATACTTCTTCTGTGATCTTGGGGTAATCTTCCCTTTTCTTGGTTTTTGTATGTATAGTGTGGGAGCTTGGCCTTTTTTTCCTTGCTTTTTTGAAATCATTGTCATTAAACATTATCCATTTTCAAAGACACAATATCTTCTTCATTAGCATTCCATGCAATCTGTAGTAATACACAATTGAACAAGGCATGATCAAGAAGATACAAATGAGGCAGTGTGTTTAGAAAACAATGATTAATTCATATTACTTAATCTAGGCCCTCATTTAACTGTCAAATGGGTCTTGGGTTCTCAATATCATATAGCAAGAACTTAGTCATGGTACATGCTTTGTTAACTACAACCTATTGTTCACTTATTTTTCTAGCATATAGAAAATAAAATTCATATAAACAATAATCTTCTTCCCCTTCACACCCAACAATTCAAATCTCTTTAAGAAAAATTCCATTGTGATAATTAGATGACATTTCGAGGCTTAATTGAATGGTCTATTTTAAAATGGATTCACATTACATTTTAATCCAATATTAATGCACAATGTACAACCCATGTGGCAACCTGCTCATAACTATAACAAGCATAAGAACAGGGTTGTCAATGCCCAATCCTTTTGGGTTGATTCCCGGTGCATGATCCATAGTATATGAATTTGAAAAGCAAGGGAAAACAAAACATATCCATCAATGAATGAAAACTTGTAATAAAAAACCTATGATCACATGTATTAATCACCGTTGAATGCATAGAACCATAACTAGAAGAAATAAATCAACGGTGTGTTTTACCTCTTGGGTCATTGTTTGAGTGCTTGGTCCTTCTTTTTGTGCTTTGCTAATCCTTATTTTGTCGACAAACTAGCTGCGAAATGTTTTTCAGTGATGCTCGGAATGGAATGGACACCCAAGCATGTAAAAGGGGTGATTTCTCTTGTGTATAGTGTGGGGAAGATGCATATTTGACCCGGATCCTTTAATGGGTGTCCCATGCAAAGAGATGAAGTACAAAGTTATTGTAATTGGCCTTTCCAACCACTAGATCACCCTCAATGATGCTCAAAAAACATGGGAACCAAAATCTTAGGTGATAAATATTGCTTGCCTTAGTTAAATTTCTTCTCTAAAGCCTATATGATAGGCTTGATTTTCTCAACTCCCAATGCTTTGACTTTCCAAGTGTAACGTTTCCTCTTGCAAGACTTTCATGAATATAAACCACAGTCCATGAGTCTCTCAAAATAACATAAAATTAGGGGAGTGGAAGGATGCCTTTTGTAGGCCTGTCAGTTTGATTGCAACCACCACATACAAGATGCCACATTGGATGCTATCCAAGGCATATTTATTTTGCTTGCATAGACCAACACGATTTTACACCTATATATAATAGCATTGTTTTTCCGAGTGATGCAGATAAAATAGTCATGCCAATTTGGATTGGCATGGTATTAATTTAGAAGTCTCATACCATGCATCATTACACTTATAATATAGTTGTTTTTCCTAGTGACGCAGATAAAATAGCCATGCCAATTTATTGGCATGGTATTAATTTTAGGAGTTTCATACCATGCATCATTACACTTATGATAGTGTTGTTTTTCCTATTGATGCAGATACAATATCCATGCCAATTTGGATTGGCATGGTATTAATTGTAAAAGTCTCATACCCTACATCAAATTGCAAAACACGTATACTCATCCATGTATTATATCTAGAAAAGACCCTTGTGTGCCATATATTTACGACATCCTTCCAAAATAATGCTCAGATTGCTTATCATAATATGCTAAGGTTGACATAGATGCACACTAGAAGGGCCTTGGTATAGGGACATTAAGGACGGGATGGTCATTATAGTTGTTCTTTAAAACTCAAAATGGGTATGAGTTTAGGTTGTGTAAGGATTTGCATTGGTCATTAGGTTGACATGAATTTCTATCAACATGACTATGATTATAATATAGAATTGGGAGTTGAACATTTAAAAAAAAAGTGTTTAAATAGCTTCATAGGGAAAATATTAAGAAAATAATCAAAATGATCTCCTTTTTCCCAATATCCTTGGGCCAGGAACAAAATGAGGAAATCATAGAAGAAGCATCTAAAAAGGAACTTAAATTTGTTCAATAATATTTTTTAGAATTCCAAAAGTTTTAGTTCAAATGGATGGATGGTGAAATTCTAGCTAGTCTTCTATTCACTAGTACAAACTGAGAGATAAGTGACAAAAAAACTGACCAAAATCCGCATATAAATGACCACTTTTGATTTGGAGAACACTGGTAGTTAATTTCCGATCTCTTATCACGTGACAAAAAATGTGGTCATATTTAGTTTGGTCATTTATAACTTGTTTTGTGGTCATTAATTTGGTCAATAATTGTCACAATTAATGACCAAATTAATGACAAAAAATATGACCAAATTAATGACCATAAGACAAGCTATAAATGACCAAACTAAATATGACCACATGTTTTGTCGTGTGATAAGAGACCGAAAATTAACCACCAAAACTGGCATTTGGTTGTTTATATGCAAATTCTGGTCGTTTATCTCTCTTTTTTTGGTCACTTATCTCTAATTTTTTGGTCACTAATTTAGTCGTTTTTAGTCATTTTATATGTGAATTTTGGTCATTTTGTTTGGTCACTTATCTCTCATTGTTTGGTCACTTATCTCTCATTTTTTGGCCACTAATTTAGTCATTTTTAACCAATATTGCAATATCATTAGGGAATAGAGGAATCGAACCACCAACCCCCTTCTTGTAAGGAAAACACTCTTCCATTAAGCTAGAACCCTTTAAGAATTTGGGAACCTAACTTACAGAGTCCTCTATAATGGTAAAAAAGATCAATACATGCATTTGAGTATCTAATGGCTGGCAAAGGATGATATATTGTATAAGTTCATAAGATATGATCAAGCAAGTTATGAAAACCATGCACATAGATATGGAAATGCTATAAGAATTTGAAATACAATAGGACGAAACAAAACCCGGAGATCAACCCATTCTGAAAACTTGTTTGAACCCTTGTAAAAGTACCTAAAGGTTCTAATTCAGATTAACTCAAATTGAAAATTGGTCAACAAGCCATCAAATAAACTAAGAAAAACACAAACCTTTCTCAATAATTAAATCAATATTAAAAAACTATCCAACATCACAAATCACAACAGTACAACTACCTAAGCTATTGGCTAATTCAAGTATAAGGAATTGTTTTGCACAAATTTTTCATATTTATAATCCTTCCAATTGAAATCAATAGTGAAGTTAATGAGCATAAAAGGACATTTTCTCCATGGATTTCTACATTCATAAACAATTTAACAGAAATTTGTTTTCAAAATTCAACTCTTACTATAATTAAAACTGTTTCATTTGTGTCTAATATTTACAAAATATCATCTACAGATCATCTTCAAAATTCTTAGGCATCAAACAAAAGAATTCAATCATCTTACAAATCAATGAACATTCATCCTAAGTGCATGCATTTTTGGAAGGAAAATGGAGGGAAAAATGGATATGGATATTGAGCCCCACAGGGCTCCAATGGTCTCTATGCCAGGGACCTATATTTGATTGGTAAAGTATCCACTTTCAGCAGAAGATCTGCATAAGGGTTTAGGAAAATATTTCAAGCATCCAACATCTCAACATTCAAGTATGTCAGGCTGTAAGAGAAAAATATTTGATGAGAATTCATGAGAATTTCGGATAGGAAAGATCCCAAGGGGATGGAATCACAAAGCTCTAAAGTTCCCTCATCATTTAGGCTCCAATACCAACTTACATGAGTGTTTAGGGCTTCTATCATCCACTTTAATTGATATTCAATGGTACTTTGCAATGAAGTTTGGAATAGACTGACCTTGATTTTAAAGTTCCATCTCCCTCTGCAAAATTTCTCTCTTAGCAATAATAACATCAATCTCATCTATGAATATGACGAAGGGTGTTGTTTTTTATTCTTTGGAAAACAAAGCACAAATATTCTCCTCAAACTCACCTGCCATATTTACCACAAGTAAGACAACATTGTATTAGAAAATAGATACCCTATACAGACAAGTACTAGTTTGCACCAAAGCCACCATAACATAGAATATCATACTACTAGATGTATTATATAAAAGAAAATAGGGTATAAAAATTCCCCTTGTCCAATGCATTATTGCAATTTACAAAACACTACACACTTAGACAAGATCAAGTAGCTCATACATGACCACTTGGACATCACCTTTGCCTAATTCCAGCAATCATACTAAAGAATGTTTGTCTGCATATATTCTTTGTGATGCAACATTGTTAACTAAACTACTTGTTAGCCAATCTTATAGTCACATAATAACATGCAATCTCAGTCAGCAATATAGTCACAGGTTCAAGCTGTTGTTGTCTTGTCATGCAGGTTGGTAGTGGTAGACACTTGATGGGGGATATTACTTGAAATTGGTTCTAGCTTTTAAGTTTTACCATTAAGTTGTTAAACCTGCAAACTATCTCCCTAGAGACAAAAGTGATCCTTGGCAACAAATATTACAATCCTTAGTTCATGGAATATGTTTTTGTGTGTAGAATAATTAATTCTCTCAAATCATTAAACCATAAAACTAGCTCTCTAGAGACAAAAAGTGACCATTGGCAACAAATATTGCAATCCTTGATTCAAACAAGCTATGTTCACTTGTAGGAGAATTAATTCCCTCACCATACAATGTACATCTCTAATATTGAACAATGATACCTTTCTACCTTTTTCAGTGCAAGTCTCTCATTGCAATCCCCATAGAAAATCACCAAAACATCTTAGTTTTTCAGAAAGTCTACACAGTTCAAATAACAAACCTTCTGTAAGCCTCCTGCAAAAGTTAAAATACTGAAGTCAATTTCCCATCCTCACCTGTATAGGTTGCAACATATTCCATAAAAATTCACGAATTGCATTTAGAAATTCCAATGAAAAGAGTGGCAACATAAAATAGAAAGATCCAACCAAACTAATAGGTATTCTAGCACTTCTACAATAAGGCATAATGGGAGTAACCATCCATGAAGTCTACTTTAGTTTCTTCACATAGAAAAACAAATTAAAGAATTGCACTCATTCATTTTTTCCATGAAAACCTCGCAGAATTACCCCCTCTTCCCCAGAATATCCAGATGGAGGGCATCTCAACAATATTCAATCCAGCCTGCGGGAAGAGTCATTCAGATTGTCTATGGTAGCAAAAAATCTTACACCAAAGGGGGATTACTAGCTTGTACTGCAACTACAAATATATATCGTAGTGAATTGTTCAAAATATATAAGAAGAGCATCCAGATCTTGGGATATAGCCCACATGAGGTTAATCCATAAAGCCATACAATTTCAAGTTTGAAGGACCATACAAGCCAAGGACAAAGTCTACTACCAGCCCTAGTCACTTGGGCCTTCATCTAGTTTCCTTTAAATTGGTGTTCTTGCGATTTTTGGAGGTTGGTTAGGGTATAAACTAGGTCTGCAATTTCAATTACAGCCATCATTTGGCCCATTTTCAAGCTCTAGAAACAATATGGAATCATCTTTGAGGTGCTAAGTGTCCCAAGACATCATTGGAAGCTCTCTTGCACAATTATCAACGTTGTTAGGGTTGTTACTTGTCCTCAACTAGATATGGTGCATCATTTCCATATTTGATTTACTCAACTGTTGGCTTCCCCAAAAGTTAGGGTTCCTATCCCTCTATTTGGCACACATTCATAGGTAAGTTGGAATTGTTCTAAGTAGTTTTCATCTATTTTTGGAGCACATTATGCTAGCTGTCCTCTCATAATAGAGGCAAAACTTTTGTCATTTGCTCTCATTGTGTGCATTTATGATCCAAAATCCTACCCTCTTAAGCATCTTTGTATTCATTGCTTTGACTCCATAAAACATTGATCTTTGTTAAGAAGTTCCTCATGAGGTATACATGTGTTGTTGGACTAGTTTGCAAGTTTTCCTTGCTTACACTAAGGACTCCCTCTTGGTCTTTGGGAGTTGGCCTAAAGCGTGAGGAGTTGTGTTGTGGTGACATTGGGCACAATTCCTCCTATGCTTACCCTCGTATCACTAGAATTTAGGACTTTCATCAAGGTGCTAATTTGAGTGGTAACAGATACAAAGTCTTCCTCAAACTTTACATCCATGCTTACAACTATCTTTCTCCGCTATGGAATAAGGATCTTGTAGGCCTTTGAAGTTTCAATGTAACTAACAAACAAACCCTTCCTGTTGGAGGGCTCCAACTTGGTCATCTTCTCTACTGGTATATGGATATAAATTGGATATCAAAGATGCATAAATGACTTGTGTAACCTGTTGCTGATTGTCTTATATATAGTAAGCCTGTAGTTTGGAGTAAAGGTTCATTTTATCATTCTATTGACACTAATGTACACCATAAGGTTATGAAGTAAATATTCTCCATCCAAATGGGAAGGCTAATGTACTGGAAAAAGATATGCAAGCAGAAAGGCCTACAAAAAGTCATATAGAAAATCACCATTTCTTACTCTGTAGCAAGTCAAAGGGGTAGGGTGCCTTCTTATATTCTACCTTAAATTAGGAATACTTTGTACATGGCCATTTAAATGCATTTGGGGAATACAAATACGTACATATTAGATGAATGGAATACCATGTAAAACACCACCTTGAAATTTTGACTCCCTTGTATATTGCAATTTATATATGTTTGGGTACACAAGTATTGAATATGCATTTGACCACTTCTATCCACGTTGTTAGAGAAAAGTCATGTTTCATACCCTTGCCAATGCCCACATTATAAACATCAACATGCCCTGATTGAGTTTTATTCAAAGCATTAACATGAGCATCAACTAAATCAGTTACATGGATATAATCCCTGACACACGTTCCATCTCTAGTTTCATAATCAGTTCCCTTGATCTACACAGACAAAAAACAATCATAAGTAACATTCAATTTTCCTCGGCAAATATCCTGTTAGATTCATGAACATGGTCAACATGTACATGATACAAGAATGTAGACACGTGAATGGATCAACTCAAGAAAACAAACATCTACATAACAAATCTCTCCCAGCCAACCATTTTGGACAAACATTTCCATCCCATTCTGTTAATTCCATAGTAAATTTCAACATATAGACTTCCTATATTCTGCCTTAAATTAGGAATACTTTGTACATGGCCATTTAAATGCATTTGGGGAATACGAATACGTACATATTAGATGAATAGAATACCATGTAAAACACCACCTTAAAATTTTGAATCACTTATATATTGCAATTTATATATGTCTAGGTGCACAAGTATTGAATATGCATTTGACCACTTCTATCCACGTTGTTAGATAAAGGTTATGTTTCATACCCTTGCCAGTTCCTACATTATAAACATCAACATGCCCTTATTGAGTTTTATTCAGAGCCTTAACATGAGCATCAACTAAATCACTTACATGGATATAATCCTTGACACATGTTCCATCTTTGGTTTCATAATCGATTCCCTTGATCTACACAGACAAAAAAAATGATAAGTAACATCCAATTTTCCTCGGAAAATATCATGTTAGATTCATGAACATGGTCAACATGTATAGGATACAAGAATGTAGACAAATGAATGGCTCAACTCAAGAAAACAAACATCTACATAACAAATCTTTCTCAACCAACCATTTTGGATAGACCTTTCCAACCCATTCTATTTATTCCATAGTAAATTTCAACATATAACCTAAAATCAGGATGACCTTTTCCTCTAAAATACCACTGTAGTCATCCTTTTGTTAAATTTTCAGCAACATTTGCTTCCCATTTTTATGTTCTTTGAAGTAGAAATTTCAAACTTGACTGGAAACTCTATGTGAACTGTTGAGTTGTTCAAAAGGTTTTTATTATACCTGTAAACCAGGAATGATTCCCATTGCTGCATCAAAACACACACTAGATATACAACCTTGATTTCGCAACTCTGGTATTGGTTCTTCACCTAGCCTTCCTCCAGTACCTGAGCCAATAACATTAAAGTACCTGATACAAGGACATGCAATATTAAAGTTACTGCAGATGTATTTAAACAGACGTATACTATTATGTTGATGTATTTGTAACTTCAGAAGATATTATTCTATGTATAACACTTGTGCTTTGTTATATGTATGATGGAGATGTATTATTCCTCCAATCAGAAGTGTCCTCATTTGTATTTGTAAGTGTCGCAACTTATATTTGATGGGTTATTAGACCACCAGTGTGGCGTCGGCCCTAGTTGAGTTATGTGGTTGGATTATTAGACCTCCTTGGGAGGTCGGCCCTGTTAGTTTATTGGCAGGTCAACTCAGTGTATAAATAGAGAGTGAGTGTGTCTCATTCTATTCATTCACTCACTCATCCAACTCGCATGAGTTGAGAGAGGAGTGCGCACTAGTAGAGGAGGAGTAGCTGCTGGAGTTATCTATCTTGGGTTTGATCATTGTGATCTTGTATTGTGGCTTATTCTATCTCTAAGGAAGTTGTGGGGTTTTTCACCTTCTTGGTTTTCCCCGATGAAAATATGTGTCTCTTGTGTTTATGATTGTTATGCTGTGCTTGTTATTCTCTTAGTAGATCCTAGATAATGTTTTTATTGAAAAATTAACATGGTATCAGATCCGTGCTAAGAAGAAGACACTGTGCAGCTGCGGAAGCTAGGGCTTCTTAATATTTGGGTTTATCTCCTCAGATCATCAAAGGCAGGAGGCTAGGATGAATCTCCTTGGAAGGGCACATCTTTCTGTCGAGACATAATTCAATTCTGAGCACTTTCAATTTTTGGCCCGTCATTGCAGCGGGAAATTAGGGTTTCAGAGAAAGTTGGAATTTTGGAATTCGAGACCACGGATGGATGCCCCTTAATAAAATCGATGTTTAGAGACCAAGATTGAACTTTTTGGTTGGGAAGAAGGCCGAGCTTCATCAAACCCTAAATCGGGATTTTAATCAAAAGGGTGGTAAATTAGGGTTTATGCAAAAGTTGAAATTTTTGGAATTTGTGACCACGGCTGGATGCTCCTAAGAAAAAATGAAGTTTAGAGCACAAGATCGAACCTTTTGGCTGGGTAGAACCCCGGTAAATATCGAACCCTAGTTCGGGATCCTGTCCAGGAAATACATAAGTTTCAAAGGAAATTTTGAGGGGTTAAATTTTGCATATTTCAAAATTGAAGTATACCAGCTTGATCAGCTCAGCAAGGTGCATCTTTCCATCCATTCAGAAGTTTGGAATTCAAATTTTGAATTTTTATGGTTTCTCTAACAAACCCTTATCCATCTCCAGATCCAGTTTTCAACAAATCAAGTGGAAAGATTGTGTACAATCACCTACAAAAGAAGGACTACAACATTTGTTCCAGCAACGAAGTTCAAGAAAACTATCTATTGAAGATATTGAAGAATATGAAGTTCCCAGGATCCGGGATGCAGTAATAGAAGAATTCCATGGTTGAGGAATACTAGTCAATCATGAAGAATGATGTTTGGGATGTGGTCCCAAGACCAAATGGGAAGTTTGTTTTGAGTTCCAAGTGGATCTATAAGATCAAGCATGCTGTAGATGGTAGCATAAAGAAATACCCTGAAGCTATTGTGTGATGCTTCGTCTGAGACGGTTGATGTCACGGTGTATCGTCAGATGATTGGGTCCTTGATGTACTTGACGAACACGAGACTAGATATTTGCTTTGTGGTGAACACCTTGAGCTAGTTTCTGACAGATCCTAGACATGTTCACCCGATTGCTGTAAAGCATATTCTGAGGTACCTGAAGGGTACAATTGATTATGGGCTCAAGTATGATGCGAATCAAAAGTTTAACCTGGAGGGTTATGTTGATTCAGATTGGGTAGGAAGTGCTACAGATAGGAAGAGCACATCAGGGTGCTGCTTATGTATGCGATCAGGTGTGATATCTTGGTTTAGCAGGAAGCAATCCTGTGTAGCATTGAGTACAGCCGAAGCAGAGTATGTCGCAGCTTGTTTGGCTAGTTGTGAGGCAGTATGGCTTAGGAAGCTACTGTCTGAGTTATTTGATCTCCTGTTGGATGCTACGTGTATCTTCTGTGACAACCAGAGTTGTGTGAAGTTGTCTGAGAACCCGGTGTTCCATGACAGGTCGAAGCACATTGAGATCAAATATCATTATATCAAGGATATGGTGCAGAGAGGAGCAGTGAAACTCCTGTATGTTGCGACTAATGAGCATATTGCAGATGTGTTGACCAAACCACTAGCCAGAGTGAAGTTTGAGTACTTCAGAGAGAGGCTTGGTGTTCTTCAGATAGAATATACTTCGAGGAAGAAGTGATGGGACACATTTGCAGGAGCCATTCCAAGCATGGTGGTAGGAGGATCCTCCCATGGCTGTGGATGTAAGCGCTATGTGATGAGCATCAGGAAGATGCTCCAGATGATATGCATCAGGACGATGCTGTGACGATGATCAGGTTGATCATACAATGATGATGTACATCAGGATGATGTGCTATGTGATGATGATCAATATGATCATGAGTATCAGGATGATACTCCGTGGCCATGGACAGATTGTGCAGGTAGCATGTAATAGATCCCTGGGAGATCCGATAGTTTGAGCTTGGATGCTCTTGCGAGGTTTTGCTACAGGTTGGTTGTGGACATATTGTGCAGGTAGCATGTAATAGCTCCTTGGGAGATCCTATAGTCTGTGCTAGGATGATCTTGCGAGGTTTTGATACAGGTTGGCCGTGGACAGGTTGTGCAGATAAGCATATAATAACGCCCTGGGAGATTTGCAGATACTCTTGCCAGGTTTTTCCTATGGCATATAATAGCCCCCTGGGAGATCTGGAAAATGCTCTTTTGAGGTTTTGCTTGGGAGGACATATAATAGCACCCTGGGAGATTTGCAGATACTCTTGTTAGGTTTTTCCTATGGCATATAATAGCTCCATGGGAGATCTGGTAAATGCTCTTGCTAGTTTTTTTCCTATGGCATGTAATAATGCCCTGGGAGATCCGATAGGTTGAGCTGTGTGCTCCTAATCAGTCCTGGGATGCTCTTTCGAGGTTTTTCCATGACCACATGTAATAGCGCCCTGGGAGATCCGATAGGTTGAGCTATGTGCTCATAATCAGTCCTGGGATGCTCTTTCGAGGTTTTGTGGTGGTCACATGTAATAGCTCCCTGGGAGATATTGCCGGTCGTGCTTAGGCACATAAAGGATCCTGGGATACTCTTTCGAGGTTTTTTTGATGCACGTAATTAGTCCTGGGATCCACAGTATGGCCAAAGATGATGAAGACCTACAAAAGGCTAGGCCTACATCCAACATGAAAAAGGGCTGGCTTTGTAGAACTTCCTATGACGAGAAGAATTGAGAGATAGCCTAGAGATCGAGATGACGAGTACAGCAGTAGTGACGATGATCCAACTCCAAAATTGAAGACTTGTGCTGATATGTATTGATGACCTGTGTCTAGAGAATACCTTCCTATTTAAGAGGGAGTGTTGATGTATTTGTAACTTCGGAAAATATTCTTCTATGTATTACACTTGTACTTTGTTATATGTATGATGGAGATGTATTATTCCTCCAATCAGAGGTGTCGTCATTTTCATTTGTAAGTGTCGCAAGTGTCACAAGTGTTGCAAGTGTTGGAACTTATATTTGATGGGTTATTAGACCACCAGTGTGGGGTCGACCCTAGCTGAGTTATGTGGTTGGGTTATTAGACCTCCTTGGGAGGTCGGCCCTATTAGTTTATTGGCAGGTCAAGTCAGTTTATAAATAGAGATTGAGTGTGTCTCATTCTATTCATTCACTCACTCATCCAACTCGCATTAGTTGAGAGAGGAGTGCGCACTAGTGGAGGAGGAGTAGCTGTTGGAGTTATCTATCTTGGGTTTGATCATTGTGATATTGTATTGTGGCTTATTCTATCTCTGAGGAAGTTGCGGGGTTTTTCACCTTCTTGGTTTTCCCCGAGGAAACTCCGTGTCTCTTGTGTTTATGATTGTTATGTTGTGCTTGTTATTCTCTCAGTAGATCCCAGATAATGTTTTTATCGAAAAATTAACATATGATAGCTGTGTATGTACTTTGTCAATTGGAGTTGTAATGCTTAAATTTTATTTGTAAATTAAATTAAGCCAACAAACAACAATAGTGCATGACTGTGCAGCATTATAATTACACTAGAAAACATTTTATACATAAAAATACAATATAGCTGTCTGCATTTATAACTACTCAGCAGCCATAATAGGCATTTGAGACTAGCAATGCACAACCATACTTGACACTGCAGATCTTATGCACTTAAAACATAATAAGTCATTGGGTATAAAAGCAATCACTACTGCTGGTTGAAGTTCAAAATGCCTACACTTTGAAATATTTGAGACAATCAAAATATTTTGGCTTGTATTCTATCACTGAAAATAACAGAGTATCAATCAATAAATATTTATACTTCCCATCTACCTCAGCCACTGATTGTAAATATATTCATAAAATATTATTCACCTCCCAAGTCTAACCTCTTAAGTAACAACATCCTTACCAAAAAATGCATATTGTGATGCATACAACTGTACAACAAGGGAACGTTCTTTTGCTAAAGTCTTTGGATCCTTTGATTCCTCTATCGTCTAAGATAATTGAGTTCCTTTGACATCTTCAAAGTCATTCATCTTGATTTATTTTAGCTTAGAATGGAACTGTATATCCACAGTAATTGCTACTCAACCTCACTTAACCTATCCTTAATCATTTAAACCCTTAAAATCCCAATCTAGCAGCTTCTTACCAAATATGCCCTAAATAAATCTCAAAGTCGTGTATCCTGTCAGATACAAAAATAATAAGCATAAAAAAAAACTTGAAAAATGCTCCCTTAAACTTTTACAAGCAGCAGAATCTATCCTATGGCAATACAATACAATATTATACAATGATGAAAACATATATGTATATCCCACAAAGAAACAAAAAAAATATTTGTAGCAGTAGAGCACCTGCACGCTACACTAAAATGCAAAATCTTCTGAATCTTCCATCACACAGAGCTCTTTACCTCAATCCAACTCCTGAATCTTGCTCAATTTGAACTACAACTTCCAAAAGCTGAGGGGCATAAATAAAGAAACAACAAATCATCCCCAGAAATTAGTCTTATTATCTACGACTTCCAAAAATTATAACAAAAAGATGCCAAAACCTTCCCCCCCAAAAAAAATTATTACCAAACTTTTCTCCAATTCGAATCTGAGACTTGGAGTTTCTAATAATATGCAAAACATGGTTGTGGGACAAAGAATAAAAACTTTATGCAGAATTTGAACCTTGGAACCTTGAAATAGGAAGATGGCTCCAATAAATCCGAGGTGATTTGGATTGCAATTGTAGCAAATCATGGAACTTTTGATCTGACTAGGGTTTTATAGAATCCCTCCCCGCAACATTGAAAGTATGACATTGAATTTTACCTGTATCTTTTTATTTCATTAAAAACCCATGACCTCTGCACGGTCCCATTTCTACCGTCGATCTACTTTGTTTCCAACAACATTCTTTTTCATAGGGTTACCTGGGAATATCGACCAACAATCAAGATGATTCATTTTAGATTCAAATGGATTTAGCTTTTAGACATTTAATTAGAACTTCGCAAACATTTCATTTTTATTACAAAATTTAAAACGAGAGATATATTCATATATTTAACTGCAAAGTCATCTTTTGGACAAATAAAAAATATGGTCATACTTTGATTCCTTAAAAAAATAACATAATAACAAAATACTAAACATATTTGGACAAATAAAAATATGGTCATCACAGGCAAACATTTACAATAAATTAACCCCCAATATCATATGGAATTGGCAAATTTTGAATTATGGAAGGAAGAAAAAGTTAACCCTAGAGAAAGGCATGTGGAAGGGGGTGAGTAGTAGAAAGGGGTATAGGATAAGGCCTTTTTATTTAGAATTTCTTTTCTTCTTTGCGTTTTAATGAAAATTTTGGAGACATATGGAAGAAGGGTATGTGGCTATGCCATAAATGGGGGACTTATTTAAAAGGAATGTTCATAACATGTAGAATGGGTAAAAGGGACAGAGGCCGGTTAATTAAAAGGGACCCATTTTAATTAATGTGGGGAAAGAGATTGTTGTATATTTCTAAAATTATAATCATAAAAGCGGAATAGAAAAATTTAAAATATTACTATTTGGGGAATAGAATTTTAGAAGGGGTAAATTATAAAGATGAGAGTTTTAATATAAAAAGGAGGGTTTTTTTAAAATGGAAGATATAGGCCTTTTTTTCTCCATAGGAACACCAAGGTGGTATTTCTAACATTCTAGACATAGGCATGATGAGTTGGCATCCATAGACAAGATCAACAAATTAACTGGGAGGCACAGAACAGGTGGATTTCAACTAATGTGATGCAAAAGTTGACTCTTACTTACCGAAAATTCAACTGAGTGTTGAAAGGGTCAAACAATGATTATTTTGGCCAAATGAATTATGAGCACAATAAGTAAGATAAGTTGAACACAATGGTATAAAATTCAAGACATGATGACACTTTTAACGAGAAATGACCAATCTCCGAGACACGGCACTAATTGGTCTATCATGACGAGACGCAACTTGGAAAGTCTGTCGAAGGGGTCATACAAAAGCGTAAATGGATAAACGAGTATGGATGTGATAAGCATATCTCCCTAGACACGATTGTGCAGATGGAATGATTTTACAAAAAGGTTCACTAGGTTCGCCTCTGATGTCATTTTTCGACACTTCGAAAACATCTCGATATAGAGACCCCTAAGCTAATTTGGTGTCAATTGCTGAGTTGTGACACATGAGGGGTTCTACAATTTACTAAATTTTAACATTGTGGATGGATTCAAATATCCCTACATGGATTCAGAGACCCCTTTTTAGTAGGTTTCTTTGAATCCATCCACAGTGTTAAAATTTAGTAAATTGTACAAATTCATTGTCAAAATTGCAATTTTCCATTGTCGGAGTCACATAACTAAAAATGACCAATTGTTATGTGTTCATTTTTAGTTTAGTTATGTGGTACTTGCGATCTCTCAGCTTGGGATGGTTTTTATTAATGCTTGTATCATAGATGTATTGAAAAATTAATTATGATACCTTGGGAAGGATGTAAAGCTTATAATCAAATTGCTTCTACTCCAATAACAAAAGACTACGTATAAGGTTGTTAATGTAAGTGGTGCAAATCTGCTTCATGCATTAATGATGAGCTGTGACACACGATGGGGTCTACAATTTACTAAATTCTAACATTGCAAATGGATTCAGAGACCCCTTTCTGGGGGATCTCTGAATCCATATGCAGTGTTAGAATTTAGTAAATTGTACAAATTCATTGTCAAAATTGTAATTTTCCATTGTCGGAGTGGCACAATTAAAAATGATCAATTGTTATGTGGTCATTTTTAGTTTAGTTCTTATCCTGTGAACAAATTGGTCATTTATCTTGGTCATTTTTAGTTTAATTCTTATCTCGTGACCAAATTGGTCATTTAACTTGGTCATTTTTAGTTAGCTCACTTAAAATTTCTCAATTTTGGTCATTTATCCTTTGAAAAAACTGTGGTGACCAAATTTTTTGGTTGCTTGGTCACTTATCTCTCATTTTGTACTAGTGATTAATTGATGGAAAATGGAATTCTAAGGATAGTGGAGGAATTAAAAAAAAGGCAGAGTGCTAGCTCAATGAATTGAACTTTTGTAGCACTAATTCTAAAGAATAACAATCCATAAGGTTTTGAAGATTATAGAGCAATCTCTCTATGTAATACAATATACACAATAATAGCCAAGATCATTGCTTCATGGTTAAATAAGTTTTTATTTTTATTTTTATTTTTATCAGACTCCATATCACCAGCATAGATCCATCTTAAATCCATATCTATCAAGCACCGAGAGGGATCCAATTTCTTGAGGTGTATTTCTTTTTTAAAATTTAAACTCAAGAAATTTGATCTCTCTTGATTGATAGATCCGGGTTTAAGTTTTAAATTTTTATTTTATAAACGAACATCTATTTTTTAATTACTTTTCATAATATTTTATTTTATGAACAAACATGGATTTTTTTTAAATACTTTCCATAATTTAATTTTTTATTTTATGAGCCGACATGAATTTTTTTAGTTATTTTGTTAGTAACGTTACATGACACACTCACACATGTTACAACATCTCCCCCATACTGGGTTGTAGAGCCCCTCGTTTCACTCGGTGCAACAAGAACGATTTGAATTAGTATTCAACAAACAAATTCATGATGTTCTAGGGGTGGCATAAGAGGGATTTCATTTCATAAAGACACAAAGATCCTGGTAGTGGTTATAAACTAGACCTATCAAAACCTTATGATAAGGTACGTTGGCTGTACTTGAAACTAATATTGATTCACATTGGAATGTGTCTTCAGATTGTAATTTGGATTATGAGATGCTTTCCCATAGTCTAGTTTGGTGTTCTAATAAATGGATCAACATCTAATTTCTTCTATCCATCTAGAGGACTAAGACGAGGTTTTTCAATGTCACATTTTATCTTTCTCTTGGTAGGTGAAGGTCTAAGTAGGGAATTAAAGAAGAAAAAGAGAAGCCTGGATCCATTAATGGAATAAAAATTGGTAGATCTTTGACACTATCAGACTTTTTATTTGTTGATGGTGTAATTTTATTTGGATTGGGCACAATGAGAGAAGATCAAGAATACAAAGTGATTTTAAACCAAACTATAGAGCAACAATGGTGTAAGTAAATAGCAATAGATCAAATATGATCTTCAGTACCCCAATGGAGGAGCAAGAATAAATGATCATACAAACTCTATAGTTCAAAGAATCCCTATTTGACAATGGAGTGAAATTTTTAGGCTTCATGTTAAAGCCTAATGATTATAGGGTGAGAAACTAGAATTAGCTTTATGAGAAGATAAAAAAATGAGTGTCATTCTAGTGTTATAGATGGCTTTCTAGAGGAGGAAGATTAAATCTAGTAAAATCAACTCTAGAGGCAATTCTTGTATACGAGCATTCTTCAGTTTACATACCTAGAGAGATGTTAGAAAATATAAGAAGAAATGTTTTTGTTTCTTGTGGATATGGAAGAAGGATAGGGAACATGTTACCTTAGTAAAATGGAATAGGATTGCGAAACCTAAAGAAGATGGAGGTTAGTGACTAAAAAACATTCATCTTTTTGGATAATATTTGGTAGGCAAGAGCCTCTAGAGGCTATTAAAAGGACTCTAGAATATTGTAACAAGGAAAAAATACATTGAACCATTGTCTATTGAGGATTGGATAAGGGAATTAGTAAAACCTATAGCATGGGCTTCATTAATATGAAAGGCATTAGTTAAAGCCTTTCCAATTGTAGGTATATGGTTGGCTTGGAAGGTGAGAAATGGGGTCGAAAGTGAGAATATAAAGTGTTGATGGCATTTTATTACTAGGGAGTGCAAAAATAACCTACTTAAGGATTGTGTGGCTTAAGTAGTAGACAAAATAAACAAGTTAAAAAATCCATCCACAAATAAACCCTTCCCTACTCCATCTTATGCAAAATAAAGGATATTAAATAATAACATGCATCCAATAAACTAAAGCACAAGGTATAACAAAGAATGTGAGTAACTTTATTGCCAATGGAAATGATAACTTACAAGTAACCACCTCAAAATAGTTATATATGCAATGTGGACTCCAAAACCACCTAGAGGGAGGGCCCTTTGCTTCCTCATGTACTCCACTCTGAGCTTTGGTGGTAGAAACTAAATCTCAATGTGGTAGAAAGAACAAGCTAGGATGCAAATTCTCTCTCATGGAATTTCGACAATGTAACCTTGTAATGAGTGATGGATGAAATGGTTAACCAAAATAGCTTTATTTATAGGTGAAATAGTGGACCTCCCTTTAGAGTTAGCTTTAGTGCGAATGATCCCATTTTATTAATGAAGAGTAGGATAAGGATAATTAATGAAGACTATATCAAACCCTATTTTTGAAATAACGTCTTGATAAGGTCCACTTTTGGCTATTACACCATTTTGGAAAGCGCACAATATTAATGAGTCAAAAAATATGAATTTTCCATTTTTAGACAATAATGTAGATTTTTAAAGATTAGTGCATATGTTGTGCACAAAAAAGGCTAAATACTATGTTACCTAGGTCAACTTTTGTTAGAAAAACAGGATCGCAAAGAAATAACAATAAACATAAATGAAAATATAATCACACACACATTACAAGAGAGACACAGATATATCGTGGTTCACCCAACTTGGGCTACATCCACATTGAAGTTGCCAGTCCTTATTATTATTTCGTCCAGCAAAGTGAAGGGATACAACCTGTAGCACAACTGGTGCACTTCCTCTTCACTGTCTTACAGTCTCTCTTCTTGATCTCAGAGATCTTTACAATGCATAAAACCTAATACATCATTAACCCTAGCCATATTACAATGGCTTTCTTTTATAGGCGAAATACAATGGGAAAATACCACGGGTTACCCAAAACCATGGGCCCGAAAACAGCTAGCGAAAATAGCCCCAAAATTTTTTCTCGAGGGCTATGCCCCCGAACCCCCATTTTCTCAGGGGCGTTGACCCCGAACCCCCATTTTCTCAGGGGCGTTGACCCCAAACCCCCTTTCTCGGGGGCATTGCCCCTGAACCCCCTAGGGTCGTGTCGGGACCATAACCAAACCTGGGGTATGGACACAGCTGAATAATAATATCTCTGAATCTATATATCAGGCTCCACAACCAACAACTTTGTGGCTTGACTCAGCTCATGAAGGCAAGATTGAAGTCATGTGATGATGGAATGGTGGAAATGAGGGCTAAGGCTGCCAGAGGGATGATTTTAGCTTAAAGTACTCATGGCTGAGTAGGTGAGAAAAATCAGGCTCATAACAATTGTCCCCCTAATGTACGCGGTTAGGAGCACATCGTATGGCCAAAATACATCACAAGTTTCTTTTGGCTAGACCATGGGAAAAGAACCACATAATCAATTAGTAAAAGCAGTCAAATAGGGAGGACAACCCCCATAGGAATCTGGAGAACCACTTGTAAACATCCAACCAATGGGGTAAGGTGTGTAGATAATCTCAATATCAATGAGGTGGGCATAACCATGCCCTTGTAACTATATTAGTACAAAGTGGGATATGGAATCAAGAGGCCAGATGAAAGTATAAAAGCATGCCATAGTGTAATACACAATAAAATAGGATTAAGAGGCCCGATCCAAGTACATCAAGGTGGATAGTATCAAATTTGAGCTAAATACATGGGAAGGAATGATAACAATTGGAGAAATTCTAGATCACAACAACGTGGCTCACAACATGCTCAATAGGGGCAAACAAATCCATAGAATTTCAATTGAAGCTAGATCACTATCGCTAACACAACCTAGAAAATACTGCCAAGCAGTCTAATTGGTGGCTCCCAAATGGACTAAAAATGAATTGAATCAAGGGATAAAAAAGAACTGAATCGAGTCACACCTATCTAGGTTCTTTAGCCAACTAAAATATTGAAACCAACCATAATGTATGATTTTCAATAGTGCAATAATGAGTTGGACTCGACCATGTTACTCCCCTTGCCTAGTTTTAGGTAACCCACTAATGAGGAAAATGGGGCCAAGGTACATAATTCCTCTATACCAAACCCCTAAAGTATGAGTGCTAAAGGCGATAAGGAAATGTCCATTGGAAGAAAATAATAAGGGAACCTTTGCATACTAGCATGGGGTATGAACATAGATAATAAATGGAACCACTTATGATTGAGACAATAATACATGAGTGGGTCAAAGAGTGATGGAATCAAGACTTCCTTTGTTCATAGCATAATAGTAAGGTTGAAATGGTAGCATATATCTATATATAAGGAGAATAATCAATAGTGGCAACGAGCACATGAGACAATTGAAGGGTAAATATAGTTGAGAACTAGGGAAGGTAAACTAAAATGAGTGAGACTTAATGTGCTCTATAACTAGTATCAATATAGAATGTGGATTGAAACAATGAATCTAAGGGTGACTCATCAAAGATTAATTTGAACAAAGGTGACTAGAGGTTGCCAAAATAAATTATATACATTGTAGGTGTATTGATGGGCACTTTTGATGGTTTCCTGAAGAATAAATGAATTGGGATAATGGTACAAACAAGGAGATAAGTTCCCCAAACATGACCAGATGAATCAATCATGAGAGAATTATGGCAAGTGGAAGTAAATCAGGGGTGGGAACTAATGGGAATATCCAGGGTAGATGAATGGAGACAAAACATTGCAAATGGTCTTCACAATATGGTTGAGGCAAAGGGGAAATGACATATAAAGTGAAGCAAAGAATGGAAATAGAATAAGAACTACAAGGGAAAAACAATAGAAATGATTGAAACATAAAAGTCGTTTCTAATAAATAAATTGGTGATTTATCGTTTAGATGCAAACATAAATATGATATAGTTGTTCTTCACAAATATGAATTATCCACCTAGTCTTTGTATTAAACATGAAAGATTACGATTTTATTTTATTTTATTAAAATCATATATATATGGTTTTTTTTCCATAAAAGTATTTGTAACATTCAACTTCTAATTGATGTTATCTATATATGTAGGCTTCATGTATGGGGTTTTGGTAGGTTTCTTTAAGAAATCACTTTAATCCTCTGGTAAAGCCTCAATGATGACTATCATGGCATACTAGCTTTCTTCTAGATACATAGTTGCATTGAAACTATCTTTTTGCTTCTAGAGTACAACCTTAAATTGGTTCTGATTTGTTAAGATCCCGTCTTCTTTAGATGCAAGGAAGCAAGGTAACAACCCAAGACCCAAAAGGAGTTTGGTGAGAATGGAATTCAATGCCTTTACGAATCACTAGTGAGTTATTATAGGAGGGAATATTTTGTTCACATAATCATGCAACTGCACGTCAAAGCCTTGAGATTGCAAAATTTTTCTTACTTTATGTGAGATTTTTTGGAGTTGCATCATGTTGAAGTTTAGAAATGTTCCAAGGTTTTGAGTGAACACTCCACCATCATTAAGGGATCCAAACATATCTATATAATAATAAAAAGAGTGAGGAATAATAAATAGAGGATGAGAAAAATAGATTTTAGGATTTAGCTTGAAGTGAAAATTTAATAAAATAATGAGATGGGAAATAATAAGAAGCATAAAAGTAAACAAGAAGAGGTAAATGGTAAATTCAAGATATTATAAGATGAGTAAGGATTATATGATAAAAGAAAAATAAAATTCATTATTTTCTAATATAAAAAGCCATCGAGAAAAATTCCAATTAAAAAATTTAAAATTTTAATCTTATACTCCCCGTCTAGAGTTACATATTACCTCCGTTTGAATTAAAGTGTAGGAGATGGATCTGGTTAGGGTTTGGTTGGGGTTCGACTGGAGTTTCCCCGGGACATTTTGCAGAAATGGACTGAAGTGTTGGGCAAATAAGGCATTTTTTCTGAGCAAACTCGACTTGGAGTCAAGATGGTTCACTTGAACTATCCCAGTACTAGCCAAGTATAAAAAAAGTGGGAATTTTGTATGTCCGTAGGTTTCTCTCGAAAAGCCTATATTTGTTATTTTCAACATTTTTCTGTGGTTGTCCTTTATCGGGTCCATTTTTTCGATTTTTTTGGTTTGTTTTTTTCTTTACTTGGTGCTAGCTCCCACTTTTTTTGGCTGTTCCTGGTTTACTTTGGGGAAATATCTGATATAAGTGGGATCCAGGGTGGCACTTACCAATATTCTGCAGGGCCAACCCGTTTATTTTAATATACATGTCCTTTGACTTGTCTGGAGATGATAGTTGGCCCCATCGATCATTGTACTTGGTAACTGATGGATGCTGGTCACAGTGGGTGCTATGGGTCTCCTTCCTGACATAGTGGGTTTTGTTTCGCCATCTACTGACGTGAACGCTCATTCCCCTCTTTCTGCTACTGTTCGGGGAGGGTTTCTTCCGGGTGAAACTACCAATTTTTACAACTTACTGTAAAACCCTGTTCATGCTAAAGAATGGCCTAAATGGTTCAAAGGGGATAAGGCTAGGAAGCGACGACATGTTAAAGCCCTAAATGTTCATGAGGGTTTAGACCGCTTCATCATTCCTTTGTATTCTAACCTGGATCACATAGAAATGCTGACATCCAGGGCCATCGCCGGGAGGCTGGAATTCACAACTGGTGACTAGAAGGAGTTAGTGGAGTGGGTACGAAAGCATTGGATGCCAGTTGTTGGGGATATGCCGCGGGTTCTGCAACTTATTAATGGATGAGTAATGTTTATTTTCTCCAATCCTGAGCATGTGGGATGCATATTGAAGTGCTTCTGGTGTTTCAAAGATGGGTCTTTTTGTCTAAAAAGATGGCATGTAGCTTTTGACCCATTACGGGAAGTGCAGAGTATTCGTCACCTTTGGTTACTTATGCCTGGTCTGCCAATAGAACTGTGGACTGAGAACATTTTGATTGGCATAGCTAATTTCATGGGGAAGTTTGTAAGATTGGACAATTGCTCTCTCTATGGGTTTGATCGTCGGTCAGTGAAAGTGATGGTTGCCTTTGAAATGGAAAAAGGTCTTCCTGCGGAGGTTGAGTTAGAATGGGGTTCTAAAGTATGGCGCCAGTGTCTGGATTATTTTAAGGTTCCTTTCTGGTGTTTCCTTTGCCAGCAGACAAGACATACGAAAGTTCACTGTCCAGTACTTTCAACTCCTACCAATTTTGCGAAGGTTCAGACGCCTGCTACTATTGGTGACACTCTGGCCATATCATTAGACAATGCTGAGCGGACTCCGGTGTTGGGTAAGTTAAAAATTCCCGCTATCCCCAATTTTCCTGATATATCTAATGACGAGATGAATGTGATTTTGGATGCGGAAGCTGTTCTAGATAGGAAATTGGCTTCGGGTGATATTGTCTTGAAATTGAACCCGCAGTGGATTTGCCTCACTTGAGAGAGGGTTCCATCTGTGATAAGCCCAAAGCTCGTCATGACCTCTTTGGGGAGGGTTCTGGGTTTTCATTGGATGATATAACTCCACCAGCCAATTCTGTCTTGGGGTGTTCTTTGAATTGTCCCGGGGAGTGATCTGTGGGAGGGGGTCTGGCTGATTTGAAGAGATTGAATCTGGATTCTGCTAATTCTGAAGATTCGTTGATCTTGGGGGCAGCTGGTTATGGGAATCAGGAGGGGGAGGTGTCTATCACCCCTTTACCTATCTTCTCCAAAAACCCCTCTTCTAATCCTTCAGTTCATTCGTTGAATTCAACTCGTTTCCGTAATGTAACATTAAGAAAAGCTCGTAAGAATGGTAGGATGCTGGATGTTTTGGATGGGGATGATATTCAAGGACATACTCCTATTTCGGAGAGAATTGATATGGTGGAAGGTAAGGTGGGAAGTTCTGTTCATGCTGGGGACCTTAGAGATGTTTCCCCCTCCAATAGGGTTCCCTAATGTCTATTTGATCTATGAATATCCGTGGTTTGGGTAGGGCTGCGCGAGTTAGGGCCCTAGCAAACATTATTTCTACTACTCGTCCTTGTATTATTTTACTGCAAGAAACCATGTGTGAGGATATTGTTGCCATTTCTAAAGTTGCTGGTATTGTGGGGGGTTGGGAAATTTCTGCAGTTAGCTCCAATGGGATGTCGGGCGGTTTGTTGGTGGCTTGGGATCCTAGTTTTTTCTCCTTTCTGGTTTATAAAACTACATGGGGTATACTCCTGGAAGGTTTCGGTAAAGATGATGATCTTCCTCTCTCTATCTTAAATTGCTATGCCCCCTATAAGCACCGTGAACCCTTCTGGAATGGATTACAAAACTCTGGACTGTTGGATAAGGATAATATTATTGTGGCTGGAGATCTGGACTTTACTCGACTTGCATAGGAAGTTTGGGGGTCAAATGCTCAGATGGATACTATGGAAAATTATTTCTCTGAGTTTTTAATGCATAACGATTTGATTGATGTATGTACAGGTGTTCTTTCCCCTACTTGGTCCAATGGCAGAAGAGGACTAGAATGTATTCATAAAAGGCTCAATAAGTTTTTGGTTAAATCTACACTGTTGGAAACTTGTAGTTGATACCGCTCTTGGGTTGGTAAAATCAAGATATCTGACCACTGGCCAATTTATTTGCAGCTGGTTGAGGGTGCTGTTAATCAAAATTACCCTTTCAAATTTGATAGTTCTTGGCTATCCAATGAGGCTTTTGTGCTTTTTGTAAAGGACGTATGGCATAATTTGAACATCAATATGGATTTAAATCCAGTGGACTGTTTCTGCTCAAAGTTAAAGGTTCTAAAGGGGAAGGTTACTAATTGGATTCATCAGAGGAAGCAGATGGATAGGCAGAAATTATTGGATGTGGAAACGCATCTACAGTTTCTTTATTCCTATAATCTGGACATTCCACTTGATAGTTACAATTTTGAACATTTGAAGCATTTAGAAGCTGAAAAAGAGAGTATTTTTTTGAAGGAAGAAAAGGAGTGGAGATTAAAAAGCCATGCATTATGGGTGCAATCTGGGGATAAAAATACAAGATTCTTTCACTCCTTTGCATCGGCCAGGAGGAATAACAACACAACATGGAAGATGGAGGATGGGGAAGGCATTGAAGTTTCTGGAGAGAAAGATCTTAAAAGTTTGGCAAAAAACATTTTTGCAATATCTATTCGGATGATAAAAGTTGTGACCTACTCTTTCAACTACAGGTGGCCAGACTTTATCCTAGATTTTTTGAGGATGAGGAGGCGGCTGATTTATGCAGGGAGGTCACGTTGGAGGAGGTGGAAAGTACTCTCAAACTATTTGCTAAAGAGAAAAGCGTTGGGCCTGATGGATGGACTGTTGATTTATTTTTGAATTTCTTTGACATCATGGGTGATGATATTTTGAAGATGGTGGAATACACCAGGTCACAGGGTTACATTTCGGTTGCTTTGAATTCTACATTTCTTAACCTTATTCCTAAAGTCAATGATCCGAAGTCATTTGGAGACTTTAGGCCTATTGCATTATGCAACCTTGCTTATAAAGTTGTTTCAAAGATTATTGCTGGTTGGTTGAAGCCTGTTCTGTCGAGATTTATCTTTCCTGAACAGTTTGGATTTTTATAGGATCGTCAGATACATGATGCTATGGGTATTACACAGGAATTACTCCATACTGTTAAGTCTAAGAAGCAAAAGGCTATCGTTCTAAAAATGGATTTAGAGAAAGCTTATGACAAAGTTAGCTGGGATTTTCTTCGGATTATTCTGATACAAATTGGGGTTCCTGCACTTGCTATCAGATGGATTATGGCGTGTGTGAATTCTACAGGTATTGTTGTTCTGGTTAATGGTGCCCCTACCTCTTTCTTCAGCTGTTCTAGAGGTATTCGTCAAGGCTGTTCGATGTTCCCGTTATTGTTCCTGCTGGTTATTGATGGATTGAATAGGCTCATTAAGAAGGCTCAATTGGAAGGAAAAATCAAAGGTCTGAAAATCTCTAATGATTTATCAGTCACACATGCCCTGTTCGTAGATGATGTTTTAATTGCAGGTTCTGACTCGGTGGATGAGTGGATGGTGTATTAGGGAATTATAGATCTCTTTTGCAGAGCCTCTGGGATGAAGGTTAGTCTGCACAAGTCTTATTTATATGAGAATATTATTGGGCCTGATAAGTTACGCATTATTCAAACATTGCTGCCTTATAAATGCTGCAAGATGGTTGATGGATTTACATATCTTGGTTTTTATCTCAAACCGAATGGCTCCCTTAGCAAAGATTGGAAATGGTTGATACAAATTTTTGAGGCTCATATTTCCCACTGGACATATCGCCTCTTATCTATTGGAGGTAAGCTCACTCTACTCAAATATGTGCTTATCGGGACTCCTGTCTACTGGTTTTCTCTACTTCCTGTTCCCTATTCTATGCTCAACTCGTTGAGAAAAATTATCTTTAACTTCCTATGGATTGAGGGTCTGAAAAAATCATACTTAACGATGATTGGATGGGAAAGGATCTCTCTTCCGTCTATCTCAGTTGGATGGGGGATAAGGGATCTATCGGTTTTTAGTGCTGATCTTCGATTGAAGAGCCTACAGAGGGCGTTATTTAGTAACTCGTTGTGGTCGAAGGTTATTCATAAAAAATATGTTAAAATCAAGATTTCCCATTGGCTCAGGACGCCTAGAAAAATTGTTCGTGGGGTTTCTCCGGTTTGGAATGGTTTCACGAAAGTTTACTGTTGGCTTGCGGTGGAGCTTTGCTGGAAAGTTGAGAATGGGCAAGATGTGGCTGTTGGCGTGGACCCTATTGTGGGGATTCCAAATAACTTTCAACTCTTGAATGAGCTTTTACTGGCACTCAGGAATGCTGGAGTTTTAACTTTGATCTCTATTGTAAAAAATAATCTGCAGGGATATTGGTTTGACGCTTCAGATTTGCATCTTGCTCAGGATATTTGCTGTGAATGGGAGAGATATGTGCTTTCATTAAACAATGCTGGGGTACGTATTGGTTCTAAGGAAGACTCATTGGTTTGGGCTGGCAATGCGGCCATTGGTAAGATCACTGCTAGTTCTGCATATGACTATATTATCAAGAGGAGGTGCATCTTCCCCAATCATTGGTGGTACAAGGTAATTTGGTATTGGCATATACCGCTTAAACTCAAATGCTTCTTCTAGTTTGTGCTTATGGATAAATTAAAAACATGGGACAATCTTATAAATATGGGATGGAGCGGACCAATTTAACCTTTGCATTATTTGTAAGAATGCTGCTGAATCTTCATCTCACCTGTTTTTGGAATGCTCTTTTACTATTTCTCCGTGGAAGAAGTTTTATCAGTCCTTGGATATTTCTGAGTGGTGGGTTGGAAGTAGTATTGAATCTAGCTTACATACATGGATTAAGAGATGCAAGACTTTCACGACCCTCCCTATATTTATTTGCTGGGCCATATGGGGGGATAGAAACAAAGCAATCTTTGAGAATCGGGTTCCCAATATTGACAACACTTATAATTCTGTGTTATCTCTCTTTTTAAAGTATCATATTGATGAGGCTACTTCTGTCAAGCGGGACATTGGACATTTTCAGCTATCTTTTAATGAACCAGCACTATTTTTTGATGGGGCTACAAACATGGGAAATTGTGGCGCTGGGGGCGTTATCTTCCTCAATTCGGATCACTATTTTAATCTCCGTTTGAAGTGTGGTCAAGGCACGAATATGAAAGCGGAATTATTATCCCTCTGGTGTGTAATTCGTGTGGCTAATATCTTTGGTTTGGTAAGGGTTAATATCTTTGGGGACTCTCGTGTCACTATCAAATGGGCTAGAGGAGAATTTGACTTGAAGGTGCTGAACCTGGTCAATTGGTGCAACAGAATTAAATCTGAAATGAGATCCTTCAGTGCTATATCTCTGGAGCATATCTATCGTGAATATAATACTCAGGCTGACCAGCTGTCCAAGCAGGCATTGGAGGGAGAGGAGGGAATCTTACAGTGGGATGAATTTAGTGAAGATTGTCTTATTGATTCTGGCACTATGTACTTTCTCTGTTAGAAGACTATTATGGATATTCTCTCTTTTTGGGATATTGTATTTCCTCTTTTTTGATTGTTGCAGATGATAATCGTGGATAGCTATGTTATCATTTTTAAGAAGATAACAGTTTGTACCTGGACATCATTTACTATTTGATTCCATTTTTTGAATAACAATAGTATGCTTTTTTTCGCAGGAAAAAAATGAATGGATTGATTGACTTTATAAAATACACCAGTACAAAGCTTTGCCTTATTCAAAGTATGATAGGTATAAGTACAAATCTATTTAAATTCCCCCTATATGGATTACGGTAATTCATAAAATTTGTAATGGAGTAGTGATTTATTTAGACGTTATAAAATACATAAGTACACATTTTTGTCTTCTTGAATGTATAATAGGTATATGTACAAAGATTTGTTAGCCTGAGCTGAGAATTCATAGTTGGAGTTTTTAGGATTTACTGGAGTATTTGGGATTTGTGTAGACATCTTGTCAATGTTTCAAGCTATCTACCTATGGATCATCACATGTAGATGGCTCAAAATGTTGACAAGATGTGTACACAAATCGAAGATACTCCAACAAATCCTAAACACAAAGCTTTATTTTTAGAGCTTTATTATTGCTGGGAATGAAACATGATCTCTAATCTAGCATTATAGATAACTAATTTTTTGTTAGAATGTAAATATAATATGAATGGGAGAAGGGGGATATTGATCCATACATATGTGTGCATAAGCAATTTTATGTATGTTTCACATGTTTCATTTATAATTTTTTTTAAGCTTTTTAAAATTACAGTTAGGTGTTAATTGATGAGCTTTGTGGGGAAAGATGGGTAGGTTTAGAGGACCTTCATGATGGTAAAGGAGCAATTGGAATTCTTTGAATACCCATATGATGGGTACTAAATCTAGATATCTCCCCCCGTATGCTCTTGATTGGGGCCTGATACTAGAAAATCTACACATCTAGGCACACATCCCTTGGAATTTGACACCCTAGACACCTTAGGATACGTCATAAAGGGGATTGAACATGATCACTTAAGGTTTAATAATGACCGTTAGTCCTAACCAAATATTGCTACTATACACCCAGATCGACCTATGGCAGGATCCCCTCACCTCCTTCAACCTTTTGGAGGGACAATTAGGAGGAATGTGTGTGATGGCCACAATCAAGATCTACCCTATTCAAGGTGGACTACAATTGTTGATCTAGAATCATTGGGATACACTTGTAAGGTTCTGGAGGATTCGCCTGGAAACATTCCATCTTGCTCCCCTTTTCTAGAACCCCCCTCTTGAACCATAGTTTTTTGGATGAAGACATTTTTCTTTGGTGTAGAGGGTTGCATTTGAAGAGTTTTTTCTTGAACAAAGTTATCACGGAGAACATTGACCTAGCTTCAATTAGTGGAGCGCATATCCATTGCATGCTTGAAATCACAAACTCTAGTTTTTCGTGGGAGAATGGCGTTGTTTTGATAGAAAAGAGTTGGAAAAAAAATAAAGTTATTAGAATGAAAAAGGAACCGATCAAGCTGGTATTAGGCATGGAGGTAAAACTAAATGATGCTATGGATACTAGAGAAAGAGAATTGGTTGGTAGGGTTAGTGGATATCACATTGGGATTCACTCCTTAAATTCCTAGGCAACCAATGTTATTCAACCAAAGTTGGACTATGCACCAAGGTGTCTTAATATTTCTAAATATTAGATTTCCCTACAATTCAAGAAAAAACATAACTAGGAATCTATTTCCATAAGAATTTGAAAAATTGGTCAATGCCCTAGCTCATTGCAAAACTGGGCGTTGTCCTTTAACACCATGTTTGAAAGGGTCAATCAATGCTTGGTTTGGCTTGGCATGTCAAGCTTGCCTCTTATCTTTTGGTTATATGACGTTTTTGCCAATATAGGAAACTCAATTGTCACCTAATTTGAGGTAGACCTTTCTTACAAGACGTTTGGTATCTATTTTGTTGCTTGTATTCTTATGGGGATTGTTCTTAAGGAGGGACTTGTAAAGTCACTAGTTATACATGGTGGGGCATAGCGCATTGCCAAATGTTTGATTATGAAAGGGTCCCTTTTTGTTGTAGTCGATGCCACAAGTATGGAAACCTGGCTACTTACTGCTCTCTCCCTTGTCGATTCCAACAATGGGTGAAAAAGTATCAGTATCCAGTGAGGATATAAAATGCACCCAACAAGCAAATGGATGGTCCTCTCACTAGTAGAAAATGAGAGATAAATGACCAAGAGACCAAAAAAATTGGTCACCATAATTTTTTCAAGGTATAAATGACCAAACTTGAGTGAGCCAACTAAAAATGACCAGAGGAATAACAACTTGGGTCATGGGATAAAATATATGACCAGATAACAAGTAAATAAACTAAAAATGACCACATAATAATAAAATTAAGAATATGGATTGGTCATTTATTTGGTCATTGTTAGTTGTGTCACTTCGACAATGGAAAATTGCAATTTTGACAATGAATTTGTATAATTTACTAAATTCTAACTCTACAGATGGATTCATAGACCCCCTCTAAATTCTAACTTCGCAGATGGATTCAGAGACCCCTTTCTGGGGGGTCTCTGAATCCATCTGCAGAGTTAGAATTTAGTAAATTGTAAACCCCCTCATGTGTCATAGCTCAACATTAATGCACGAGGGGGTCTTTGAATCCATTTGCAGTGTTAAAATTTAGTAAATTGTAACATTGTAGATGGATTCATATAATATCCAGTTCAATGTGATTATCATGTACATATCTTATTTCACCATTTTTTTTTCCGTATTTATCCCTTCGATAGATCCACCAAGTTGCATCATGTGCATCATCATAGTGTGTCAGTTGAGTTGAGTCTTGGATAATATTTGTCATGTTTCCCTTTGGGCATTGTCATGCCATGAAGTTGGTTTCATTATGTTCGGCTCATTGTATTGGTTTTGTTCATATTTTGTTTGAACAGAACCGTGGTCGTTTGATAATCTCAAAAGTCTATTAAAGTTTCGGCAAGGTTGTGTATTTTGTGTCACGTTGGCTAAAAATTGTCAATTTCACAACCTCCATTAATTCTCCATTTGCATTCATTCGTCATGGTTCTCCTCACACATGTCCTGTTGCAAAGTTGGTGTCATTGTGTTTGGATCATCGTATTGGTCACGTTCATATTTTCAAGGTCAACGCAATGCACTAAGGGTCTCAAGCACCCCACAACTACTCAATTGAATAACACTAGGACTATCTTACATTGTTCCATCGACCACGCCACCCGAGCTCCATATTATGCTACATCAAAAGATTTTAGGAGGATGAATTTGGTTGAAAGAGTCGTTTCTGTAGTCCACACCTACTTACTCATAAACACATTACTAGTGTCCTTCCTTATACTACGAGTTATTTGACCCTAGATTTTAAGAGTGAATCTACATTTTCTTCAACCCTAACCATTACTAGGAGTAGGTTGATGCAACACAATATTAACCCCTATGGCCTTGTCAATGCATGCCACTCTCTAGAAGGCATTATCCAATATGGACTATTTGTTGACATTTACATTATTGTTACAAATAATTGGTAGGCTAGCTCCTCCCTACCCTCCATATATTTGTCGACGTAGCAAAATCTTTTTCGTTGATATGTTTTGTGATTGATTATCCTTCACTTTATAATTTTTCTTCTTGGAAAAACCTAATGCCTATGCTTCTGTCTTTTTGTGCATTGCCGTGCTTGTCTCAGTTTTTTTTTCAATATTTCAACTCATTTTAAAAATTTGTAACAAATGATTTTCTAATATTTAAATCTTATAGCATTATATTTTTGATGAAGGTATAATGAATTATCTTTTCCATATTAAAGTTTTTTCAATACATTTTAAAAATATAAATATTTAAAGTCTTAATGTTCAACACTAGCATTTTTATGTTATTACTTTGAATTTATATTTAAGTTTTTAAATAAAATTTATATTTATATTTAATAATTATATTTTTAATTAAAATAGATATATGTTATTTTTAGCAGACTCCCTTCAAAATTTCCCCAATTTTTCCCATCTCTATAGAAAAGCAATAGATTGAAAATATATAGATGTTATTTTTTCCTGCTCCTTTCCATTTTCCCCCAATTTTCTCTACCTCTACCTAGAAAGAAGCTGAACGAGAAATCCATGGCAAAACCAAGCCACATGTGAACATTTCGATCCACTGTGTGGGGGCCTGCATTTTTATAGCTATGCCAATTTGGATGGAGGGTGAATCTCGATTAAAACTAGTGAGGCTTTGGAACAGTAAAATATTGTTCTTACGGGAAAACCCAATGTAAGTAACGTAAATGGTCCATAAATGGATCAATAGTAATGTAAAAATGTAATGTATGATAGATGATTAATAGTTGCATAGGTTTGGGCTTTATATAAGCCTGTCATGCACCTTTTCGTAAAAGGGCATGACTATTGACTTAAATAGTCTTTAATTAATAATAAATTAAAATTAAAATTAATTTATTATTTTATTGTTACATTGCCTCCCCCTTAAGGGAAGATTTGTCCTCAAAGCTTCATTGAAAGCAATCTCTGATTTTGCTTGAACTGTCATCTCTTGATCCTCTGCGACACTTGATGAAATAAGACGATACGAGTTACGGATTCCCCAGGAGAATTGTTGCATCGTATCTGTTGTGGTCCATCTCAGATCTAATTTTATCAGAGCTCTGAGATCATTTTGTGGGACGGGTCATTTCAATTGTTGCTTAGTATGTCGATCTTTTCGCCTATCAACATAATTCTTCTGTGAGTGCTCGTTTTGACCCTATCGTTGGTCAAAACGATGATTATAATTGGGATGTATGTAAGGCATATGTGTTGTTTGTTTTTCTTTCTTTTGAACTGCGGTGAGGACTGTCTTCATTTCCTCGATTTGATTTTTGGATGCATTTTACTGGATTTGTGCTTCTTGGTTCTCCAATAGATTGTTATGATTCTGAATCTTTTCGATTCTTTCATCTTGCGACTTTTTTTCAATTTCTAACTTCTTGATTTGATTCTCTAGTTCCTGATTACGATTATTTAGACATTGGTTTTCTTCTTGCTTTTCCAGTATTCTTCCTTCGAGGTCTTCATTAGAGTGTCCCTCTTACTATTGTTTTTCAGTTTTTTAATCTTTGTAAGCAATGTTTTGTTATGATTTCGTAGATGAAAAATCTCTTCGGTATTGCTTGATAACACATTGTTGAATTTTGTTAGTTCCAACTTATGTGCCTTCTTACTGTCGTCATACTACTGCTGGAGTTTTTCTTTTTGCTGTTGACGATGGCATAAATCTGTTTCTTGATTTTCTAGCTTTTCATGTATTTGCGCTAATTCGTCTTCCTTGTCCATGACGACTTTGTTTAGACGACTAATTTCCTCTTCTAAGTCGAAACTATTTCCATACGGATATCCTTCGACTTTGTTTGGGTTTTTTTATCTGGTATTCAAGTTTTTGAATGATACTTTCCAGACGTGATATTTTCTCGTCTTTATCTGCTAACCTTTCTATGAGTCTTTCTTTACTATCTTCCAAAAATTGAATATTCAATTCCGAGTTAGTAATCTTTATTGTCTGCTTGACATTTTCAAACACTAGACTATTATTGGTTGCCTTGCACTGTTCTAGTTGAGTCGAAACCGCTCGTAACTGCTATTGTAACTCTGCTATCATCGTTTCCATGACTTTTGAATTCCAACTTTGACCCGGTCTTATTGTTTGATAGCGGTTTTCGATTGCTTGATGAGTCTTCCTGGTCTTCTTTTGAATTTGATTCCTCTAGCGATAGATAGACTCTGGCTTCTTCAGCGATAAGTTGTCTTCGACTTTTTCGATGATAGAAGGTCTTTGAACTCTTTGACTAGTCCTCCTTATCGACGATAAATATCAGGTCAAATAACCCTTTTTTTCCAAAAATAATTATTATAAAACAATTATTTTTTTTATTTTTATTTTTATTTTTTATTTATAATAATAATTATTATTAATTAATTAATTAATTAATAATATTATTATATTAATGTTTTATAAACTATATATATATATATATATATATGTATAGTTTGTTTTTCCAAAAAACTAATTTTTAGTTGGATTACGAAGTTATTATTATAGTCATACAATAACTAAACTCATCTTAATTAAGGTATGAGTCATTATAAATAATGGTTTCTTTATAAAACCAAGGCTAGTTTTATAAAACCAAGGCTGGTTCTATAAAACCATGGGATGGTTTTATAAAACCATGGGATGGTTTTATAAAACCAAGGCAATGTGTGGTTTTATTCTTCTCCTTTTTTATGCGCTCTTCTTTCTTGTTCTCTCTCTTCTTTTTTTTAACTTCTCTTTTATTCTCTTCTCTTTTTTTTTTCCCTCTCTTTTAATAATTTTTTTTTTTCCAATAAGGATGGCTAAAAGCCTAATGTAAGGTTAAAAACCTAAATCTCAAAGAAAATTTGACAATTTGGCCACAAGCCGGAATCAACAAGCTCTGAAACCACTGGAACAGTAAAATACTATTCTTACGGGAAAACCCAATTTAAGTAACGTAAATGGTCCATAAATGGATCAATAGTATTGTAAAAATGTAATGTATGATAGATGATTAATAGTTACATAGGTTTGGGCTTTATATAAGCCTGTCATGCACCTTTTTGTAAAAGGGCATGACTATTGACTTAAATAGTCTTTAATTAATAATAAATTAATATTAATATTAATTTATTGTTTATTGTTAAAGGCTTGATTTGTTTTGCTTTGTTTCAGCTCTGTTACAGATGCACATCTAAGGTTTCAAACCCCCCGTGTTGCTAAAGGTATGTAAAGCTATGGTTGTTTTGTTTCATTTCAGATTTAGTTCACTGTATTTTGAGCCTTCTGTCAATATGCGATTTGGTCTTTGTATTTTATTAGTTTGAGTCCTAGTTTTGCTCTATTCTCAAAGATCTTTTCTAGCCCTAGTTTTGCTAGCTCGAGAACCTGGATCTTTCCATAGGATGTCCTTAATCCCATTTCTGCAAAGTCCACCATTGTTGACGGCCTATGCACTCGGATTTAGAATCGATCTGGATTCAAGGAGGTCGTGAATTTTGGGTGGATCCTATATTCAAAGAAGATCCTATCATAGATTTGTGGAGGCAGTTTAGGGGATATTTGTGGTGGCTTGTTGCACCGTCTGGGATTCCTTGGAATAGTTTTCCCTAACGATTTCGTTGAAGAGGAAGCAACTAGGGTTTCTTTAGTTTTCATATAAAGCACAACTACTATTGATTCCCTCCTTTAAAATGTTTTGAGTAAGAGATCACATTTTCTATAAATTAGACTCATTATATAGGCCCTATAAATTTTCACATTTGGTTTGTTTAAAATAGAGCTATTATACACATATTAACTGGCAGTTTATAAATTGCTTTGGGTTAGCCTAGAGTTCAGTGTTCTAATTTTCCCGCTTCAGTTGGAGGTGAAGGAGCGGGAGCAACTTCCTTTTAGAGCCCAACTATTTATCTATCCCATCTATCTGAATCACAGGTGGGCTCAGGTGAAAACTCCTGCTATGATCGGGAGTCCACCAGTTCCGTTTTAGCACCCTTTATTAATAGCGGTAAGTGGGAATTCTTATTATTTTTGCTCCATCCACATAGACGAATTTCTCTAGATCGAACGCATTCAGGTGCTTCAACTCGTCTTGATGCTCATCCACCACTGCCTAGACTACATCTCTTATTGATACGACAAGCATTCTAGTTTTTCCCTCCACAATAGGTATATGCATGGTACGATGATACATCATGAGTTGCATTGCCTTCAATACCTTTGTATCAGAAGTTACTGTTATAAACTTGTTTTCCTCAGTTATGATATCCCTAAATTCAGTTTTTTCCAAGATCTTCCCCGTACAATTAGCTTTCTGAGATAATATATTTCTGTGATAATCTCAATTAGCCTAAATTTAGCGCCCCTTTGATCTGGTGTTTGTTCAGAATTATGAGCACTAAGCCGATCAAAACTTGAAGATTGCAGCTAGAATCTATGAGAGGAACATCCATCTAAGGAATTTGGACTCTTCGGGGTTTCGAATTTGAGTACAAGGATAGCAGAAAGAAAATTCTGGATCTTTTATGCTTATGTTGCATAATTCAATTGATTTCATGTAAACTCCCAGCTTTGACTACAAGGATATCATAAAGAGATTTTTTTTATTGTTTTTGCTTATATTGCGCAATTCAATTAATTTCAAGTAAATTCCCAACTAATTGAGGTTGTGTCAAGAAGCTCAACAATTTTAATAAAATAAATGCATGTTTGATAAAGCGCAAACACCAAAACTAATTGCCCCACCCAACATTTTCTAGCATCGTCATCCTTATATTTAAAATGTTTGGATATTAAAGGAATTGATAAAGGCAGGCAGACAACTTTACTTGAAATTAGGCCTACTGTAGAAATACTGAATGGATTAGCAACATAAAAATGTCTTCTAAAGCTACATATTGATCTCCATAGCACACATATGCAATCTAACGTGAAGCACACATAAAACATTTACAAGAATGCAAAACATTAGAAGAAAACATAACCATATACAACTAAGTTACATGCCACCATGTCTTCCTTAAGATTTGGCCACTATTTGTGTGGGAAAAGCAATCCATATGCAAGTCAATGACAAGTGGCACTCAATTTCCTCTATACCAGTGCACTAGCAAGTTTGTTTTTGTATAGTAAAATTATCTTTAGTTCCCATCCATTCAGTTATCTATGGATTTTAGAGAAAGCAATGTACCGTTTGTGGTGTGGGGTACAAACACAAACAATGTTCATAATTCCAAATAATAGGTTGCACCGTGAGAGGCAATGGGAAAAAATGATTGTGATGAGTTACTGTGGCGATCAACTCCTAGACAAACATGATAAGCCACAAAAAAACAGTAATATTCTGTGTTTATTGAACTAAAATTAAGATATGGACATTTAATATTTATAAAGGAAAAGAAGCATACATGTTCAAAAGGCTCATTTGTTTCCTATGATGAAGGAGGGATTAAACAAGATCGACGCATCCGATATAACATATCTTGCTGGAATACGACAATCTCTTGAGTGTAAAATTTAATTTTTCCCATAAATCAAGGATGTAATTGTCATTTAAATCATCTATCACATATAAAACATACTGATTCATATTTTTCCTTGCTAAACTGAATTACCTGCAAGGGTTGCTGGAGAAGATAGCATTTGGAACATGCTTAGTAACCTCTTCAGAAAATTACTTTGGAAAGGAACGCTTGGGAAGCATTACCTGAATAATTGACCGTGTGATAGTGGAGACTACACATAGAAAGGCAAGACTGCCTTTAGCTTACCATACAAAATTGGCAGGAAAACATTCACATAAGGAAGCGAGGCCTCAAGTTCAACACTGCCTCACAGTATGAAACCTTTTGCTTTCTCGTTGAACATGTTCTTGTCTCCACGGTCGATGAGGTAGCTTCTTGGACATGCAGTGACAACATTTGGAGGAAGAGATCCTAATAATGTGTAACCAATATTAATGAGCAGTAAAAATGGTAGTTCGACCGATTAGAGAAAATTAGTCTATGCGGATTTGATCCGTGGCTTAACACCCGATTGGTCCATGATCTCTATTTAAAGAGCATGGAGGGTCATTGTTTAGTTGATCGATTATGAGAAGCTCATTTGTAACTTTCTTTATTTGCATAATAAATTGTCCCGTAGAAGCTATTTGGCCGGGGCCGTGGAGTGTTTCCCTCACGAGGGTTTAAACCACGTCAAAACATCGGTGTATCGATTTGTGATCTGTTTGTGTGAAGTGGTTGCTCTAGGTGTTCGGTCTTTTGGGAGTATCCTGTGTACCCGAAAAAATCTTCCAATATCTAAATGCCATGTGCAAAGATGCTCGTAACAACCCCGAATTTCGCAGGGAAATCAATTGAATTATGCAACACAAGCATAGAAGATCCAGAATTTTCTTTCTGATATCCTTGTACTTAAAGTCACAACCCCCTCTATATTACTAAATAGTAAATATGAGGGATCTTTACATGCTAATTTATTTCTCTGATAATTTCCATTATAACTAGAGAAGTCAGCATTATCAGAATTCGCTGGACTGGACTGGAAACAACCGGTCTGGACCGGTTCACATTGGAGAGGGGCTAGACCGTTTTCCTAACATGATTTGTAGGCTGGTTTTGTCCCGAACTAGACAGTATGACCAGTTTGGAGGGTTCGGGTTAGGAATGGCCCTTAGAAAACCAGGTCCCACCTCTGCCCAATCATGCCCCAAAAATTGGAAAAAGCAAGTAAAAAATTGAAAAAAATGACAAGCCTTGTATTTGTTATCTAATAGTTTGGAATTACAAAATTGATGTTGTATCCATATTGAATAATGTCTTTTTAGTCTGTTATCTATTTTCAACTTTAGGTTTTACTTTTAGCTAGTTTCACTTCTAGTTATGATTCTGATAGAGAAAAATGACTTGGAACCTAATTCACTTGTAAGTTTGAATGATTTATAGTCATCGAACCATTTCTCTAAATTTTTACAAGGCATTCTAAGGAATTGATTGTGAGATTCTGTTGAGTAACCGAACTGCAGAAATATTATTGCCTTTGGTTGTGGATGTGTAATGTAGTGGCTAGGGAACCATCTAAGATCAGGGTTCTAAAGAAAATAATATAGATGAAAGAAGTAAAACTAGACTGCTTTAAAAGAGTATAGTTATGCTCATTAACTGATTGATCAACCAAAAAATATTGGTCTACGCAATACAAATACAAGTGCCTACTAGACAGATTAAGGAAATAAAGCCATGGAGGAGCATGCCACGAATTGCTCCATAAATTAGGGAGGTAAAGCAACCAAGTAAGCTTAATTGTTAGAAGTGCATAAAATCTCCAAAACAACCTAAAAAAAACAACATTATGCTAATGTAAGGAAGGCACAAGCACCATATGTACCAATGCCCCCCCTTAAGTGCAACTTAGGTGGGTATGTGACGATAGAAAATGGGGCTCGAGAAATGTGTAGCCATGTTAGGTATCGATATTAAAATAACTCCCCTCGAAGAATGAGAAAGGGAAGACACAATGGAAACTTCCCTTGAAAGGATAGAAGAGAAGATTATGTAGCCAAATCGGAAGTAGAAGTGTCTCACACCCCAATAGAGTTCACAAATGAACGGACTTGCCCTTTGTAAAATTTTTCATGAAGATGTTGACGATTTGCTTCATATTTGGACAGTATTTGAGATAAATGATTTGTGCATGAATAATCTCTTGAATGAAATGCATATGAATTTGTGTTTGGTTTGTTGTCTGTGAACAAGATCTAGTGATTGAATGGTACTCTAATTTTTACAAAAAATGACAGATGTCCTATATAATTGAATACCACACTTGAAGAGAATTTCATGAAGCCATATGGATTCAATATTGATATCTAGCTACTTGATACTCTGCCTCTATGGTAGATAAAGGAATGGACGAGTGTCTTGCTCGACCAACAAATAGGATTAGAGCCAAGGGAGAAGAGTCAATCTGAAGTGGATTTGTGATTTGTAGCATTTCCTACCCAATCAAAATCTATGTACCCCCCTAAATCAAAGTCGCAACCTGTGGCATAATGTATCCCAAACCCATATTTTCCTATAATGTAACAAAGAATCCGCATAGCTTCTAGTGCAACTTGTGCGGTCCCTGCTTAAATATGAAAATGATTCCAACAACATAAGAGATGTTGGGCCTTTGTGTAAGGTAAAGGTGGCTCCCAACCAACCTGTGGTATGTATTATGTGATGTCAACCAAAGGTGAAGAACATGTAGCCTTAGGTTTGATGCTATAGAGGAATGGAGTCTCAATAGGTTTACAAATTAGCCATTTGAAATTGTAAAAGGAGATCCAGATCATATTTGGATAATTCTATGGTGATCCTCAAATTAGAATGGGTGATCTCAATCCCAAGATATTTCATGGCATTACATGTAACATACATAAAATTTTCTTTATTTATGTTTTTTTTTTTTAAAGTTTGGTTTTCTTTTGCTTAAAATAATTTTCCCTTCACATGTTATGTATGAATTTTATTTTTAGCTAGTTAAAAATTTATTTAGATCTAGAATTTAGCTTCTATGGAGGGTCAAGTAAGATTATTTCCCTAAATACACCTCTTGATCTTGTGTGGTAGAGTGATTTTTAGTCTATTTTTTCTTTGTTCCAAAAGAAAAAGAAAACCTTATATTAACATATACAATATGACTTGTTTTCCTGCAAGTTGCTCTTGGAGTTAGGGTTCCATACTTAGTCAAATAGAGTGCTCCCTTGCCTTTGTTGTGACCATATAACCTTTTGAATGAGACCATTCTTATGTCTTAGATCACTGATGTAAAATTATATAATATATTCTATTTAAGGGTGCTATCTCAATGGAAGAGAACCTGCCTTATAGGAAAGAGGCTGGTGGTTTGATTCCTCTGTGCCCTATATATATTCTGAAACCATTAAAAAGAGATAAATGACCACTACATAGAGATAAATGACCCAAAATATGACCAAAATCAGCATATAAACGACCACCGGTGGCAAATTAGTGGTCATTGATGACGCGACCAAAAATGTGTTCATATTTAGTTTGGTCATTTATAGCTTATCGTGTGGTCATATATATGACCACAAGATAAGTTATAAATGACCAAGTTAAATATGACCACTTTTTTTATTCGTGTGATCAATGATCACTAATTTGCCACTAGTGGTTTCCAAATAAAAAGTGGTTATTTATATGCGGATTTTGGTAGTTTTTTTGGTCATTTATGTCTCATTTTGTACTAGTGTCTAGTAAAAGGTGCATCATAAAAGTATTACACAAAAAAATCTCCCTATATCTCATTGTAATGGCCCTTTTTCAAAATTTTATTAAAATGCCAATTTTTCCACTTTTTCCCCAATTTCGACCTTTGACTAGTTTTACTGTTTTGACCTCCAAATCAACCCAAATGATCCCAAATATTCTGTAGGAGTGTATGAATGGTATTTAGACTTGAATATTAGGTTCAGGGATGTTTTATGGCCCTCCAAATGCTGCTTCAAACTTGATTTGTATTCTGATCAATATAGGTAATTTTGACTAGTAATTTGTGCATTAAATCCCCCCCGGGTAACACTGTAAATGGCCTTCCAAATGCCTCCAAACTCCCACAAATTTATGAAAAGAGGTATATAATGTGTTAAGTATGTGATTAAGGTCTCATATGAACCATTAATTGATTTTTACTACTGTTCTAACTCTCTCACATTCAACAGCAAAAACCCCCAATTCGACCCTTGGGGAAATGGCACTATTTCACTTCCCAATACAACTAAAATGAGTAAAAATGCTTCAAATGCTCAAGTACAGTACATGAAACTTGTAGAAGACATCCATGGCAGTATATTGATCACAAATATATCAGAGAATCATCCATCCATTCGAAATAATCAACATTATAATGTCATACATCAATGCATTGGGGAAATGGACATTGTTTGCTCATTAATCAATAGTTTTGCATACAACCAGTGGGTATTTCGACCTGATACTTTCTGAATATCAATAACAGAGGATATGGATCTATTAAAATCAGAAATATATGATGAGAAGCTCTCTCAAGAAGCACAAGTGCTCACCAAAAATGCCCTCCCTCAAGGAGCACGAATATGCCTTCAAAACTGGAAACGGTGGAGAGAAAGTACTGCACTAAACCAAACCATGAAACTTCCTGTAGCTGCTACCTGCAAATAAAACTCCATTTAAGCACCATGAAAGACCCGAGTGGCCTCTCCAAACACCAACTTGGATGGGAATCTTTCACCCTCGAAATTGGCTAAGGCAAGGAACTAGTCATCCACTAGTTCTCTCTTCACAAATGCAATTTTTCTCAAATCATCAAAAGCCATTCTCATACTTGATTTCTACATTTTATAACCAACATTAGCCTTCAAGGGGTCAAAATCCTCTCAATAGATTTTAATAATTTTCCATTTAGAAAATATTCCTCATTTGCCACTTGTCTCCTAGTTCCAACCTTCCATCTTCTCCCAAATTCGAATTTGAGTCTCTTTGGATTCCTCCAACTCCATGAGCGCCTTCCTTGAGCCTATTTTTGGGTCTGACATGTCATAATGGTCAGGTGTAAGAATTCAGGTCTGAATTTTGTCATAAATGTCATAGATGCTTCATTATTGTTGTCATAAAACTAGGGAATCTAGCCCAAGTGTCCACTAGTCTCCAATTTGACTCTTCCTCTCCCATGGAGGTTACTATTCCATCCCATTTCGACCTAAGATGATCAATGCCATGTGTTATGACTTACCAACTCACCCAAGAGTGTTCACCTTCCCATGAATTCGAATTGGCAAGAGAGAGTTGCCATGTGTCATTGAAAAATCAAGCTAGTGTGGGTCCCACCACCTCCATATGTCTCCAAAACCACTTGCCACCTAGAATTTCTCTTGAATTTATTTATTCATCATATTTATTAAATGCTTGAACCCTTCTAATGTTTAGATATCATTTATTAGCTTCCTTATTACCATCCCACATGTGCCCATCCAACCTAGGAAACTAGTAGGATTGATGGGATTGTCTTACTATGCACTTATTTGAATGGGGACATTACACTCATCAAGATGTTGAAATGGGCCCTTTATATTTGGACACTTTCCTGGAAAATTGACCTTGACAAAATGGTCCCAACAATTGGAAAAGTTTGTGTTAGAAGTGTAAAATGAGTCACAGTAGATCTAATGAACAAGTAAATCAATCACAATAGATGAAACTCAGAAAAATGGTGTAAAACTGTGCAAAACATGCATCAGTGCTCAATATCCCAATGAGGGTGAATAATTACAATACAATACAGTCACAATGAGTGATCAATTCGAATTGCCTAAGGAGGTCATTCGAATTAACTGAATGGCATAGCTTGGCTCCAACTAGGAGTCCTCATCATCAATCAATGGTGGTCATCAATGCCCAAGTCACTGTCAAACAGGTGTCAAACTGAGTCTAACTGAGTGTAATAAGTGTAACTGATGGTAAGTGGCACTAATCTAGGGATGGAGGCTCAGTGGAGGGCGCATGAGGAGTTAAATGCACTCAGAAATGTCAGTCATGTCTCATCGGAGGTCAATCGGAGTGATAACATCAGTTATGGGTCAATTGGAGGTAAATCGGAGTGATAACTGAAGTGTAACTGGACTGGTAGGTAAGAAAGGCGCCCTTCTTTAGTGGTAGGTGAGAACTGGGCACATGACAGGTTAGGAGGGTTTAAACTGAGTGGAAAGTAGCTCCCAAGTGCTGGGAGACTAAGGACTAGATGCTGGAGGTACCATACTGATGACTGGGCAGCATGCGGGTGCATGCAGAATGCATGCAAAGTACAAAAGTGAATGATGAGATATCCTAACACCCCCCCTCAAGCTATACTATGATGTAAAAAATAAAATGTAGGGCCCTAGTTACTGAGACCAAAGGTCACCCCAATACAATAATAATCCAAACTAAGAACAGTCAATAAACCGAGGAAATGGGGAAAACCTCATGGGAAAAATACCCCCCCTCAAAATAGACTGTCGCACACCAAAAGATTTAACTGCTCCAAAATCAAGTAGATATGTCTGGAGGTATCTTACTCTTGGGAGGAAATGGATCATGCTCCAAAAACATGTGCTTGAATTCTCCATCAGTGGATGCAAGCGAATGTGGAGACTTTATGAACTTTCTCTTCATACCGAAAATGGTGAGAACAAATATGAAAATATGAGGATGATCCTGGAACCTGTGATTCGAACCAAGTGAGGTAGGAATAGCTCCAATCGGATCAATCTTGAAACTTGAACTTCTTATCAATAGAAGTGAAATCAGCTCCAAAATAGATGAATGGTTTCTTGAGATCTCCTTTGAACCAACAAGGGTGAGATCAAAACCAAAATCAACAAAAGGTGCATGAGAATTGAACTCAAGCAAATGGTAGAGATCTTCATCTTCATTAAAACTCTCAGAAACTTTGCAAATGATAGAACATAAGTCTATAGGAGGCATGCAATCAAGGAGGGCGAATGCTTCACCTCCAAAATCATATTTTACCTCTAAAACATCAAGTAGGTCATTATTCTACATGCCGGCAAACTCATGTGAAAGAGAGGATTCAAGAACCTCTTCAGAATCTAGAGTATGAGCTGGTTTATCTTGCTCAGAATTTGAAATAGAAGACAGTGAGAGAATGAGTGTTGAATCTATAGTTTCTTCTTCATCTTGAACAATGGATGAGGCCAAGACATAATTGGAGAGACCACATAAGGAGATCTCACTGGGGTTGTTCTCCAAAAGGCTAGCATGATCCTCTTCTTCATGCTTTCCAAATTCTCTGTCAAGTTGGACCCATAGATCACTTGGATTTTCAGCAGTATTACTGAGGTAGCGCATACAAGGAGACATAGCAAGACATATTGTCCCAAAAGCTCTATCACAATCATTAAGCCAATCATTCTCCTCTTCATCGGAATCAAAATCTCTTGTAATACCAATGCACACATCAAAAAGACCTTATCTCTTCAAGCATGCAATCATCTTTGGTTTCCATTCATCATAGTTGAATGGAGTAAGAAGATTTTGTGAAGAAGAATCTTCCATCTCTGTAATAGCGAATGCAAATGGAAGAAGTAAGAAACCTGCAAATCACAAACAAACAAGAACCATTATGGAGCAATAGCTGCAACTACAGAAAGTGCTGCAACTGCAGAAAACTGCTGCAAAGTGAGCAAAAATTGCTCAATATTCATGTAGAACACCTGCAGAAAATAATTCTTGTCCCTGCCATGGCTCTGATACCATGTAAAATTAGTCACAGCAGATCTAATGAACAAGTAAATTAATCACAATAGATGAAACTCAGAAAAATGGTGTAAAACTGTGCAAAACATGCATCAGTGCTCAATATCCCAATGAGGGTGAATAATTACAATACAATAAAGTCACAATGAGTGAGCAATTCGAATTGCCTAAGGAGGTCATTCGAATTAACTGAATGGCATAGCTTGGCTCCAACTAGGAGTCCTCATCATCAATCAGTGGTGGTCATCAATGCACAAGTCACTGTCAAACAGGTGTCTAATTGAGTCTAACTGAGTGTAATAAGTGTAACTGATGGTAAGTGGCACTAATCTAGGGATGAAGGCTCAGTGGAGGGCGCATGAGGAGTTAACTGCACTCAGAACTGTTAGTCATGTCTCATTGAAGGTCAATCAGAGTGATAACATCAGTTATGGGTCAATCAGAGGTAAATCAGAGTGATAACTGAAGTGAAACTAGACTGGTAGGTGAGAAAGGCGCCCTTCTTCAGTGGTAGGTGAGAACTGGGCACATGACAGGCTAGGAGGGCTTAAAATGAGTGGAAAGTAGCTCCTGAGTGCTGGGAGACTAAGGACTAGATGTTGGAGGTACCATACTGATGACTGGGCAGCATGCGAGTGCATGCAATGCATGCAGAATGCATGCATGCAAAGTACAAAAGTGAATGATGAGATATCCTAACAAGAAGGTTATGAGCCTCCCAAAGAATCGAAAAAAGGTATGTTGACTTTGGAATTCCACTCTAATTCTACTTCTCCTTCTATTCAATCATTAATGATCCAAAATGGATAAATATATAATTTGTCACCTATTTGGAGCTTTTTGGGTCATAATATTGGGTGAGTTGGATTGTAGGGCCCATTTTATGGGAAGGTTTCATTTTGCAGATTTGGGGTCTGGAATCTTCCAAGACCTGTTTGAGGGTCTAAACGATTTTTTTGGGGTCAAAATCTCATTGCTTATGCCATGCCCCTACACATAATTATGCATTCCTTTACCTTTCCGACGGTCCAAAAATCGTCTCAAACGAAGTCCATATGCAAAAGTTATGCTTACTGCAAGTTGACCTATCCAGTTGACCACCATGGTACTAAGTGGATTCCATGTCAGCTCTCATTTTTGACATAGGTGGAGCTAGTCACATGTGGACATTTGATAACATTCTAGAAGGACCAAAACCCTAACTGTAATAAGGATTTTGGCGATGCAAAAACCCTAAACCTAACCCTAGATGGCTATTGGGCTATGTTAAATATTGGGACGCTAGAAGAGAAGGAGGTTCCATTCTTTTAATGTATTTTATTGTTCCATAATTGAGCAACAACAAGGGAGTGGATGTTAAAGTAGAATAGAGGAGATATGTGAATCATGTAGTATCCATTATGGTTGCAGAGTCATAAGTAACTCCATACAATGTACTTTCCTTTGTATTTGTAATTTGACATAAAGAGCAACCCATAGTCTTAATTTGTGGCTGGGTTTTTCCCCATAGTGGATTTTCCTAGGGTATATCTTGTGTTTATTGTGTGCATTGTATACTTATTTTCTCTAATTATTCTGGTTTCAGTTCTAGTTATTTGGCATTCAATAAAAATAAACTAATAAAATAAGAACTAAGTTGTAAGTTTTGTTGTGACGAACTGTTCCAGTGGAATATCCATGGTAGTTTACGGATCATATTGGTGTCATTGCAGTTTATATTTGGGTTCTGTTGGTAATCGTAGGATTCAGTAGTTGGTGAAAAAAAATCTTCAAAACCCTAGCCATGGTAGACAAGTATGTTCAAGGAGCGACGAGCGATTATGATCAATGATTTTGAACACTTGAAATACATGTCATCGATATCTCATGCAAGATGTCAATTCTCATGGTGGATTTGGAGAGAAAATTCAGACCTTTCTGGGATTTTGGAGGCTCTAACTCAGATTTCAAATATGAGGGGAAATCAAAAGATAAAAGTGACCCATAAAAGGATTCGATGAAAGATCCCGAGAGAGAGAAACCAAGTTCCAGTACCAATATTCCTACCTAGTCTCTCTTCAAGATGGAAGCAAAAGTCGACATCAAGTAGTATTAAGGTGAGATCGATGCTCTAAAAGTGAATCATTGGTTTCAATAGTTGGAGATTTATTTTAGCATCCATCAAATAGCCAAGGATTAAAAGATCTCATTTTCCCAACTAAAGTTATAGGGCCATGCATTAACCTGGTGAGAAAGCCACATGAAAGAACTTAGACTGGAGGGTGATCTGCTAGTAACTAACTGGGAGAAATTTAAAACCCTCATCAAGTCCTAGTTCTACCCTATCGGATATGTAGAGGACCAGTGGATCTGTTGGAATTACTTAAGGCAAAGGCAGGGGCAAAGTGTGCAAGAATACATCATCGAGTTCAAGAAGATGGCTATCATGCTTGGACGTATCTCACCCAGGAATGTAGATGTAATCCTTAAGTATCTTGGGGGATTACATAGTCACATATAGAGGCATGAAATGCTCTTCAATCCTAGGTCAATTGATGAAGCTTGTGTACAAGCATAGTACGTGGAAAACATGGGCTATAAGAAAGGAAAAACAAGTGGTTTAAAGCAGAAAGAGATCCATGATGCTACCATAGAGGGGAAGAAGAAGTGGAAGGGAAAGGATCAGAAGATTACAACCCTGGCACACCAATGTAAGGATTCAAAAAACCACTGTAAGCATTTTGATATAGATGGTCACATTGAAGAAAAGTGTTTGAAGCTACATTCATAATTGAACCCCAAGAACCATAAGAAGGATGCCAAGAAGATGAACCTTCTATCCATGGAGTTAAGTAAGGAGTTAGAAAGTAACTCGGATGTGGATGAAAAGATTATCTGTACCACAATAAAAATGGAGGTGAATCTAAGTAGCCTTCACCCTAAGGAAGAGAAAGAGATGACATAACTCTTCCACATCAAGATCCAAGTCAAGAAGACCAAGATTGATGCTCTATTCGATTCCGGTTCACATGCAAATCTCCTCATAGCAGAGGATTTGGTGCATAAGCTTGGATTGGAAGTACATGATCATCTCAGTCCCTACCCATTGGGATAGGTAAAAAAGGATGTAGAACTTAGAGCCACGAAACAATGTAAGATCAAGTTTTACTTAAGTGCAAAGTATGTTAATGAAGTGGAGGTAGACTTAGTACCCCTGGATGTTTGTGGTGTAGTGTTTGGAAGACCCTACATGTATATGAGAGATGCAATCTTACTGAGGAGAACCAACCAACACTACTTGATCAAGGACGAGAAATCCCTCATCATCAACACACACAAAGGTAAATCAAATATCTCTATGGTAAGTGCCAACCAAGAGAAAAATCTGATCAGATCAAGTAGGAAGTTTATATTTCTTTTATTAAGACATAAACACCAAGAAGGCGAATCAGTTAAAGTGAAGGCATCCCTTAAAGGGATGTACCAAAGAGCAGAAACAACAGTTGGAGATCATTTTGCAGGAATATAGAGAAGTGTTCCAAGAGCCTAAAGGGATACCTCCTAAGAGGGAGGTGTGGCATGAGATACAACTATTGACGGATTCTCCATTGCTGAACATCGGACAATACATATAGTTTTTCATAGAAGCAGATGAACTGAAGAAGTAGTTGCAACAATTGTTGGAGCAAGGCGTGATATGGACAAGAACCTCACGTTGTGGGTCACCTATCATCATAGTACCCAAGAATAATGGGACTTGGAGGATGCGTATTGACTACAAGTCCTTAAACAAGACCCCACTCAAGAATTGGTACCCTATACCCAAGATCGATGATCTATTGGACCAATCACAAGATGCCAAGTACTTCACCAAGTGGGATCTCAAATTGGGATACCACCAAGTGTGAGTTAAGGAAGGATAAACTTGGAAGGCCACCTTCAAGACTAGGCAAGGTCTATATGAATGGTTAGTAATTCCATTTGGTTTATGCAATGCACCAACTACATTTATGCATTTAATGAATGACGTATTACACGCTTTCTTATATTCGTTTGTTATAGTATATCTATATGACATGCTAGTTTATAGTGCTACATGGGAATATCGCATCTCACATCTCAAGCATGTGGTAGAGACTCTGAAAAAACACTAGTTGTCGGCTAATTTGAAGAAATGTGAGTTTTCCCAATAGTCCTTGGTGAATTTGGGGTGTTTGATTGGTGGAGGAGAACTTAAGATTGATCCTATAAAGATGGAGGCCATCACTAAGTGGCCTAATCCTACCAATGTCACCGAAGTTAGGATATTTATGGGGGAAACACAATACCAAAATTTTACAGCCGCCTTTTCAGCTATGGTTGCACCCCTCCATGCCAAAACAACCAACAACAAGGGATTCCAGTGGGGGAAGAGTCAACAGAAAGCCTTTGAAGAGCTCAAGTGAAAGATTAGTCAAGCACCAGTTATTGCATTTCCTAATTTGCATAAGCCTTTCGAATTGGAGATAGATTCAAGTGTGTATGCCACATGAGTGGTTTTGATGCAAGGAGGAAGGTTAGTATGTTATCATTATGGAATTTTTCATGGGGAGTCCTAAACGACCCTACCCTACCTATGATAAGGAACTCTATGCCCTAGTTCAATATGTTAAGAAGTGGAAGCACTATCTAATGGGAAAGGAGACCATCATTCACACTAATCCTCAACCACTGTAGTATTTGTAGACCGAGAGTAAGCTGCAATAGACCAAACATTGTAAGTGGATGTGACTCTTATAACAATTCCATCTCATCATCAAGTATAAGAAGGGCAGTACGAACAAGCTGGAATTCATGCTCTCAAGGCCACCTACAACCAAGATCACATCTTTGGGAACTCTTATGCATATGGAACCTTTTACCCATGATGCATAAACGGAGGAGTACACAGAAGATGAGGACTTCAAGGAGGTATTTCAATAACTTCAAGTCCATTTTCATGTAGAATAAGGTGACAACAAGGATGACTATCATCTCTAGGATGAGTTACTCTATAAGTTGGACATGCTCTGTGTTCCTAAAGGAGAGAGATTGCAGCTTATCAAAGAGTCATACACCTCCAAAATTGCAGGGCATTTTGGTGTAGGGAATTCAGTTGCAAACTTACAAACGTCCATTTACTGGCCTAGAATGCAAGAAGATGTAGCTTAGTTTATTAGAGGATGCATACTTTATTGTACAAGGAAGACCAATAATAGGAAACAAGGTCTATATAATTCATTACATGTTCCTACGAGACTGTGGGAGAGAATATCCATGGATTTTGTGGGTGGTATTCCAACCACTATGAGAGGACATGACTATTTATTTGTGGTAGTTGGAAGATTCAACAATATGTGCATGTTGGATGAGGAACTTGAGCATGTCTTACCTTCTGTAGAGGACTTAGCACCAGAGGATTAGTAAAAGTTAGCATAAGACACAATGTTCCAGAAGAAGTCGATAACTAGCATGCAGGGACAATATGAACTCTAGCAGGTGGGGCTGGAAGGACAATTTCCACGCAAGGATAAATGGTAATCCAAGGAAAAGGTAGAGGAAAAATTTCCTGACTTCATTCAATAAAATATTTTGGGGACCAAAATCCTCCCAAAATGGGGAGGTGTGATCCAAAATGGATCAATACATAATTTTTCACCTACTTAGAACTTTCGAGGTCATAATATTGGTTGAATTGTCTTGTAGGGCCCATTTTATGGGCAGGTATCATTTTACAAATTTGGGGTCTAGAACCTTCCAAGGATTGTTTGAGGGTTTGAAAGATGTTTTTGAGGGTAAAACATTCATCACTTTTGAATTCCCCATTATGGGATTCTAAAGTCTGAGACTTGTCCAAAGGTCCAAAAATTTCCTCAAATGGAGTCTGTATACAAAAGTTACGCCTCCCACAACTTGACTTATCCAGTTGACCACCATTGTATTGAGTGGATTCCATGTCATCTCTCATTTATGACATAGATGGAGCTAGTCACGTGTGGAACTTCAAGAACATTTTAGAAGGACCAAAACCCTAACCCTAATCGAGTGTTGGGTCATGCAGAAACCCTAAACCTAACCCTATATGGATATCGGGCTATGTTAAATACCGAGCCACTAGAAGAGAAGGGGGTTCCATTATTATAATGTATTGTATTGTTCCATAGTTGACCAAATAACACATGAGTGGATGTTAGAGCAAAACATAGGAAATAGGAGAATCCTATAATAGCCATTCTAGCCACAGAGTCATAGGTAACTCCATAGAGAGTACCATTTACTTTGTATTTGTAATTTGACATAAAGGGAAAGGCATAGTCCTCATTTGTGGTTGGGTTTTTCCCCATAGTGGATTTACCCTAGATATATCTTGTGTTATTGTGTGGATTGTGTACTTATTTGCTCTAGTTATTCTTGTTTTAGTTCTAGTTATTTGGCATTCAATAAAAACAAACTAGTAAAATAAGAACTAATTTGTAAGATCCATTGTGATGAACTATTCTAGTGGAATATCCATGACATTTTAAAGATCAATTGAAATTTTAAACCCTATACTTTTATAGGTTAGGGCCCTTCCATGTGCCTTCCATAAGTTTCCTTTATAAGGTTCGACATATTTCCTAGCACAACTTTTTGGATTCATATTAATTCATTCCATACAATCTCTTCCATTACACTTTGACAAAGGAAAATTCCCTGTCCATTCAACTTCTTCCTATCCATCAATCAATTTGGGGCCTTGAATGAGATGAAATACAATCTTCATCATAGGTCAAAGGTTCCACCCAACACTTGAAGGAATACAAAAGGAAGACTTAGTTCCCTAGCGGAGTCTAGTTTAAAAGGAGCAGGTCGAGGGCATAAATATTTCATCTCCATAGCACAAAGCCAAGGAAATAATGAAATTTTATCAGGTGAATAACTCTCTCTTGTACGGGCGCTTAGGATCCAAAAGTCCCTGAGTGAGGTTCCCCAATGATTGTGATCACTCTAAATTTTAGGGAGTTGGCCTATCCCACAAAAGAGTTGTATATAAAGAGGTTGATTATGAGTCAATATATGGATATTATATTTCTTCTAGAAACTATGGCTAGTGGGGGCAAGCTAGTTGCAAATCTTAAAATATCCTTTAGGGGCTTGGAATTTTCCTAGGTAGACCCCAAAGGAAAATGCGGGGGAATCTCAATGACTTGGAAATCCCAGTCTTATCTCTTAACAAAATCCTAGTTTGTTCAATTAGGTATTAGAACTATCCCATTTTCAAAATAATTAGGTAAGGAGATCACCTTCCTAAATATCTATGGCCCTTATTTGGAACGGGAAGAATTTGAGAACCTTTGTTTCAAAAAGATTGGATCTTCAAAGGGATTCTCATCATATGAGGAGACCTAAATCTATGTGTTGGTTCTTCGGTGGTTTGAGGTACAACTTCACATGCTGATATTTTGACAAATTATTTTATTCATAAATGGGAGGAAGTGGGGTTGATTGATATCACTCCACTTGTTCTGAACCCTACTTGGAGAAGAAACTAGTCGGGCAAGGTTCTATCACAAAGAGATTGAACATTTTTCTCATATGCAAATTAGTTCTTGATTAATATCTTAGATGCCAACAATGGGTTGGAAACGGAAGTGGTTTTGATAATTTCCCAGTCATATTAGACTTGGTCTATGATGAGCCAAAACCCCTTATCCCTTTCAAGGTAAATCTAGAATGGTTAAAGGATGAAAGTTATGTTGTGACTATTAGAGAAGTTTGGGGACCCTTCAATGCCCAATTTCCTGACTTGACATCTCTTCATTCTTTTAAATCTTAAGCAATCCAAGAAGACCTCTACTGAATGGTCCAAGATAAAGAAATTATGAGATGATTAGACCCTCTTGGAGATTGAAGATAGACTACTTCAATTTTATAAACTTGAAGGGTTAATCTCCTCATGGAGAAATTGAAACAAAAACTTCAATCCCTCAAATCCCATAAGAAGGAAATCCTCTTATGCCAGGAGAAACAACGAAGATTGAAAAATTGGGCTCTATGGTTGAAAGCCAAAGATGAAAATACTAAATTTTTCCACAAACTGGCTAAAATGAGGGAAGCCAATAATTCAATTCGAAAAATTAAAAAATAAAATGGGGATCAAAATGATAGACTCCATAAAACCGCCAGTCAAGGCACATATTATTTCAACAACATATTTAAGGCCATAGGAAGGCCCACAATTACATAAGTCCTACAAATTATCATTTCCTTCCCACAAATTTTCAATGATCATGAGAATAAACATTTCATTGTGGAGGTTAGAATGAATGAAATTGAAACTATTCTACATATCTTGCCGCAAAGACAAAAGTCCTATGCTAGATGAGCTACCATTTAAGTTCTTCCTATGATGCAATGAGTTCATTGGAGAGGACCTTACCAGTGTGGTGGAGGAATCTCATCAAACTAGTAAGATTCTCCCAACTTTTAACTCAATATTTCTTTCCCTCATCCCTAAGGTTAACAATCCTTCTTCTTTTAACCAGCTCAAGCCTATTTCCCTATGTAATTGTGTTTACAAAATAATCTCCAAAATATATCCCTAAGACTACTTATCTTGTCCCATCATATTTAAAATTAAAGAGAAATTTGGTTTCCTAGAAGGATGATGAATCTATGCTGTTGTAGGAGTTACTCAGGAGGGAATTCACACCATCATGACCAAAAAATCAAAGGCCTTAATCATAAAAATTGATCTCGATTGGGTCAATTGGCCATGCCTACATCTCTTGATAATTCATCTTGGTTTGTATGTTCCATTCGTGTCTTGGATCATAAGCTGCATTTTCTCGTCTTCATTGTTTTCTCTTATTAATGGGTCTGCTTCATAGTTTGTTATCTTGAAATGTGGGATAAGGCAGGGGTGCCTGCTTTCCCCTCTTCTCTTCCTTCTAGTTGGAAAAAGGATCCACCAACTCATCAAATAAGCTCATTGAAATGTGACTATTATAGGATAAACATATCAAACTATTGCTCTCTTACCCACCTTTTATTTGTTGATGACATTCTGTTCTTCTCTTCTCTTCATAGGGGATATTTTAACAAAATCAAAGAAGCCATTGATCTCTTTTGTGTATCCTCTAGTATGCATATCAACATCAACAAGTCAACCATCTTGTACCAGGGCCTTTAGAACATTATAAGCAAGATTTATATCTAATTGTTGTTCCCCTTTCAATTGGTATCAAATACCTTGGATTCTCCCTGAAGGCTAATAACTATAGGAAATAGGATTGGTTGTGGTTAATAAAAAAGGTGGAGGATATAATATATTTGTGGTGCAACCGGTGGCTATCCCGAGTGGGGTGACTAGTCCTGGTTAAATCAATGATGGAGGCTCATGTTGTGTATTGCTTAATTCTATATTGGATTTAGAGAGGCTCCCTATAAAGAATCCATAGAATGCGCTTCTAGTTCATCTTGTTGGGGAATCATGAAAAGAGGGGTCTCCCCTTTGTTAAATGGACCAATATAGCTCCCCCGATGGCCCTTAGGGGATGGGGTCTCAATTTTTTTTTTCACTAAAGCACTTGCATCGAAGAGTCTTTAGAGATTAATCATAGTATTTGGTATTTGGTCAAGAGTGATGTACAAGAAGTATATACATCTTGATTCAATTGTGGACTAGTTATGGAACTCAACCTCATCCATACAATCAGTCTCCTTGACTTAGAAGCCAATCATGAATGCAATGTCGATTATCTGTAATTGGATATGCTGGAAGCTAGGGAGCGGATCAATGATCTAGGTAGGCCTGGACCCATGGATCCAATCCAACAATTGACACAAAATACTAGATTGTATGATCCACCATCTATTATCCAAAGCCATATATCTCCTTTATCATGTGGTGGCTAATGCTAGCACCACAATTTGGAACCATACAATGTTGTTAAGTAGGGTGTTTGGTTTCAATCAAGTTGATAGTATCGTATGGGAAGAATATATATCTCAATTAAGAACTAGTCATGTCCATCTTAAAGATAAAGAAGACTCTCTTTTTTGGGAAAAACAATCTTATGGATACTACTCCCCAAAACTTGGTTATTCAGTCCTAAGTGAATTTGTATTGAGAAATCCCACTAAGTGGTGGAGGAAAATAATTTGGAAATTCCAATGCATGTCAAAGGTTCAAATATTGATGTGGCTCTTGCTCTATAACAAGGTCCCTACACGAGACATTCTACAAAAATGGTCTTTCACAAGCCCTGGCAGATGTAGTTTGTGCATTGCGTAGGAAGAATCCAACCATCATTTAGTTATTTCATGTCCCTTTGCTATCTTGGTGTGGTATGAACTAATAGGACTGACATGATTGAATGGATTATAGGGTGGTGACTCCATCGAGGCCAACCTAGATAAATGGTGTCAACTGGAGCTTTACTAGACTACATCATATCACACCTCCCTTTGATAACTACATGGGATATATGGCCGATGAGGAATGCAACCCTACTTGAAAACAAACCTGGGAATCCATTGGCTGTGTCTATATAGGGACTCAACATAACTATACCAATCCCAATCCATTCCAAATAAACCAAGACTTCAATTGACATAAGATATCGATGAAAGTAAGTTGTGGACATACTTTGATGGCAACTCCCAGAGGGATATCCACTCTACCGATGTAGGTGGGATAATTTATTTCACCGCATCTCATTTCATATGCTTCAAGGCTAGCCTTGCCCAGGGTTTGAATAATTTTGTGGAGATATGGTTCCTCAATTTAGTCTTAACACTGACCATAAAACACGGTCTCACTTTCATCAAGATATTTAGAGACTCATTGCTTGTCATAAGCTAGATATACGATAAGTTCAAAATGAGAGACATTCACCTACAAGCTTTTCCAGATGAAGCATCCTTGATGTACAAATCCCTTCCTTTTTCCACTATAAAGCATATCTACCATGAAAGAAACCCTTCAAATGACTCTCTCTCTAAAGAAGCTATGCAACTATCTCGTGGACTCTAGTCGCTCAGGGAAGTTGATAATAATTAGGGATTTGAATATCCACATGCACCTTTCTTCTAATTTTTATGGTTCACTAGTTTCCAACAATTATTTGTTTTTCTTTTAATCTCTGTAATGTGAGCTTGCTCACAATTTTGTTTTAAGGCTAGTAACTTTTGGACGCTAATACTACTAGTTTTTTTGACATGATGTAACCATGCTTATATTATAGATCTGGAAAATAAGAAATAGAATGTTGAATGCTCATAAGCATCTAATCTATGTAATTTTGTTTTGCTCAAAATAAAATTACAATTTTTCATGCGAAAAAAGAGAGTTGAACCCCCCAGCGAGGCTGCTACGTCCATGGTAAGAAATCACATAGGGCCCACCTGAAGGGGCCGCACCCCGTTCACTTTGATTACGGAGCTAACCTGATGGGGACATCAAGTGAGGCCCTTATATAGCGATGTATAGCCACCCGGGGATTTGACCCCAAGACCTTCTGCTCACAACTTACAACACTCAACCACTTGAGCTAGCCCACCGGGCTTGAGTTGGGTGTTAGTTAAATATATTATTTAACATTTTAAAGTAAAATACATTAAAAAAATTGATTGGTATCCACTTGTATTTTTGGTATGAATATATGCTATTTTAATTTATGTTGTTTAATAAATTTTTATGATTATTGTGGTTGACTAATAGATTATTATTATTATTATTATTTTTTTAAATTAGAATCTGAATTTTTATAACAAAATTTTGCTTTATATCTTTTAGTCATAATGTAAGTTATTTGAATATTCATTACATATTTATTTAATCATCCAATTCAGAATCTTTCATAGAAGCATGTATTTTTGGTATAAATATATTCTATTTTAATTTATGCCGTTTAATAATTTTTTTTTCAAAAAACTTGCTATTTATAGGATGAATCAAAGTTACATATAGTTTAATGCTTCCCCAACAATGTCTTTGGCAAAGCCTTCAGACGCTACCTATCAAAACAACCTTCTTCTAAATACATCAAAGTGATCAACCTTTAGCTACTGATCGAAAAACATGATTCAAATCCTCAATTTTTTTTTACAGAGTTCAAAAAAGATAAATGGATCCAGATTTCACCAATTGATCATCAAGAAATTCTTCAAAATGAAGATATCCATCCATTGCCCGTAGTGCCAATTTGGAAAGGAAGTCAACACTACTATTAAGTTCCCTGTAGATATGATAAAAATAAATGTGAGGGAAAGAGGCAATAAGCACACGTGTACGAGAGGCCCACTGCTCAAGACTGCACATATGAAGGGAAATCTTACCAGCTGCGCAATCAATTACTACTTTCGAATCCCCAAAAATCCCGATTGACTAGTAGAATTTTTTTTCTTTAATTAGAAATTGTTTTTTTACAACAAAATTTTATATCTTTTAGTCATACATAATTTGTTGAAAGTTATTTGAAGATTCATTACATTTGTATTTAATCATCCAATTTGGAATCTTTCATAAGTACTTTTCAGTTCTACCCAATGAGTTAATTCCACATATTTTGTAAAAATTAAAGACAAAAAAAATCAATTTTACTAACTAAGCCTAAAATAAAACCCATCCTTCTTATACTTAAAGTTATACTCCCACCTATTATCTATGGGTTACAACAAACTCGCCATAATATTTTATAAATAACATTAATACTATAAATTCTCCACTCTCTACAAATATAATAAAACAATTACAAATATAATCCATAACTAAAAATGTGCAAATACAATCCATAAATAATAATTAATGCTATTAATTTATATCTTATAAATTCTCCACATTTATAAATTAATTTTCATTTATAAATTAATAAAATTAATGTTATAATTACATCTCCACTCACCAATATAATCATAAATAATGACTCAAAATTAAAATGCATGTTCCATGACATTGATCTATAGGTAATTTTGTAATCTTTACAAATATAATCATACGTAATAATATTTACAAATATGAGTAGTAATATTTACAAATATAGTCATAAGAAATGACTCAAAATTCTCAAGATTAAAAATGCATGATCCATGACATTTTTCTATACATAATTTTGTAATAACAATCCATTATGAAAATGAACATTAATGATTTGAAAAGAGTGTCCCTTCTACTTTTCACGGATAAATTTTCAACTAACAACTTGCAGTCTTTCACAATATCATAAATAAATTACCATGTGACCTTCTCGAATTTTGAATACAAAAGAGGTTCAACCACATGTGGAAACGAGGCCCCATAGTCATCACCGTTTCCACAAGGATGGGTACTTGAATTGATAAATGCGTTTACAGGATGTTGGGATTACATTTAGCATAATCATAATATTAATATATTCTAGTTCCTTTTATGATCGATACACTTTGATTTCAACAAAAGTAATATGATTATATATTTTATATAGCGAAAATGTACATCTAGAGTGTTTATTTCTAAATGCCATGATAATGGTTTATAGATCATGTATTACACATTGGCCAATTTTGTTTTTCTCTAAATAATTGCTTTATTCATTACATTGTCGATACAATTCATATATGTTATGGTACACACCTTCACTTCACTATTTATTGTATTTTGTTACACGTAAAAAAGATTTTGGAATGTCTTAAAAGGATTTTGGTGTCTTCTCTCATTTAATTTACGTGAAGAGAAATTAAATTCAGATTACTTTGTTAATGAGATCTACATCTTAACCAAATAAATTAGCGAAAATTAACTTAAATTTTTATTAGTTAAAAAAATAAAATAATAATATTTCCCACCAAAATTTAATTTCTTTCCATTATACAATATGTAAAGACAATTATAGCAATCACATAAACACCAAAATTTAATTCTTTCCATTATACAATATAATATGTATAGATAATTTTGACAATCACATAAACAAACCAGGCATGGCAATGAACATAATTCTTAACCCTAATACTAATGACGAATACATCTTAAATACGTAGTGTTAATTTAAAAGTTTAAAAGAAACGTTCTCAAGATTTTACTTATCGTGTGTAATAAAACCACAATAAAAAATCGATTCCATAAGGTAGAGGTCTCCCCCTATGCATTATTTTAATGCCATGCATACAAATCCCCATTAGCTTACGATTATTACTTTTTTAATAATCATAACAACCGTAATTCCTGTAACTATAAATAATATAAATCGTGAATAGAATTTTATTTCATATTAATAATTTTAAATAAAATAATTTATTATTGAGAATATTAATAATCTCCAATGAATATATAATGATTAAAAACATATATTGTTTTTTTCGAAGTTATAAGTTTAAATCATTAAATGTACACTCTATAATCAAAGTAGTCACATTGTTATAAATTCCAATAATCATTACGAAATCTAATGATATAATTTCAACCACTTATATTTGCAATTTCAACAAACAATTCTAAGAAGAGAGAAAATGATTGAAAAAGTGGTCAAATTTATTGATTGTTTAGTCTAGTCCTTTATTCAAATATTCTTTTAATGTTGATAAATTAATTTAGTTTCTTAAACATTTGTTAAATTTATTTGTTGGTTAAGAACTCAAAAAATTCAAACATCTCTTACATATAAAAAATTTATGAATCAATTTGGTGTAGCTCAATAATTGAGAGGAGGGTTGTTATCTTTCCCTACCTAAGTTGAAATTCCACTTTCTAACATGTTTATTCTGTTTGTGAACTAATTGTTGACTATTATCATAGCCTTAATCTTAAAAATCTAATTTATTTTAAATACCATTCTTAAAAAAAAAAAATATTCAACTAATTTCTTCAAAATATATTATGCAAAATAAAAATAATATTTCATCACTTAAAATTTAAACTTAAATTATAACAAATTTTCATGTTAATTAGTAAATCACAACCAACAAATTTATATAAAAAGAAATTCACTTTTAACTTAAATTTATGGGCTTTATACTCCCCTAATTAAGTAGGAAAACATGTTAATTAGTAAACCACACCTAACAAATTTATATAAAAAGAAATTCACTTTAACTTAAATTTATGGGCTTTATGCTCCCCTAATGAAGTAGGCCAACATGTTTTTTCTTTCTTATTTGCTAACTATATGAAACATAATTAAAACATAGGACTATGGGTCGAAATTCTAACATTGCTCCATGAGTTATTCGAGAAAAATGTTTTGTACAAGTGGGTCGTGATATGGCTCACATCGGTGAGTGGATATTCACATCGGTAAATGGGTTTGTTGGTAAATTAATTAAAATAAAATTATTTGTAATAATGAGTAATTTAAAAAAGAGAGTAGTTTATTTATTTTATGTTTTGGATTTTTTAGTGGGTTTTGGTCATAATTGTTTTTGGTTAAATTTAAATTTGGAAGTGTTCAAATTGTATTTATGAATTCAACACCCTCAATTACTCCTATAGCACCTAAATTATGCAATTTCCATAGCTAATATGTGATTCTAAAATTTATTTATTTTTTTCCAGTGGGTTTTGGTCATAATTTGTTTTGGTAAAATTTAATTTTGGAAGTGTTCAAATTGTGTTTCTGAATTCAACATCCTCAATTACTTCTATGGCACCTAAATTATGCAATTTCCATAGCTAATATGTGATTCTAAGATTTTTTTACAGATTTCCAATTGGACTCTGAACAAAACAATAGGAAAATATACTTGGAAAAAGTTGAAAACGGAGAATAATTAGACTACACCTAAAAAAAATCATGATTTGATATATTTGTTTGCAATTAGTAAAGTATTTTAGATTTTTATTTTTGGTTTTTATAATGTAAGGTTAATGAGATTGTGGTTTACTATAAAGATATGGCATGTCAAGTTATCTATTAAGGTTTACTTTCCTCATAACATGAATAAATGCTTTGAGTTAAGTGTATGTTTTGGGTCATTTTGCGAGAATGACACCTCCTTGTTATGTTAATTTAGAAAAATGAAAATGATTGCTTTAATGAATTTCCTTTCAAGTATTATTCCATTATTACAAGTAGGTTATTTGTGGTTCAGAGGATCATGAAACATCATGGAAGAAGAGATGAATATTCCAAGGTAGGTGAGGAAGGCCAAATGAAGTATGTTTTTGGGTTAGGAGTAAAGATATTTATTCGTTGACAAGAGATTAGGGTTTCATGGTTTAGATTAACAAACTAGGAAGGTCGCATCTTTCCCCTCCATAGATAATTCCTAGTCATATCAAAGTGAAAGCAATGAGGTTATACTTGATGGAACTACTCAGGGTGCTCAAACTTCAATGAATAAGAAATATTAGGTGGCAAAGGAGTCAGGGAATCCTATCTTGTTAGGTAATAAGGGTACATGAATATCCCACCATTGGCATGGATGATAAGACCGAGGGAGAGTGAACCCAAACAACCCTACAAATTAATTTCTAGGAGGGTATGTCTTGTAACAATGGACATCCTGCCATAAGAAGAGGTAGATCACCATCAAACATGCATTCAAGGGATTTAGAGAACGACATAGTGTAACGCCTTAATGCCCATCTAGAACATTGAGGTACGACCCCAACCCTGACTTGAGAATATATTTAGGTATAGTAGTAAATTCATTAATTTCACCATCTAATCTATTTTGGACAAAATATATCCAGATTAACATTCATTTACATTTAATCAACAACTGGTAATTGGATCAAAGTAAATAACTAAGGGGTTAATGCATACTTGTTATGTGGCAAAACTCATGATACTTACTTGAATTGGAACAATAAATCTGCATCTAGCTTCAATATCAACATCAGTAATGGCCAACAATGTGTGGGGGACAACTCTCCACCCAACCTACCCCTCAGTCAAAGACTTAGATCCCCCGAGCCCTCAATCAATAAAGCTATTCCAAACCAGTTTCCTCCCCAACACCCCATCATGACAGTAACCCTCCTCCCCAATAGCCAAATCCCATGCAACAAACTAAATAGACAAAGCACCCTAACAACCTAGAGGAAGAGAAGACCCCATGAAGCCCCACCCCTAAAAAGCTCATTTTCCTTATTATTAAAAATAAGGTTTATTTGAATGGATGACACTTGTCCTCCATGCATTAATCCCCCTTAGTTTAAGAAATCTCATTTTAATCTTATATATACACTTAATTATTTCTCGAATTTATTGATATTTGATTTTTATGCACCTTCAGTCATCCAACTATAGTTATAGCTTATTTAAATAGGTGGGCATTACACATATGTTCACATGTGTAGTGAGTAGGCCTAGTAAGAGTGTAATACCTCAAGACTTTTTGATTATTTATTTAGTATTTTTGAAATACTCTCAAAACAATTATTATTTGTAAAGAGTTATAAAACTCAAATACTCACATGTAATGTGGGTGAATATTATGCACAATAAATATTATTTCAATTTTTAATGAAAAAGAAAGACACTTGGGGCAACCAGTTGAAAGAGGGGCCATCATCATGAGACAATGAACAAGTGTATAGCAAGCAAGATATTTGTATCAATGAAATACAAGTCAAAAGCTCAACAAACCGACAAGATCCACAATTGTAGGGATCAAGATATTGCTTGAGATTTGATTGTGATGGCACAAGACCTCGTAAAAAACTATATAATGGTGCACTGAGAAGACACATGGCGCTGTGTAGTGCATGGAGATATTGTTGCTATGAGGGCACGCTGTTGAGTATTTCTCCCTTTTCTTTTGAAAGTCCTTCACTAGATATGCTACAAACTCTTAGAGAGAGTGTTGCATTCAGATTGTGCTTAGCTAGTTCATTGGTCCATGGTGGTGATCTGGCTCGGGGGTGAAGTTGGGCTAGTAGAGTGGCTATCCTCTTCTATGGTTGGGAGGAACTTAACGATTCCAAGTGTTTTTCCCCATTTATTTCAAGTAAGTAAATTATATTTTGTATGTGCTTAATAATTTTATTAACGATAGAAATAATTTCGATTAGATTTTTATTATGGGTTAATCAACCATGGCAGAGTTTCATGGTTTTAGCTATGTTAGATATATGTATCATATGTTGGTCAGATTTTCTCTGGTTAATTCAAGGTAGCAAAGTTTTTATTTACCCTGATTATAAGTATAATCGTTTAGAATAGCATCAGTTTTATATCGAACGTGTAAACTGTGTATATGTTCATAATATAAATACGTCGGATTGAAATATTTACATAAACTGTGTATTATGCTTACAATGTTGGGTGATTGTGTTGATGTATATGTAACTTCGGAATGTATTTCACCCATGTCTTTCATCTATGTATATTGTACTCCTATAGAGATGTTATTATTCCTCTATACGGAAGTGTCATCATTTGTATTGACAAGTGTCGCAAGTGTCGTAACTTGTCGATGGGTTATTAGACCACCATGTGTGGGGTCGGCCCTGATTAAGTTAACCATGGGTTATTAGGCTAAGTTAGACAAGTCGGCCCCATTGGTTTATTGGGCAGGACATGACAAGTATAAATAGAGATCGGGATATCTCTATTTGATCATTCACTTACTCACTCTTCCATCACTCAGAAAGTGGCGCACATGTGAGGAGGAGGATCCGCTGCTAGGAGAATACTATATCTTGTACTTTGGTTGTATCATTTCTCTCTCTATCTTCGAGGAAGTTGTGGGGTTTTTCATCTTTATGGTTTTCCCCAGTGAAACTCTGTGTGTCTATTGTCTCATGTGTTTGCTTGGTGTGATTGATATGCATTGTTATACTTGATATTCTGTACATGTTATTCTCTCAGTAAAGATCCTAGAGTATATTAAATTAATGCTAAAAAATTAACATGGAATCAGAGCTTCCCTGAGAAGAAGACATTGTGTAGTGGTGGAAACTAGGGTTTCTTGTTTATTGGGTTTCTCTCCACAGATTTTGGAAAGGAAGTAAGGTAGATTGACTCTACTCATCAAGGAGAATCTTTCTGTCCAATTAGAATTCAATTCTGAGCACTTTCAGTTTTGGCCCTAAAATTTAGGGTTTCCACAAAAATATGAATTTCTGAATTATGAGGACATAGCTAGAAGATCCTTGGAAAAATCGAAGTTTAGAGCTTTGGATCGAGATTTTTGGTTGGGTGAAGCTCCGAGAAACTCAAACCCTAATTTAGGGTCCTCCCTAGTGAATCCGGGAAGACTAAAAGACATTTCTGAAGGGTGAAACTTTGCAGATCTCAAATTCTGAATATACTAGGCTGATCAGCTCATCAAGGCGCATCTTTCTATCCTTTCAGAAAGTTGAAATTCACATTTTTAATTTTTAGGGTTTCTCTGACAAACCCTAATTCGGGACCAGATCCAGTTTTCAACAAATCAAGTGGTAAGGCCTAAATATTTTCTATTTCCATTTGAAGTACTCTTTAAAGATGTCTCACCACACCAAGCTTGAGGATAGGCTTGAAGGGGCTGATAACTTCCGAGCATGGAAGTATAGGATTGGGTTAATCCTGGAAGAAAATGAATTGGATACTTACATAAGGGAAGAGGTCCCTGTCCTAGAGGAAGAAGAGGCTAAGGCCTTACATAAGAATAACTTGGTCAAGGAAAAGAGGATCATTGCTGATTCTATCATGGACCATCTCATCCCACATGTGTCATCTCTAAAGACACCCAAGGCAATGTTTGACTCTTTGACCAAGCTGTTTGAAGGGAAGAACATAAATCGGAAGATGACTTTGCGGAACCAATTGAAAGGGGTAAAGCTTAAGAATGGAGAGACCATTCAATCCTATTTCTCCAAGGTCTCTCATATCAAGGAACAACTTGAAGCTGTGGATGAAATGGTGGAGAATGGTGAAATTGTCATGACCACTCTGAATGGCCTACCTAGGTCATGGGATTCCTTTATTCAAGGAATTTGTGCTAGAAGGAAGTTGATCTCCTTCAGTAGACTGTGGGAGGAATGTTCACAAGAAGAAGAAAGGCTTGTGGCCCGAGAAGAAAAGATGGGGAATGAAGATCAAGCTCTCCCAGCTCACACCAAAAGAAGCAAGCCTAAGAAGGAGCACTCTCATTACAAGAAATCCTCTCACACCCACCAAAATAATAGGAAAGATATGAGATGATTCACATGTAATGAGAAGGGACACTTTGCTGCATATTGTCCCAAGAACAAAAAGGACAACAACAACTTCAACAATAAGAAGAAGGGCAACAAGAGAAGGTACCATGCTCATGCTGCTGAGGATGATGAACCTCCAAAGAAGAAGGCTAGGGCAGAAAGTGATGATTCATCAAGTGAAGATGAATATGTTCTAATATCCGCTCTCACAGGTGCTATCTCTCACGGATGTTTTTATTGGCTTATTGATAGTGGGGCTTCCAAACACATGACTGGGTTTAAAGAATCTTTTGTAAATCTATCTAAACATGAGTCACCCCATAAAGTGAAACTTGGGAATGACTATCAATATCCTATCAAAGGAAGTGGTGAAGCCTCCTACAACCTAAACTCTGGGAAGTCTTTGAAGATGAAAGATGTTCTATATGTACCTGGGCTCAAGAAGAATCTAATCTCCATATCTGCATCGGATGCCAATGGCATGAGGGTTGCATTTGTAGATTGCCAAGTCTTAATGTGGCCAAAAGGTAAAACTATTGATGATGCAGTAGTGATTGGAGAGCAAGAGGGAGGGTTGTACAAATTAAAGGGACAGCCTGAACATGCCATGGTACATGAATCCATAGAGCCAAGTGAACTTTGGCATATAAGGCTTGCACATGTGCACTATAGGGCACTACCAATTGCAAGTAAAGCAGTAGAGGGTCTTCCTGAAATCAAGACCAAGCATGAAGGTGTTTGCAAAGGCTGTGCAAAAGGAAAGAACATAAAGAAGGAATTTCCAAGCAGTGAAAGCAAATCAAAAGGAATCTTGGAAATTATCCACTACGATGTATGTGGTCCAATGTCATCAAGTTCTCTGAGTGGGTATGTTTACTATGTCTGTTTCATTAATGACTTCTCCAGGAAGACTTGGGTTTATTTCTTAAAGAACAAAGATGAAGTGTTTGATAAGTTCAAGGAATTCAAAGCCTTGATGGAAAATAAAACTGATAAGAAAATAAAGACATTCAGATCCGACAATGGGGGAGAATTCACTTTAAGTGATTTCAAGAAGCTATGCAGTGATTCAGGGATTAAGAGGGAGTTGACTGCTCCCTACAATCCACAACAGAATGGAGTTGCAGAAAGGAAGAATAGAACAATCATGGAAGCAGCACGAGCAATGTTGCATGACCAGGATCTTCCTATGCATCTATGGGCAGAAGCAGCTAGGACAACTGTATATGTGCAGAACAGAACACCTCATAAGATATTGGACAACAAGACACCATAAGAGGTCTTCTCTGGTAAGAAGCCTGAAGTCAGCCATCTCAGAATATTTGGTTGTCCAGTATACACTCATTCTCCAAAGGAAAAGAGGACAAATCTAGATCCTTCAGGAAAGAAGGGCATCTTTTTGGGGTACAGTGAGAGCTCGAAGGCTTATAGAATATACTTTCCAGGGTTCAAGAAGATTGATGTCAACAGGGATGTAACATTTGATGAAAACTCAACCTTCATCAAATCAAGAAAGACACCTGTTGAAGATCATGAAGAACCAAAGGAAAACAAATTTCAAGACATCACCATGACTAAATCAATTCCATAAGCAGATCGTGAAGTTGAAGATCCACAAATACCTATAGATATACCCCGTGAGAATAACTCTCACAAGAGGAAACCTGCATGGGCTAGAGAGCTCATCCAAGATGTAGAAAAATATGGCATTCCAAAAGAAGAACACAGAGCAAAGAAAAGAACTAGATCACATACCAACTATGTTGCTTTACTCTGTGATATTATGAACAAAGAACCTTCCAGTTATGAAGAGGCAACGAAAAAGAAAGAATGGAAGGATGCCATGGTCGAGGAATACTAGTCGATCATGAAGAATGATGTTTGGGATGTAGTCACAAGACCTGAAGGGAAGTTTGTTGTGACTTCCAAATGGATCTACAAGATCAAGCATGCTGCAGATGGCAGCATAGAGAAATATAAGCACGATTTGTAGCTCGTGGCTTCTCCCAGAAAGAAGGGATTGACTATGAAGAGACCTTTGCTCCTGTGGCCAAATACACTTCCATTAGATCAGTACTTGCTCTAGCTGCAATGATGAAATGGAGGATACACTAGATGGATGTCAAGATAGCTTTCTTGAATGGTGTAGTCGAGGAGGAAGTGTATGTGGAGCAGCCACTTGGTTTTGAGACACATGACAGGGAGTCATATGTGTGCAGACTGAAGAAAGCCTTGTATGGCTTGAAGCAATCTCCTAGGAATTGGTATGGTAAGATAGACAGCTTTCTATCCAGTTTGGGCTTTACTAAGAGTAAAGCAGATTCCAACCTTTACTACAAGGTTGAGGAAGGCAATCCTGTGATACTACTCTTGTATGTGGATGACCTGTTTGTAACAGGAGAGGATGGATTGATTGCCGATACCAAGAGGAAGCTTGCTGCCGAGTTCGAGATGAAGGACTTGGGTATGATGCACTACTTTCTAGGCATGGAGGTGTGGCAGAGTGCAGATGGGATCTTCCTTGGACAAGGGAAGTATGCAGTAGAGATCCTGAAGAGGTTTGGGATGATGGACTGCAAGGCCATGGCCACACCTATGGAATCGAACCTAAAGCTTCTGTGTGATGCTTCATCTGATCTAGTTAATGTCACCGTGTATCGTCAGATGATTGGGTCCTTGATGTACTTGACGAACACTAGACTAGATATTTGATTTGCGGTGAACACATTGAGCCAGTTCCTGACGGATCCCAGAGGTGTTCACCTGGTTAATGTAAAGCATATTCTGAGGTACCTGAAGGGTACAATTGATTATGGGCTCAAGTATGATGCGAATCAAAAGTTTAACCTGCAGGGTTATGTTGATTCAGATTGGGCAGGCAGTGTTGCAGATAGGAAGAGCACATATGGGTGCTGCTTTAGTATGGGATCAGGTGTGATCTCTTGGTTTAGCAGGAAGAAGTCGTGCGTAGCATTGAGTACAACTGAGGCAGAGTATGTTGCAGCTTGTTCGGCTAGTTGTGAGGCAGTATGGCTCCAGAAGCTACTGTATCAATTATTTGATCTCCCGCTGGAGGCTATTGGAATCTTTTGTGACAACCAGAGTTGTGTGAAGCTGTTTGAGAACCCGGTGTTCCACAACAGGTCGAAACACATTGAGATCAAATATCACTATATCAGGGATGTGGTGTAGAGAGGAGCAGTGAAGCTCCTGTATATTGCGACGGATGAGCAGGTTGCAGATGTGCTAACGAAACCACTAGCCAGAGTGAAGTTTGAGTACTTCAGAGAGAGGCTTGGTGTTCTTCAGATTGACGACACTTCGAGGAAGAAGTGATGGACACATTTGTTGGAGCCATTCCAAGCATGGTGAGAAGAGGATTCTTTACATGGCTGTGGATGTAAGCGCTGGATGATGAGCATCATGATGATGCTCCAGTTACTGCTCTGTATATGCATCATGTTGGATGCTTGGTATGATCGGTTGGATCATGTATTTGTATATGCATCATGTTGGATGCTTGTTATGATCAGTTGGATCATGTATATGTATATGCATCATGTTGGATGCTTGATATATTTAAATATGCATCATGTTGGATGATTGTTATGATCAGTTGGATCATGTATATGTATATGCATCATGTTGGATGCTTGGACCATGTATCTATATATGTATCAGGTGGATACGTTGTATGATCAGGTAGATCATGTATGTTGATATATATCAATTGGATACATTGTATGATCAGGTGGATCATGTATCTGTGTGTGTATCAGGTGGATACATTGTATGATCAGGTGGATCATGTATGATGATATGTATTAGGTAGATACTTGGTATGCATCAGGTGGATGCATTGTATGATCAGGATGATCATGGATGACGAGCTTCAGGATGTTGCTCCAGATGACATGCATCAGGACGATGCAGTGATGATGATCAGGATGATGTATGGTGAGTATCAGGTTGATACTCTGTGGCCGTGGAACAGGTTGTGCAGATAAGCATATAATCCAGACCTGGGAGGTTTGCAGATAGTCTTTCAAGGTTTTTCCTATGGCATGTAATGTGGCCCGGAGATATCTGGCAAACGCTCTTTCGAGGTTTTGCTTTGGGAGGACATATAATCTGGCCCTAGGAGATTTGCAGATAGTATTTCGAGGTCTTGCCTATGGCATGTAATATAGTCTTGGGATATCTGGAAGATGCTCTTTCGAGGTTTTGTCCTATGGCATATAATCCAGCCCTGGGAGATCCGATAGGTTGAGCGGTGTGCTCGTAATCAGTCCTGGGATGCACTTTCGAGGTTTTGCCATGACCACATGTAATACGCCCTAGAGATCTGGACAAGATGAAAAACCCCTTAGATGCTCTTTCGAGTTCTTGCTAGTCAAGACACTCTTTAAAGGTTTTGTGGTAGAGGTCACATGTAATAAGTACTGGAGATTTGGATAGGATGAAAAAGGCCTCAGATGCTCTTTAGAGATCTTGCTTGTCAAGACACTCTTTTAAGGTTTTGTGACAGTCACATATAATACAGCCCTGGGAGATCCGACAGGTAGAGCCGTGTGCTCGTAACAGCTTGGATGCTCTTGCGAGGTTTTGTGATGCACGTAATAAGTCTTAAGGATTCCACAGTATGGATAGTGATGATGAGGACCTACAGGTGGTGGGCCTACAACCACTATGAAAAAGGACTGACTCTGTAGAACTTCCTATGACGAGTAGATTTAGAGATTGATTGAGATAGCAACATCAATGACGATGAGGATGATTTGATGATGATGATCCAGAGAAGAAGACTTGTGCTAGTAGATCCGTGTCGAGAAATACCTTCCAAGTTAAGAGGGAGTGTTGATGTATATGTAACTTCAGAATGTATTTCAGCCATGTATTTCATCTATGTATATTGTATTCCTATAGAGATGTTATTATTCCCCTATACGGAAGTGTCGTCATTTGTATTGACAAGTGTCTCAAGTGTCGTAACTTGCCGATGGGTTATTAGACCACCATGTGTGAGGTCGGCCTTGATTAAGTTAACCATAGGTTATTAGGCTAAGTTAGACAAGTCGGCCCCATTGGTTTATTGGGCAGGACAGGACAAGTATAAATAGAGATCGTGATATCTCTATTTGATCATTCACTTACTCACTCTTCCATCACTCGGAAAGTGGTGCACATGTGAGGAGGAGGATCAGTTGCTAGGAGAATACTATCTCTTGTACTTTGGTTGTATCATTGCTCTCTCTATCTCAGAGGAAGTTGTGGGGTTTTTCACCTTTATGGTTTTCCCCAGTGAAACTCTGTGTGTCTATTGTCTCATGTGTTTTCTTGGTGTGATTGATATGCATTGTTATACTTGATATGTTGTACATGTTATTCTTTGAGTAAAGATCCTAGAGTATATTGAATTAATGCTAAAAAATTAACAGATTGGAGGTTTTATACCAACTATGCAATTTAGGATTGATCAATTCAGAGATTTTATACTGTGTGCATACGCGGTTAAGAGTTATCCAAATTTTTTTGTGTTGAGTTATTTATTCCTCTCTTATGAATCATTATATTGCTGTATAAACAAAAAAAAGGTTATACAATGTATTGGGTATTCAATTGGGAAAAATTGGCTATGTGCTATGGATTATGAACCATTGCAATCTATGTTTAATAGAATTAATGTAGTTATCGGAACTCTGTCACTACCACACACAAGGTGATTTTAAGACAATAGTTCAAGACATATGTCTCTTTTGTCTCAACTTGTATCTTTATTTTCTTTTTCACTTTTATTCTATTTTTTCTTTTATCTATTTTTCTTTTGGATTTTTCATTATCTTAACCCTATATTAAACAATAAAATAAAAACTAGCCGCGGAAAGAGAATTAGGGCCTTCAAAATGTAAATAGAGGGAAATCCACGGTCCTCCATCCACAGTTCGATGACTGGATATTTGTTTTTTCTGTGTTATCTCTCACCCCACACAAGAAGCTAGGGTAGAGATCTACATTAGGATTCATTGTTGACACAATCGATTTATTTTTTAAGGACCGCCACTTCAAATTCAAATATTAAACCCAACATTTGCATGATCTGCATCATGGCCGTAATACTTCTAGCACTTGAAGTGATTTGCATCAAGGGTATCAAGCATTTTCTGGAAATTTTCCCTTGCAGTGTGACCATGGGATTTAGAGCCACTTCTCATAAAAGAATGGGAAAAAGGGTGGATCTACAAAAGGAGCTCATCAGGTTCATGAATGCAATTCTCGACAAAGGGAAAGGTGTTGCCTTAAGCAATGACCCAGATAGCCATGCTGGTGTGCATAAATACTTTGACACAGGGATCCGTTCTAGTGACCATTAGATAAACCCCCTGTAGAAGCTGAATCATGATATAGGTATGCCATATACCCTTGTCTGGTTTTGGGAGCTCATATAGCTTCAAATTTAATTTGAGGGTTTCATTTTTATTTTATTTTATTTTTGGATATTCGACCTCAGCTTAGAGTTTAATTCAAGGGTTTTTGGTCCAAGATTGCAGTTTGATTTGAGGGTTTCTTCCATTTAAAGATTCAGTTGTTTGGAGGTCGCATTATGGCGTATTTTATATGATTTTCCCTACAATCACGCTGAGTGGGAGCTGATTATTCTTCATCCTTTATAGAAAATCGTTGGTGTGCATAAATACTTTGGCACAGGCAGCCATGCTAGTGACCATGAGATGAACCCCCTGTAGAAGCTGAAGCATAATAGGTATTCCATATACCCCTGTCTGGTTTTGGGAGCTCATATAGCTTCAAATTTAGTTTGAGGGTTTTATTTTATTTATTTATTTACTTTTTTTTTTCCGGAGATTTGACCTCAACTTAGAGTTTAATTCAAGGTTTTTTTTTTAGATTCGGTCCAATTTGATGCTTTCACCTCAATTTGGGCGGCTTCCTTCTCATGTTATTCGTATGCCTCTTGGGAACCTAGATAATATGGAAGTCTGCCATGTCTGGAAGGAGAACAAATGGAACTTTGGGAATATGGTCGAACAAATGGAACTAACTTTGGTTATAAACCTAGTTTTCTGGTTTTTGTGATTGTAAATTATTGAATATGATCAATATTCTGTGTGGTTATGGTTGAACTAATGTATCTAACATTGGTTATGGATTTGTTTTTGCGTTGATGAATTGCTGAATATGATTTATATTCTGAAAAATAAACCAGTGAATGAAGTATGAACACTGAAAATTTATGGATGTAATCTAACCAATCAGACTAATCCGTAAGGCTGAATAATGTAACTAACTCTTGAAATTATCTATCTATGTCTATTTATATACTTTTTACTGGACATAACTTGCATCTACACCAGTGTTTATGAATACTTGTAACACCCCGTTTTGACATTACTACCTGAACTACTATTATATGTTGTATTTGTTTGATTGTGAGATATCATCAGTTTGACGACACTGTGGAAATATGGTTCTATTATTTTGCCGATATATATATGTGTGTGTGTGTGATGATAGTATTATGATCGGTAGTCATGTTTAGATATGTATCATGTGTTAATTATGTCAAATATATGGAAATTACTGAATGATGGGTACGTGGATACCGTTACAGTTATATGTTGAAATAATGAATGTTATGCCAGGTGCATGGTGAATGAATGAGTTTATTGTTGTTATGTTATGATGAAATATATGTGTACATATCGAGGATTTATGTACGATATTCTATATTGTATGTTGAGGACTGACTTACAGGTTGAAATGGCTAAGTGATAGCTGGATCCTACGAGGTGGGAGGGCCTTGGGGACATGGACTTCGAAAGATAAAATGGTATGCGAGTGATGCATTATTTACTTTCGTGTGGTTATTATGCTGTTTATTATGATGTATATTATGACATGGGTGGGGTAGGGTTTCAGGAAACTCAACCGCCCAGATTGGTTATACGATGACAGACTGAGTACAAGTGCAACGCTGTTGTTATGTCGGGTAGACATAGTCCCTTGTTCCATTAGGGGGGTGGAGGCTTTACCCAACGTTTATCCCCGAAACCTAGAGTCATGGGAGGGATGTGCTACGGCGCGCTCCCCAAGGTGTGTGATGATGACTGGTGGTTGCCTGCTGGGGAAGCTTGGTCGATGTAGTCGACACTTCTGCTTACGGGTTCTAGCTGGAACCGGTCATGACTTGACATTTCAGGGTAGTCCAACAGAGGACAGGATAGGATGTGGAAGTTAGTGATGATGTAGGTAGATAGGTGTAGCGTGAAGTAGGGGTGAAAACAAGATCTAACTGTGTGTGTGTAAAACCTTGATTGATTATGTGTCGTAACTCGGTAATGTATGAATTGTCGTAACTTAATAAAATGGAGTTAGGTAAAAGGAGACATCTTGCAAACCATGTTAAAACATGTGTCAGTAAACAGTAAGTTTCATGATTATGATTGACGTGTGTGAGTTATTACTGTAGTGTACTTACGCGAGGTATGTAAGCAGTAGCTACGCTTACATAACTCGCCTACATATTTATGATTTCGTGAAATACTACTGATTATATTGTTAATTATTGTCGATCAATAATTAATTATTGTTGATCAATGTGAATAATGTCGATTAAAGTTAATAATGATGATTAGGGTTAATAATGTTGATTAATGGTTAATTATTGTCCATTAATAATTAATTATTGTTGATTAATAAACAAAGCTATGGTTAACCTAGGTAGTGACTAATGCAATTGATTAGAATGCTTGATTGATTGTTAACGAGTTTAATTAGCCAGGACTAAGGGTTGAAATGTTAAAATGTAATTATAATGTTAAATAAGTTAATAGTAACTTGATCCCTTAAAATTAATTATGTGTTAATGATGTTAATCAATTTTAATGAGACTATGCTTATCTTTAGTAATGATTATTAATTAGTTTAATTACAAACTAAGGTGTAATTAAAATGGAACCAGGTAAAGTCGATTAAATCTTAGTTAATTTTATTTATTTAATATAATTACACATTGATAATGTTATGATTTACATTGATAGGATTATTGTTCATAATTGATAAATTGAATTAGTGAATTTATAATTAGAGGGAATTTACATATTATAAATATTAGAAACCATTAATTAAATGATTAGGTAATAGTAATTAATCAATTGATAATTACTGTTAATTAAATTAAATTGGTGAAGCGTGTGAGTTTAAAACTCTTACGGTTGGTGGGTGAACCAACCCCAACCCCAAACTTTATTATAAAAATGATATAACATTTATTATTAATTAAAATTGTACTTTGAATAAGAAACAAATGTTTAAAAATAATTGTTGTAAGTTGTGTCGGTAAACCTCATAAAGAGGGGTATATATTAAAATGATGGATTATTACATTAATAATATTTTCATGGATTGGTTCGAGAGAGCCTGAATAAGTAGGCATGAATGGGTTGGGACCCCATTAATTAAGGGATAGGGGTATTAATGAGGAGGATAGAGTCGGCAGGAAGAAAGGGGATAAGATGGAGAAGGGAGGAAGGAGAGGGGATCATCTTTACCTTAGTGATTTTGGGGGAAGAAGTTTTTGGGAGAGCAAAGATAGAAATTTTAGAGCAGAGCTGAAAGGGGTTGATAGGGGGTTTTTGCTGGAGATGTTCCGAAGGGTATAACAGGTTGGATTGTACTCGGTTTGGGCTCGAGGGTCCAAAGGGGTACCTTTGGAGCTGGGTGGTCGGCGAGACCTCGCCAGTTGGCAGGGTGGCAAAACTGTTTTGGGTTGGTTGAGTTTCAGAACTTTGGGGAAGGCTTTTGGTTGCAGGTAACAGCCAAGGAAAACAACAAAACATTCAGTAAACGGGGACATCCTGAAGGGTGGATCTACTAGCTATCTACAGGTATTTTCCAGCAGGTATATTTTATCATTTTTTCCTTGTCAAATTATGTAAAAATGTAAATTACAAAAGTTTATATGCTATTATTATATTTGCTACTCCTGCGCAAACAATAAATGGTTAGAGGTAGACAAAACATAATTATAATTGTTCAATTTTGTAAATGTAAATACTATATTCTTACAGCCAAAACTAGTAATGAGAATAGAAACATAACAAAAACAAGAACATAAACATAACATAAACATAACATAAATTTTGACAAGAAGTGAAATATCTGACTTTATTAAGAGTTAAAGGAGACCCAGGTTGGGGTCTTACAATACTGAACATGTTCTGCATTTACAGACGGAGTTTGAATTTCAATCAAAAATATATGTCAATGGGAGGGGTCGACCTGCTAGAGCATCCAAACATGGCGGATTGAGGGTAGCGACATTCATCTTCGGTACCTTTATTTGTTCATATGTTTGAAGAAATTATAATATCATGAGATTCAGATTGGGGGAAAAAAGTTCTATCAATGTAGAGATAAACGTTATGTTTATGTTTCTGTTGTATTATGTAGTGGTAGAGGCTCTGGAGAATATGGCATTCATTTCCAATGCTACCAATCTGGTTACATACTTCAGTATTTCAATGCACTATTCTCTTGTCGAGTCTGCCAACATGCTCACAAATTACATGGGGACTTCGTTTTTATTGCCTCTGGTCGGAGGTTTTATATCAGATTCATTTATTACCAGGTTTTGGACAATAATCTCCTTCACATCAGAAGAATTTCTTGTGAGTCATTCTATATTTATCCTCTGTCAAATTAATGCTCTGTATTGCAATTACGAATCTAGATACTACATTCATTTGTTTGTTGTTTTTCACTGAGATAAGTCAAGTGCTCTTGGGGTTGGTTATGGAGGTTAACTTCCAAGTAATGGATGTCAAACTCGACATATCCTTGCATATGTAATCGTGATATATGCTCTAAAATATAGAACATTAAATGCATTATTTTTGGGTGTGTATTGTTTGCTCTTTATCAGTCCTTAAAAATGGCATCAAATTCCAAGGAATGGATTTCAAACTCAGCATATACTTGCATATGTAACAATGTTATATGCTCTAAAATATAGAACATTAAACACATTATTTTTGGGTGTGTATTGTTTGCTCTTTATCAGTCCTAAAAAATGGTACCAACATGTCATTTTAAAACTAAACAAATTGAATATAGCGTTCACTTTAAAACTAAACAAATTGAATATAGCGTTTTATTTTTACTGGGATTCGAGTAGAATGATGGGCCAATGTTTTGTCCCTCTTTCCTAGTTGCTCTCACCTCTAAATCTGGTTATCCAAGTATTTTGAGGAAACTCAATATGTAAAATATCGACTGAAATTATAACTTTATCCATTGAATTATAACTTCTTATTGTATATATAAACCCATAACTTTGATATACCAACAAATAATATGAACCTGTGATTTATGAAGGTTTTTCTATAAACTTTTTAACTACAAATAAACTGATTTCTTACTTGATCAAAATAAACGATAACTGCCATCATCACAACATACAATTTATGACATATACAATATGGCATTAATGTAGGGTTTGTTGATGCTCACTATGCAAGCACATTTCCCTGCTATGACGCCTCTACCATGCGACAACAAGCAAAATTGCGAGCATCCTACGGTTGGACAGGCGACCATGCTCTATACGGGCCTGTGTATAGTAGAGGTAAGAACTAGGGCAGTGAAAGCCTCGTTACCAGCCCATGGGGCTGATCAGTTTGATGACAAAGATCCAATAGAAAAGAAGCTTATATCCAATTTTTTTAACTGGTACTTCTTCAGTCTCTGCATAGGAAGCCTGGTACCCTCGTCGTGTGGGTACAAGAAAACGTTGGATGGCAGTAGGGATTCGACCTTTCTAAAGGAGGGATATTTCTGGCTCTTGTGGTATTCACCTTCGACTTTCTCAGATATCGTAGTAAGATTCCGTCAAGGAGTCCTGTTACGCGGATGGCAAAGGTCAGTCTCGATTTTACTGTTCGCAATTACTTGTTTTGGGCAAACATTATGTATGAACATCGGTAGAAAAGTGACATGTATACTTTCTGTATATGTACACATATACTATCAACTTATTTCATGATCTATAATTACAATGTATATCTACACAGATAAACCATAAACGCTACAACATAGCTCACGGCTTATTGTTCTCTTTTGTTCAAATCTATACTAATACAAGCTCTTTCTAAATAACTTGAGATTCTTCTCTTTTAGGTTTGATAGCGGCAATTCGGAATAGAAAGCTACCTCTGCCGACAGATTCAAAGATGCTATACGACGTCTACTTCAGTCTGTTCAACACACTGAACAATTCCGGTAATTGAATCCTTCTATAATATTCTTTGAATGTGCAAAAGTAATATATAACCGATTAACTAATTATTCTTTTTCCGAGTCTTTATCATCGAAATTTGGCCATTCAATTTTTTGTTTGGGAGAAAGTGAATAACAATGCACCACATTGTCACATTGTTTTTCTCTGTAAATTAAACAAATCCAAAAGTAATTATCCAATGATTTAGGAAGGAACTTAAATTAATATTGATTTTGTTACATATCAAATTTATTATTATTATTATTATAAAATTGTAAATATCATCCATTTTAGAGACCCTTGAATTCAATTGTACAATCATAATCAATTTCATGATGAATTTAAGCAAAGAAACATAGTGTGTTAATGCATTTTAATGTTTTGGGAATTGATGAATTTGGTGGGTGTCTGGGTCAGGTTTTTGGACAAGGCAACGATCCTAAACAACAACCTTCAGGAGCATCCCTGCACAGCTAGTCAAATGGCATCAATTTGAGGGTTTTATTTTATTTTATTTATTTTTTTCTAGAGATTTGACCTCAACTTAGAGTTTAATTCAAGGTTTTTTTTTTTATAGATTTGGTCCAATTTGATGCTTTCACCTCAATTTGGGCGGCTTCCTTCTCGTGTTATTCGTATGCCTCTTGGGAACCTAGAGAAGATGTAAGTCCTCCATATCTGGAAGGCGAAACAAAGGTATTGATTATGATGACATGGTCTGCTAGTACCGTAAAAATAAACATTATTTTTGCTATAATGGCCTGTGACTGAACACGTTGTTTGGGCAATGCCGCTTGATGTTATATGTCGGTTCTTTAAATTGATTTTGTGTCTTCACCAGCAGATGCCTGTCTAAACTGGGGCTCTGATCATATGCACATCATACTGAAAGGTGCATATGATCAGACCTGGGTTTAAATAGAATTTTCCAGTGCCCATATAATGATCGTGTCCGTTTGCCTCAACTACAGTCATGTTGCACAACATTGACTCTGAGCTATGCCTGTTACATGACATATGTAAGCTTGTTTTATGGTAGAACTCTCAAGGATGCATGCTAAATCGATTTCCTAAAATATTTTATCCTTTTTATAAATAGTATCATAATTTTTTAAATTCAGGATTACATATGTAGCTATAAAAATGCATATATAACTATTAAGATGCAGACCTATGAAACTTCTAATTCACCCACGTTGGGTACTTATAAATAGTTAATATTTCTTTAGAAAATTAAATATGAAAGAATTTTGATCTCAAAGGAATATACCTCAGTAAGGAAATTCAATGAAGATAACGAAGCTGCACTAGCAATTCTCAGTCGGTAAGTCTTGCTAGGTATTGAATGCAACATGAATCCTTTGGCCTTGGAATCCATTGCGGAGTTTCCCAGGTGCACAACGTTACAGATCTCTGTCCATAGTTTGTGGGACCTTGACACTTGCTAAGCTTTGGCATCTGCACTCTGAGATTCGTTGTTGCGTACACTCTTGCTATGCCATCCACATAGGTAGGCCACGTTTTGGTCATACCATCCACGTGGGTGGGCTGATGGTCGGCCAATACAACTTTTTATATGGTTGGTTCGTTTTTGTTTCTGCAAAGCAAGTTATTTCACGTCTAGTTTGAGAGCCCTTGTTTCCCTCGATCAAGCTTTATGCTTACCAAATTGTTTTTTAAGTTATTTTTCGTTTTGTTTGAGAACCCTTGAATATAGTTATTCAGATCTCTACAGAGGAATAAAAGTTTCTAGAGGACCCTCATGTGCCTGGACCTGGACCATGTTGAGATGACGACTGTAAGTCCTGATGCGTTCTAGATTTAGGGTTTGATTCTATATCATTATTACTGACATGTTGATTGATCTGTAGAAAACTGTGATCCGGTTGGACATGAAGCGCTCTAAATGCAAGAAGCTCGCGTTGCATTATATCACAAAAAATGAAGGTACTTAACTATTGGTGTTCTTGGGATTTAATTTGTTTTTGGTGTTCATGTTCTTCAATGATCCGGTCTGCATGACCAACTTGCTAAGAATTAAATTCAGGTGCACAGAAGTAGCCTTCGTCAGGCCCCTAAATCCTCCACCACCAACCTCTCCTCCTTGTTGGCATGTGTGCAAGCCACAATGCAATTCTCCATGCTCTGCTTGTTCATGCAGCCTTAAAAAGTGTTTCCCTCCTCCTCCATGCTCTGCTTGTTCATGTAGTCTTAAAAAGTGTTGTCCTCCTTGTTATCATGTGTGCAAGACACAATGCTCTTCTCCATGCTCTGCTTGCTCATGCAGACCAAAAGAGTGCTTTCCTCCACAATGGGATTGTTCACCATACCACCAACCCTATGCTCCCAATGGCGTTTGGTATACGTGGAGCTAAGACAATCAAGATTTTTGCACCATTATGTTATGGTGTGTTGAAGTATGCTTGTTATGTGACTAGTGCTCAGAACATGAGTAAATGATGTAGAAATTTACATAAATAAACAGAGAGAGAGAGAGAGCTTATCCAAAAGAAATATATTAACTTATTTTAGTAAAAATTTCTAGTGAAGCAACATGACAAATAGTGATGTTGTAAGTAAGAAAAAATGTTTGAGTAGTAAGAAGCTCCTGAGTATCATAATTAGGTATGAATTGCTGCCAGTTATGTTTTGAGAAGTCACTGAATGGTTATCATTTTCCATTCACAGAGAGTTATGCAGTTCATGCCTACATGTAGACAATGTAGAGTGCAATAAGCTAGTTGCATCAGGAATACACATCGACCACATTGCTTCAGTCTTTTTGCAACAAGGATGAACTGCTTGCAAGGTGGAATACATATTAGTTACAAAGTTTGACCTGTAACAAGTATTGTTTCCTATAAGCTAAGTGTTATGCTACGAGTTTTCATCAACTCTTTACTATTGCAAACTGTGACAACTGGATAAAGTCTACCATTTTGTTGGTAACGTATTGATGAACATAATCTATCTGAAACAAGTCATTGTTATTGTATATTTTGTTCTTGTTCTCAATTATCTTCGTTCTCTAATATTTTAGGTCAGTCAACATTGAGAGTCTCCTACACAATTTATGACAAGAATCTCTAAGTTCAAAACCAAGATACGATTTCAAGGCTCTGCTGAATTTTTATATCCTAGTGCATTTTATTGATATGCCTTCAGAAATCAGTGAGGCAATTATTGCTTCTATCCAAGCATACCATCTAGTAAATGTCTAAGCATGGGAGTTATCATTATCATTAAATAAACACACAATTAACAGAGTTAAGGCATAGACTTGTAACTAAAATCTTCAAATACTCCCAATACATAATACCTAATCCCATAAGCAAATTGGCATTAATCTTAGATTATGCAAAACGCAATACCTATTGCTACATGTCAGATAATCCCAATGTTGCATTTTTAACTTAGGGAATTTTGTTATTGAATTTAATTGTATGATCAAGGAAATTAGGTGAAAAATAATCTCTTGTTGATGCATCCTGAATTGTCAAATATGTATTATTATGTGCAGTTCATTTAAAGCGGTGTTGTGGTTTTGTTATTGGAAAGTTGGGTACAATGGGCCATGAAAGTATTACCTCACCTCATAGAAGGGCACAAAATCTTGTTTCTCCTTTGTCAGCTTCACTGCGAAGACAATTCCAACCTCGTGATGAGTTGGATGGCTGGATGGCTTTGTTCAGGCGGCACCAGTTTCTCTTAATCATGCTTGCATTTTTGACGTTCTTGTGTACCGTATTTATACTTTGCTATAACTTTGGGGGCTGTAGAATCATGTTCTGGACTAAGTGGAACACAAAAAGCTCTATACCATTTGGAACAGATGAAAACTAGCATGCCTCGGAATGGAAAGTTGAAATTTTTTTGACAGAGTGGACATCATGAACAGGTTTTGAGTTAATGAGATGCGTTTTAAGCATTTATTTCCATATATCCCTTGCTTGAATTCAAACAGTTTTGGAATGTTGCAAAAATGCCACTTTCCAATCTATTCTCCTGATATCTAGCCTTGAAGTTTTAGATTATTTATTGACCCGAGATTTTGCTACCCTCAAGTGTGTTTAAAAATTTGTTCAATAGGAGTACAAATTTATTTAATAAAAGTAAAAGGTTCGATCGAAATTTTCTGTATTTGAAATATGTGAGTTGTTCTCTAACATAGCAGCTCCAGGAAATGTATCATGTATTTCTCATGTTTGAAATTTGTTTGGAGTGTTCGTCTTTTTCATGGGATGCTAATCTTTTAATTCTACTTATTGCTTTTTTTTAAATTCTAAGATATATTACTTTCTATATGATTTTTTCTTAGTCTGAGCTCCAATGTATAGGAAGTGAGTTTTAGTTTTAGTTATGTCATCGTCTAGGTTTTTTCAGATACTCTTCTATGTTTCATCATATATACTTTGTATAGCAAGCAACTAATATTAGTTCAAACACATATTTTGGATAGGACAATATCACATTATTGCATGAATATTATGTCGACTTTGCAGTGGTTAGAAATTATTCTATCTCATCTAATATACATTAGACTGTCTTATCTTCTTTCTTACGCTAGTTAAATATACCCTCATCTTACATGTTCTGTTCATCATATTCTTTCTTCTGAAAATCAATCCATCTTGCTCTTGAATTGATCTATCATATCTTTGTTGAATACTACTAGTCATTTGAACTTGCCCATACTTATCTTTGTTGTATACTAACAAGGACCTGCAATGCTCATAAATTATCCATCTTTGAGATATCAAATTCTTTGACATATTTGGTCTGCATATCAGACCCTTCCATGTTAATCTTTGACATATTGGGCTTGCATAACAGATCCTGCAAATCAATCTATCAAATGAGTGAAATACAATGAGTATTTCATGCTTCTTGTGCTCATTGCTTTAAAAAAACTCTAAAAAATACAAATATTCTTCTTGTATATGAAGTTGTAGGGTACTAGCTGAAAGGTAGAGCATCTGCATTATAATGCAAAAGATTGGTGGTTCGATTCCACTGTGCCCTATCATAAATATTTGCATTCTATCACTACTACATAGAGGAGGTATTAAGACAATATTTGAGACGATATTTGTGTAAATTGTCTCAACTTAAGACAAAAAAAAATTGTGGATTGTCTTAAATATTGTCTTTAAGCGAGTGCCTTAAACTATTGTCTTAAATTTAAGAGAATAGTTTAAGACAATAATTTAAGACAATAGTTTAAGACACTTGCTTAAATACAATATTTAAGACAATCCACAATTTTCTTTTGTAAGTTGAGACAATTTACACAAATATCGTGTCAAATATTGTCTTAATACCCCCTATGTGTAGTAGTGTGTATTTGTCTTCATATAAACATAATAATAAAACTCTTAGAAATAGAAGTGAACTGTTTTATTGTACTCTAAAAAATAGTCAATATAAGTCGCTGAGAGTAAGAGATATGCTTATCAAGGTCGCTGAGAGTAAGAGGTATGCTTATCAAGTTGATCTTGATACATGATCAATTAGAAATCGTTGGTCTTGTTGACTGTTTTCTTTTTTATATAGTCTCTACCCTGTTGTTGTTATAGTCCTCTGTGAATATCTAAATCCCTTGTTATTCCAATCTTAAGTTTCAACGAGTTTTCCTTCCCTAGATCAACGGATTGCCATTCTTAGAACACTTCTGTCTATTCGTTTTGGTCATGTAATGACATATTTACGCATCAAAAACAAATTAAAAAGTAATGAGTAAAATCACAATATCGATATACGAGTTGGGATTTCAGATCTTGCCAGGCAACAATTTGGTGTATGGGATCTTTTTTGTGAGACAAGGAACCTCTTTGGAATTGATTTTATTGTTGATTGTCACATGAGATGCTTGAGCGAGTCAAAGTTAGAATTATATCAAAGTAAATAAGCTCTCAAAATATTATCATGGTTTTGCTATGTCAATTCGGCAATACATTTGCGATTTCAGATCTAATACATGTGTATTACAACCTTGTATGAATAAGGTCACAAATACTTACATTACTTTTGTATTTCTTATGTTTTAAATCTTAAAAGACAATTCTTGTAAAGATATATCAAAAAGAAATCTTATTGAAGATACACTAGCACAACTTTTTATAACCTTGTAGAATAAATTTGTAAATTATCATGTAGGATAAAAAAAACTTAAAACAAATAATAATAATAATAATATATTATATTAGTTAAATATAGATATACATAGATGATGATGATGATGATGATGATTAACCTCCACTAAGGCCCATTTGTATATAAAAGAGGGGAATTCAATATGTAGACCCAATATAAAAACCGTTATAGAGAGATACAATGAGAGATCCAGATAAACACAAACATAGAAATATTGTAAATATGTTTTTTGAACAAAAATATACTTACACCTTTCATCCATATTAAATGATACAAGAAATTACTCCTCAAAAACTTAATATGGATTATGCTTCTGTCTATCATAATGACAATATTTGTGTAAAGCATTAGAAATTTGAAGATGGTAAACGAGCAAATAAATATAAACATAATCATAATCTAGTGATATCACACATCACATCACCTCAAGTAAAAAACAACTATTTTCTTACAAGTTCCATTTTTTTTTTTAATAAATTTGCATAGATGAGTTTAGCGAGCATCAAATACAATTGACATGATTAAGTAAAAATATCCAAGCCAATTCTAATGAATGATGTGATGATGGGTTTTGCTAAGTAGCAGCTAAGGTATAGGAGAGTAATTCTAGTTTCCTAGTTCATAACTTCTCCTTCTACAAAGTGATAGTTAATGTTGTGGTTAAAATTAACTAAAATAGAAAATAAATTATTAAATGTCTTTATTCATATGTTTTGTTAAAAAAAGTTAGTAAGGAAATAATTTACTCATATAATGCAACTTGATTTGATCACTACATGACTTTCCATTTTAAATAAATTGTGGTATACGATATCTTCATATATGGCTTGAACTTATATATTTTTATAATAGAAAGATTGACTGCCACTTTTTCAAATGTTTTTGGTTTAATTCCATTTCTTTAAAATGGATTTGGGAAAGCACTTTAAATCCAAATTTAATATATATATATAAATGATAAAATAATTATTTTAACATAAATTTCAATGTATTAGCAAAAAGCTCAAATAATTGCTAAAAGTAAATTTTTTATTATATTTTTATTTAGTAAATTTAATTATTAAAAGATAAAATATTAAAAGAATATTTTTGAGTAAAATATACACCTATATATGATTTTATAGACAACTAAAGGTATCACTACTTAAGAAGTGAAAGTGAATTCATATTATTTTTCATGAATGTTGTAATCCAATGTCTTATTATTTTCTCTTTTTGAAAAATTCACATAGAGAAGCACACTTTTGGGAAATAAAATAACTTTTCATTATTTGATAGACATACCATGAAATGACCTCAATATTATGTTTAGATAGTGGGATCATGATTTGTGATTCGCAACACATAAATGTTTTCATTTTAGAAGAAAATTGGGAAATAACTAAACTTTGTCCCATTGAGAAGTATATAAAATTGTTTTGCTTTACTTGATTATTAGTAAAAATAGGAAATTTCAAAGGATAAAAAATGGGTTAGATTTGGCCCACTGGTGACATGTTCTATAATTTGTATTGGTTAAATGGTTCTATATGATTTCATTTCTATTTTCTTGCTTGCGCATTCTGAACAACATTGCTTATTAAAAAACAATCTCAAATTATTTAAAAAATATTTCCAATTTGTTCGTTTAGGTTTAATGCGTTTACAAACGCGACTTGCTATACCACAAATCACACTTCATTACACCATGCCATGATCATGCTTCGCAGCCATTGCTTATTATTTATATATGCAATACAACGAACTTCACATTTATGAAAATCCACAACTTCCTAACTACTATCAGTTATTATGTTTTATCCGACTTGACTTGGTTAACATTGGTCAATTTCCTGCAGATCTTTGGTCGTTCTATCGACTTCACATCGACGAGTCATTTTCCTTCAACCAAACAACTTATTTCGATCGATCGATTGACCAGGCATCCACCATTTGTTTCCTCTGAATTCAATCGACTTATACAACTCGAATATCAAATTTGTTAGTTGATTTTCATGCAAAGAATATAACATTCCAACTCAAAATTAAGGATGTAATCGCATATGATATATGAAAAAGTTCATATAAATAGATCAAGCTATGCCTCAAGATAGACTCACTATCTTAGCACACTAACAAATTGTTGAGAATGTATCATATCTTAGCACACTAAAAATGTTTTCAGATTCAATCATATATTAGCACATCAAGATAGGATCTAACTGGTTGGAAACAATCTCTCATATCCAACTAAATCTAAAAACGCCCTAAAACTTATGAGTAGTTTTTCCATGCCATAATAAACATGACAAGAATCATCAAATTATGAGTAGTTTTTCCATGCGATAATAAACATGACAAGAATTGATTATAAATGTCTGAACTCTTAGAACCATAAATCATGGACCAAGATTTCAAAAGGAACATTCATTCTCAAAATACTCAAACTATGGGAACTCTAAGTGACAGCGCCCACTGTGACAAATATTTCGGTATGCTATTTGACTAATGGAGAGCATAACATGATCTTTAACATTGTGGTTGAAAATTGATTCAACATAATTATATGAAGCTAATGGTTAAGAATACGTGTTTCTTCCTTGGAGGTCACATGTTAAAATATGGAGGGTGGTGGGGGTAGGGAAAGTACTCTTCCATAGAATCCATAGGAAGGGGTGAGTTTCGTTATTAGAATTAGATGATGATATTTGTGGTTCAATTACGAAGATGGTATCCTATCAGTTCAAAAACATTAAAATGAATCCAATATAAATCGTGGTTCAGTGATGAATATGGTGGCATATTAGTTCACCCACCACGGTTCCAATTCTCAGGGGCAAGTATCTGTGCTTGGGACAAGGTGCAAGTCCTGATGTATTAGTTGTTTGGTCCAAGTGCAATTTGTTTTTTCATTGTTGTGTGTAACCAATTCATTTTATCGCATCACTGCGAAACCTCATTTGCATCATCGCATAAGTCTACCTGAGCAGGAACAACAGATGGCACATGACATGGATCTAGTGATTAATTTTCTCTACCATTGAAGTTCACATTGTTTTAAAGATTAAAAATTATATGAATAAGATATTTATCCAATGCTATAAGTATTGAGTTTAGCTAATGATGAATTCCATGGAAGATGTTTATAACTCTTAAAATTTAATTTGGTGCATGAATAGATTGATTGCATTGTTAATCTATAGATTTGTTAATTTTCAAACCTGAAAGGCTTTGGCTCATCTGGTTTGTTGCTGATTCGATGAAGTGATGTCACAACAATATTTTCTTATATATCCAAATGTTTGATTATTACCATCCCTCGCAAGTTAAGGATGAGTTGAAACACAATAATTGTTGATGGTGTGATATCAGAGGAGAGGATGGTTACCAACATTATGATGCATAAGCCACTCATAGATCAACCAACCTTTTCTCTCCTCCGCCCTGTGTTCTTCCCGCTTGAGAATACATTGGGAAACATGCTAATCACTTGCTTGAATGCATTGGATCCTATTTGCATCGGTTGCAAGATAAAGTTACGCATGTGAATGCTAAAATTCATGCAAGGATCATTGCTTACCACTCATTTTTATCCCTTGTTGGGCACAATGATGGAAATATCTTGGCGAATTCTTTTGTAACATAAGCAATGTCTACCATAAGCGACACATGTGGACCTCAAGGTTCATTGCTTGTTGCATCTGTAGAGAAATGCTAAGCATGTTTTCTACATGTTGGTTCTAAATACTGATTACAACAGGTTTTCAAATTGAATCATGTGGTTATACACATTAAACAAAAGACAATGGCACACAACTCATCAACACATTACAAAAACATTACCCTAGAAACCCCTCTCCTCGGTGAAAAGAAACAAACTAGTGAGCTTCCACTCATTTATTAATCAAACACTCAAAAAAATGTGTATACAAACGCGACTTGCTATACCACAAATCACACTTCATTACACCATGCCATGATCATGCTTCGCAGCCATTGCTTATTATTTATATATGCAATACAACCAACTTCACATTTATGAAAATCCACAACTTCCTAACTACTATCAGTTATTATGTTTTATCCGACTTGACTTGGTTAACTTTGGTCAATTTCCTGCCGATCTTTGGTCGTTCTATCGAATTCACATCGACGAGTCATTTTCCTTCGACCAAACAACTTATTTCGATCGATCGGTTGACCAGGCATCCACCGTTTGTTTCCTCTGAATTCAATCGACTTATACAACTCGATTATCAACTTTGTTAGTTGATTTTCATGCAAAGAATATAACATTCCAACTCAAAATTAAGGATGCAATTGCATATGATATATGAAAAAGTTCATATAAATAGATCAAGCTATGCCTCAAGATAGACTCACTATCTTAGCACACTAACAAATTGTTGAGAATGTATCATATATTAGCACACTAAAAATGTTTTGAGAGTCAATCATATATTAGCACATCAAGAGAGGATCTAACTGGTTGGAAACAATCTCTCATATCCAACTAAATCTAAAAACGCCCTAAAACTTAGAAGGAAAATTCTCATCCAGGGACAAGATCTCCATTACGATGACAAAAAAAAATGACAACCAGAGCCTTTAGTATGATCAAGTATCACATAAGACAAGTAGGATTTACTCATTCCAACAACATACAGAACCTAGAAAACGAAAGAAAGAATGGTAATGCATCATTACGAGATACCATTTGCTAAATTATAAAAAAATAAATTGAGAAAAATTAAATGTGTTTCCTCAACACACATAAATTCTTTTTTCCCCCATCTCATAACACTTTAAATTCAGTCATGGTTTTGATGATCAATGTCAAACCATTGTAGGTCGACATCCCAACATTGTAGACATATTAATAGATCAATCCACGAGTGGTCATGGATTTTCGGAGCATTTACCATTCATCAAAATTCTACTTAAACTCATTTCCCTCATTTTCACATAGTTAAAGGAGGTTTATATAGGCCAATCATCAATATAAAACCTATATTAATTTAAGAATCGAGTTACGATTTATAATTTATTATATTATGTATTTAAATAATTTTTTGACGAAGGAAAATCCTTAAAAACCTCATTTTTTGACTTCACATTGAGCATAATATAACCTCTTTAGAGTTGGTTGTCAAACCTAAAGGACTTCATGATACAGAAAGAAAGATTTTTAAATTTAGCCTAAAGAAAGATCTAAGAAAATATGAATTTCGTATCTGAGCAAAACAAAGAGGTAGTTATTCCGTAGAAACATTTGCAAATTTTTGGCATATTACACTTATTAACCGACAATTTTTACACAAATTGTTTTTAAATCTAAAATCTAAAATATTTTTATATCGTTTTGTTCCAATGAACAAACTTGCGGAAAACCCTCCCAGTACTTACCCATTATTGATGGATTGTAAACGGGGTAGATCATTTGGCCTAATTACGGAGCCTAACCCTGAGGGTACCAAGAGAGAGTCTAATCCATGAACTCCCCAACTTTGGTCGGAGAGATCTGACATCTAGCTCATGACTACTTGAGATAACCGTTGAGGTTGAATTATTTTAAATCATTTAGATTTCAACTTTAAATATCTAAAAATAAATTCTATTGTATAAATCACAAATCAATATTAGTTTAATTTAAAGGGGGGGAAGTAAGATGGCTTGATATGGAGAAACATGAAAGATACTCCTGATGTGTGCCATCTCTAGAATAAGTGACCACACACCTACATACATCACAAAAATGGTTTACATGGTTGGTGGAATACTAGAGCACAAGGGTCTTACAAAAAGGAGTGCGTTGTGTTACAATAGAATGGAAAAAATTAGTGATATAGAGAACGTAGAAGATGAGCATCAATTCTCCACTTCTCTTAGCCTTTGGAGGGATCGTGCACCATATTCCTTACGATCTTAATAATCACTAAAACAAATTTCACTCATTTCCCAGTTTCTTTTGAAAACATCAACCTTTTAACTTTACAATCATTGAGTATGTATGTATATATATACACGCGATTCGAAGAGTTGTAATAATAGGAGGTGGTTCTATTCTCGCATCGGCGTTGATTGTCAACTCGATTTATGGTTGGAAGGGATGAAAAAAGTGTTTGAACTCCACAATAGCTGCACAATGGGTGTCTCTAATTGGTTTTGGTTTGTATTCTCCATGAAACATGATACATTGGATTTTGGAGCATCCCGTTGGTTCATGTGTGGTAGGAGGTGAAAACTAAAATAACTACGTAGGAAGCCTTAGAAATAACTAGCACAACACTATTCACAAATGGAAATAAACATTATGGTAAGGATGCATGGTGGTGAAAACTTGAAAGAGATGCAATTGGAGAGCCTTAGAGACAATTGACACACCATATAAGTTCATAAATGGAAATAAACATTATGGTAAGGAAACCTGGTGAGAAGAAGATCACAATGGATGTCATGCGCATTAAGGCTTGTGAGTTACGACTCTTAATGAAAAACGGTTGGATTGACATAAAGGGAAGCTATGGGAGTAGATATTTTCCATTGATATAGAGAAAATGACTAAGATTATTCCCTTATAACGAATCTTTTCCCGTCGATAACGGAGTTAGGAAACAAAATATTGATTAATTGTGCAGTTTTTTAATGTAGGGAATTTATTTGGGTAACGAGAAACTATTTTTTTACCCCAAATATCAAATAAACCTTGGGTTGGTAACTCTTAGTGATAGTGTGCACTTTGTCCAATATTTAGGTAAACACAAGCACTAGTGTAGGAAAGAGTAAGCTCTTTCTCTTCAAGATTGGAAATTGATTAGACATATTATTTTGAGGGTCAACAATTAAAAACAAGTGTTCCCTCTTTGGATATGGGTTAAAATGAAATCAATTGAAGTTGTCGTGCAATGATGAATATCGTGACGTCTAAGTCTACCCACTACATTTCAAATATATTGTAGGAAAGTATCAGTCGCTAGAGTATAGGAAAAATGGTAAGGATCCTAATGTCCTCGTGGTGTAGAAACCTTGGTGAATCTTAAATTTTTTAAAAATTTCCAGCCACAAAATATTTGGCAATATTTTTCTAAAAAATTCAAATTTCTAGAGATTTTATATAGTTTATGGGAAATTTTGTCGATGTTTAGAGTAAAACAAATTAATCCTGTGGAAGTTGGGTGAAGCACTTTAGAAAAAAATGGAAATTGGCGAATCTATTTTTGGAATGAAAGGTCGAAAAATAGCCCATCGGATAAGTTTCACACCTAAAATTTTCCATGTGGAGTAAGGTGCAAGTCCCCATGTATCAATTGTTGGGGTGAGAGGAGGTCCAAGTATGCATGTATTTGTAGTTGCGGCGATGTGGAAGCCTTGAATATTTTGATGGAAGAGTGTCCTTTTTAATCTTCATATTCCCGATGTGGCCTATTTATGTTGCTTTACAAATACTCCTCACCATATTATCTATTTTGTCCCTGAAAGTTTGATAAAATTTACCCTTCATAAATTTCATTATGTGAAGGGGTCAATAGCTTGTTAGAAGTATGAAATTCAAGGTATTGTTTCGATGATCGTGCATGAAAACGCAAGTTGTGTGTTTTTGCAAGTCTAGAGAGAATTTCGAGGCCAGTCGATTGAGAAACCTCGACATGATCATTCTTGATGAAGATTTTGTCCAATGAACTAGAACCAATCAAAGATTTTGATTGATACGATGAACAATAAATAAATTGTTGTCCACAATCGAGAAAAAAATCTTAAATTTAATTTAATCAGTGATGATGACAAGTCCCTAAGAGAAACTACTTCAAAAGCATACTCAATCTGTCATCAGAAAAAGAGATCACATGAACAAAAAGTGCTCGAACTTATCAAGGTCGATGTTGGGAATTACCTCAAAATTTGTTGCTTTGAGGCCATTATTTGGTCTTCCCTTGAGATAGAAGGAGATAAGTTCCTCGTCCATGGGATTAAAATTGAAAGTTGAAATCCATGCAAATGTTTTCATGGACTAGGGATACCAATAATGTTCTCCTCCTTAGTGATACAAATTCTTCCATTGGCTATGGAGCCCTTGTAGGTGAGCCCAACTTCTGATCCCTCATATCCGTACAAACAAACATAGAAGTAGGGCTTTCCTCTACTCTCCTCTCCTCTCCATTTCTTTACGATTGATAATATATGTGCCTATCGCTGCCCTATGCTCTTCGTCATGGTTGATAATAACGATAGTTATAGAGATATCTACCGAGGAACAAAAGTAAATGGAAACTACGGATATCCTCTTCGGGTTCAAGAAAATGAAATGAAAAATTTCTACGAAATAAATACCATCATGAGATGAATCACTAGAATAAAGAATTGAATACAAGAACTTTGTATTGCTTTCCAAAAAGAATTATCTTGATCACGTCATAGTGAAGCAACATGGGAACATCATAAAGGTATATGTGAATTGGTCATGACGACACATGACATAGATTATGCCATTGGTTGTATCTTAATTCGAGACTCAAAATGTTTTAAGGACTGCATATTACAACAGTAGGTGAATTATCTACTGGTACATGCACAGAGTCAAGATAATGATAAATGCAATCTAAAACCTAAATTTGGTGTACATATACATTCGTTTTGTTAATTTTCAAGGCTCAAAAGATTTGGATATTGATATGGGTAGCAGCGGCTTCGATGAAACAACTCTGCAATGTTATTTTCTTATACATTCGATTGTTTAACTAGCACCATCCCATGCATGTGAAGGGGGAGTGGACCAACAAGCGTCCTTCATGGTGTGTTGTCAGAGAAGTGGATGGTTAACAACATTGCCTGGTTGAAGCCACCCGTGCATTAGACACCCATTATTCTTCTTGACCCTATATCCTTCCCTGCCCGAGAACAGATGGAGGCAAGCCCATTTTTCTCTTTACCCTATATCCTTCCATGACTGAGAATAGATAGAGAAACATCGTGACTTGCTTGAATTCATTGGATGATAAATGGATAGGCTAGAAGTGGAAATTACACATGTGGATGGTCCAATTCATGAGAAGCTCATGCAAGTCGTTTTGATCCTTAGCATGTTAGAATGTTGGAAATGTCTTATCCTAAATACACTCAACAAAGAGGAAACCAAGGTTCTAGATACTAACAGATACGTAATACGCTTACAACCATTGAAAACACTAAATCCACCCCCCCCCCCAAAAAAAAAACACTAAATCCAACAAAATATAATTTTGAAAAAGCATATAACCCTAACCTACTTTGTTTTCTTCGATTAAAGCTTAAAGCATAAGTCACGTTACACCAAAGACATCAATTCTGATCGAACGGCTTCTATTTCTATTTTAAGAAGATGATTGAATCCAAAATTTTCGAAACTCACTTAAAAAATCCTATTACAATACGAGTACAGCTAATACATCGTGGAAACAATTTCTTCTAAAAGCATGCAATCTTATCGTTCCAACATGGCTTTACGAGGATCGAGGGTCTATTGAACTCGAGAGATGCCCTAATGTATATCTCACAAGTGGTGTTTTCAATTGAAGAGGTTCTTCGAAAGGTGAAGTCAGATTCACAAGTGGTGTTTTCTATTGAAGAGGGTCTTGGAAAGGTGAACTCAGATTGAGGAGTTTGAGAGGATAAGTCGGATTTATCTAAAAAAAATCTGCCCGGTAATGGAACCAAGGATTTTAGTGTACTGAGACACTGCAGCACCGCGAAAGGTATAAATAAAGTGGCAGAATAAGATTCGGACATAATGAGTTAGGCAGGCAGAACCGCAGTTCTTCCGGGTGGGATCGATCTTTGTCCACCTTCTTGCAATACTATCGCTTTCTAGTGGCTTGGTGTATTACCTCATACAAAATGAAATGGAATTTTTATTTGCGTTACTTGGTAGCCCTGGGAGCATGTTTCATGATATGCTCTGAGGCTGCACAGGGCGTGCGCGTCAGCAAGCGCAATCCAGCCGAGTTGAGGAGGCAGGTTGGCAGCCGGGCGCGGCAAGGTGGAATGGCAGTCCAGATGGCGCCGGAAGCGAAGGTAATGGCTGGAAATCTCTTCAGTGTGTGATAAATTTAACATACGCAGTTTATATTATTATTAGAACGGTTAGTGAAATATATTATTGGGATGAGCGTATGATTGAAGCTGAAATTGTACTGTCAATTTGCTACAGGCGGTGCATGCGGATATGGTAGTCTTGTGAAACAGTTTCCTTTTGACTCAAAAGTGGCTTCAGCAAGTCCAGATCTGTTCAAAGGAGGAAAAGGTTGTGGATCATGCTATCAGGTACGCTGAAATTGGAGCATTGTTGTTGGAGATGGATTATTGATAAAAAAAACTCTCTAAAAGGAATCAACTCATAAGTTCTCGTGTCTGTGTAACCAGGTGAAATGCACAGGTAATAGTTTGTGTTCGGAAACGGGAGTGACCGTTGTGATTACAGACCAATCATCTGGCGATGCACAATTAGTTCTCAGCGGTACTGCCTGGTAGATCTTCAGATCTGCTCAATGCTGGAGTGGTGTCTGTTTTGTTTCAAAGGTATTTATCTTTTACTCAGCAATCGTGGATTGCAGATCAGATTAGTAGATGAATTTGAAACACGGTTTCCAGTCGTTTCTTTTGTAATGCTTCTTTTTATTGAGGACCTTTAATGCTATACAGGGTGCCCTGTGAATATCAAGGAATGAATATTGCCTTCCACGTGAATGAAGGGTCAAGTGCTTACTGGTTCGGGGTCCTTGTTGAATACGAAAATGGAAATGGCGACCTAGGAGCAGTCGATCTCATGCAGGTGGATGTTTTACAGAGTTAAACTGCTAATTGTTGTAATTAGTAATGTGCATGGGTTACAAGTTTGTATAACGGCATCGTGTTTCAATTCTTTGCAGGCAAACTCTAGTTCTTGGCAACCAATGCAACAAACATGGGGTGCAAATTGGGCTTTGAGCAGTGGCCCTTTACTTGCTCCGTTCTCCATTCGCCTTACAACTCTCTCTACAGGGAAAACGCTCATTATAAATAACGCTATTCCACAGAATTGGCAACCAAATGCTACATACGGTTCCAATGCCAACTTTCATTGAAAGCAAGGCATGTAATCTCGATGTGGAAATGCAAGGCATTAAATAGTTATAATTCTCATCTCACAGCTTCTCATCGATGATGGGTGGATAAAAATCCAAGCAATCCACAGATATTTTCTTACATTAATATCTACTAATTGTCATGATCGCTGCATTGATGTAAGCTGAACTGCCAATTCGATCTGTGACTGACGTTTATTGCTCAGTTGTTGAATGAAAGTTTAAATATTGAGGTGGACTATAAAGTGTTTGAGTGTGATTTGTGATTTGTGGACTTCAGTTCCAGCGGTGAAATTGATTCATGGCGAATAAATCCAAGTTTCTTAAACTATTATCTCCACTACAAGAAAAAGGGCATTTTAGCCTCACATTAGCACCACTATTTGTAAAGGATTTGGGAAATCCTCAATTTTCAAATAGTGGTGCAAAAGTGGTGATAATGTGGGGATACGCAAGTGGTGCTAAAATTTATGGTGCAAAAATGGTGTTTGTAAAAAAGTTAATTTTGGTGTTAAATGAATATGTGGCATAACATGGTGTATGGTGCAAACCACCAAAAGCCAATATGACGTGGATTGAAATTTTGTGGTGCAAAACACCAAAACCAATCCAACATGGATTAATAACTTTTGGTGCGAAACACAAAAATTATTATTATTATACTCAAACTTGTATATGGTGCAAAGCACCATAAAATAACAAGTGGTGCAAAGCACCATAAAATAATAAATGGTGCAAAAAAAATAAAACGCATGATTAATATATATATATATATATATGGTGCAAAGCACCATAAAATAATAAATGATACAATAAAAATAAAACGCATAATTAATATATATATATATATATATATATATATATATATATATATGGTGCAAAGCACCATAAAATAATAAAGGGTGAAAAAAATATAAATCACACAGGCACGTGTGTGATTTATATTTTTTTACACCATAAGCTCTTATTTATATATATATATATTATTTGGTTTATTTAATTTTAATCTATCATCTAAAACACAATAATTCAATACATTAAATAGACATAATGAAAACCAAAGCTATTTCAGCAAAATTTATAATTTATAATTATAAAACAATTATTCTCATAATATTAATATAATGGAAGACTGTGTTTTGAAATTTGTTTTTAAAGAAAAATTATAATATATGTGATTTGTATTGTTTGCATCATATATATATAAACAAGGATAAAATATGTTTATTAAGACATCTCATTATAGTTTATCTGGTTTAATCCATCATTTAAAAAATCAATAATTCAATACAATGAAAAAACATAATAAAAACTATAATGCCATTCCAAAAAAATTATAATTGATAATCATAAAACAATAATTTTCATAATATTAATATAATGGAAGACTATGTTTTTGAAATTTGTTTTTACAGAAAAATGAAAGAGAGAAAATTAATAATTCATTTGAAGAGTTGCTAATATTGTTCATCCTTGATTTTTCCAGGGAACTTGCCATCACCTGCATGGCCAAAATGGTAAAAGAAAATTATAAACATGATGACTTCTCTTTGTAAACAATAAAAATACAAAAAATGATGGAGAAAAAAACACAAACAATAGCTTTAACTGAATTGCAAAAACAATAAAAAGGTTATGCATTTAGTGACATTTCATAACTAAAATATGCTATTGATTGCAAAAATAATTGAAGTGAACTAACCTTTGAAGCCATGTAGATTCAACATGTCAGCATATGATAAGGTTGAAGCATGAGTCAAAATTCATTTTCCTCTTCTCTTTCATCCTCTGAAACAATTACCTAAGAAGCATACAAGATAAGATGAACATACCTACAAATTGTACTCATTGAAACTTTCATTTACATATATATGTTTCATATCATGAACATTTATTTAGAACAAAGAATTTGTAGGTGGAAAATTACCCCATAACTAGTGATAGGATGAAACCCTTCTTTAACCTTTTGATGGATGAGAGAAGATATACCATAGCATGAAGCAAAATCTTTATCATCTTCATACATTTTAGTATTGAATACCTGCAACTACAATTTTTAAAAAATAACAAAATAGTTAGAAAAGATGTTTATAAGAAAAATAAAGTTTACTTGAGAAGCATAGTAGTGTATTAAACTTACAAATTTTGCCTCTGCAGACAACATGCCACCTTTCCCCAAACGATGGCGTGTGGCCAACCTAGAGGCTTGCACGGTATGTGCATATTTGTCCTTTCCAACCAAGGTTCCACATTTCCTCTTTTTTTTAATATCCACTTGTTCCAATATTTTTTTCCACTCTACTTCTCCTATGAAATGTGGTTTGACTATATTTTTGTTTTTAACCAATTCCCCTCTCAAAGCATTTCTAGTATTTTTCATATATTCAGCAACACTGTGGAGAATTTGCTTGGGAGGTACAATTGCAGAAACTTTATGCATATGAGATACTAACTCATCCTTCTTGGATTTGTCTGCAAAATAAATATAAAAATTTCAATCTATATGAGATATTTTAAGGTTTCTAGTATCATAGTAATAACATGAAATGTTGTATATGAAGTATAGGGAATGCAACAATGAGTAGAATATATAAATTTTTGAATATGAAACATGAACTATTTAGTAAAGTATATAAATTTATACTACCTAAATTAAGCATGCATTCTATGAAAAAATATATAATATTCATGTTTTACCTTGATGACGAAAATCTCTAGTAATTGTAGGACCAAATAATCTCAATGATTCGCGATGAAGTATGTCTCTCCATGTTCTCCCAGCTTCATCATTTAACACTTGCCCTTTTTCATTTAAAGTGATTGTAAATGGCATACCATTGGTTGCCTCTGCTCTAACATATTCACTTGGATGTTTCAAAGGATGTGCAAGAGATGCACCAATAGATTCTATAACTGGTTCATCTACGGGAGGAGATTGATTTTGCACTCCATCAACATTGGTGCCTTCTTCTGGAACAATGGTATTACTCCTAAGAAAAAAGGTAGAATATATTATTATGTTGATATTATATGTAATTACAAACCTAAAATTAATAAGTAGAAAATAAATGATGATTTACCTTGGCATATCATCAACAACTATTTCTGTATCTGCTGCATTATCTCTGTCAAATATGGTTGTGTTGTATGCTATTTGAATTGCATCTCTTATGAATGGGTTGACATCATCCCTAGTCAACCACTCTTTATACAATCGTAACTTATCCATTTCAAATCCAGTATCTAATGTTCGCTCCACATTATAGCAAGGATCAGTTACTACCGGTATGTATACATCATGTATAAAATTTGAATGTGAAGATGGTGTTGTAGATAAACTACTTCCATTCAAAGGTATTTCAGTAATATCTGTTCCTATAGAAGGGGTGTTTCTCATAACATCATTTACACTCTTTGTACGAATAGTACACATTGCTTGTTTTTTTGTTCTCATATTGAAGCAAGAGACCTAATTCAATGTTAACACAATTCCCAAAAGTCAGAACTAGTATTATACACTTCATTGCACTAGTATGAAACCAACAATAATCTAACTATATGAAATAGAGTAAAAGTATTATAAAACAAAAATTATGCAAATGAACTAAAATACTTATTAGAACCATTAAGCTTTCTACATATAATAAAAATAAAAAATGTTTTGTGAATCAATATATGATAATACATCTAACATTTAGTAATTTTGAAATGGCATCATTTATAAGTTTATAGAAATTTTTTTCCAAGTGTCTTCTTCCTAAATGAATATGAGACATTAAAATCATGAAATGATTTTATTATATTTTTATATTTCAATTAATAAACATTTCATCATAATTAAATATGAGAATTGTTTCCTAATTTATGTGCTTTTAAAATATTAATTATGAAATATGAAAAATTGTATCTTATATGCTAAATACATATCTTAAAATGAAAATGTACAAGATTTTGAACCTAATCAATTCTCTAGATTATCTTTAGAAGACAAATTAAAAAAAATGTTTTGCAACTTTTGGATGTTAGAAGAACTCTCAATGAGTTTCCTAGACATATCCGTGCAATAGATTTAAATGAAAAAACAACCCTAATTCAAAACCAATGGACATTTTTTTCAAATAGAAATATTCATAAAATTTCTCATTAATCATCAAAATAAGTTGAATATACATTGTAAGGTCCAATCATGTCTCTTGTCCATTAACCTCATCATCTGAGCTATCATCAGATGACATTTGCTCCAGGATAGGTTGTTCTTCATGTAAATGTTGAAAGGATCTTATTGATCTAGGATTATACTCAATAACAAATGACTTTGAGCATTCTGTAGGATGGCGGCATAAAAATATCTGCTCACACTGGTCAGGGAAAACATATGGTTCATCTGTTTGCTCAAACCTAGTATGGTTGATGAGGAAAAATCCATTCTCATGCATATATGTTGTTGGATGATTTCCAACCACAATATTTCTAAACCACTTAGCATTAAATAGAACCACCTTGAAAGATCTGAAGTTAAGCTCTAAGATATCTTCAACTAATCCATAGTATCGCAAGGTGTCTGTTTTTAAGTTTCCATCATGAACATGTGACTGGCAATCTACTGTAAAATATGCAGCAATGCCACAGTCAAATGTTTGTCGATTTTCATCTACCTTTTGAACACGGTAATGACGACCCTTGTACCACATCCCCTTGTAATGTGTCACCTTATTCTCTTCTGGCCCCTTTAGAATGTCCAATGCATATGTAGTAACCCTTTCATCATTATCTCTGCATGCCCTTGCTACTCTATCCCTGAAATATTTTAAACTAATAGCTGGTGGCCAATCCTTTTCAAATTTTTTCATTATTGTTGAGTATGCCGATGAATTATGACCACCCCGAGATACATATGACAAACAACGTCTCTGCTCGGCATCACGATGCCTTTGATAGTCCTCCCTCCAAACATTTGTGTGCTCATTGTTTCTTGCAACATATAGTAATAAAGCCTCCATTTCAGTAGCATCTACAATCACAAACATAAAACACATTAAATACCATCATAATAAAAATTTAGACACTTGTACCATATATGGATATGAGTTTAATCACCTTTAATTTTCCTAGTTTTTGCTCGTCCTGTGAATACATGCCCTTCAACTTTTTCACTTTGTTTTGAGTCCCATAGTTGTGGCCCTTCAATATTTAATTCTTTGCACAATTCGGTGAGATAAACTGTTGATTTGAACAACATGTACCCTTGAAGCATGGAACCTTCAGGACGAGCCTTTTGCTTTACAAAATTTTTCAAAACCTTTAAATAACGCTCAACGGGAAACATTGTTCTTGTTTGAACTGGTCCACACATCTCTATTTCATGTAATAGATGCACAATGTAGTGTTCTTGTGCATTGAAGAAACTTGTTGGGAAATATTTTTGCATGTCACACATTAGAATGGGGACTTCTTTCTTCCACATCTTTAGGTCTTTGTTGTGTATCTCTGTTGAAGTGACCCACCTAAAATAGAAATAACTAATATAAACCCACATTTGTGTAAATGAAGAAAATATTTTAGATGACCAACTTCCTATTGTATTGCATTATACATGAAGATACACTTTTTCTTATATCGGCCATGCATTATACCTAAAAAATTTACTCAGCTTGTAGATTGTCCTCCTAATGTTGTCATCCATATTATTTGGAAGGCACGCGGGTAATAGGTACTGCATATAGAATGTTCAAGTTGATTAATAACACATGAAATAAAAAATTAAATTAAAGGCAGATAACATATAATATAAATAACTTCAATGAGTGTGCACATACGTACCCTAAGGAAATTATGCCAATCATGGGTCTTCATTCCAGTAAGTTCATTTCCTTTTGTGAATGCCTTCTTAAAATTCACTCCAAAACCTGTTGGGAATCTTAATGATTTTATGGATTTAATCATTTGCCCTTTACCCTCCTTTGTGAGAGACCATGGATCATCTACAAAATTACCATCATCATCTGGCCAAAGATGAGGCATTCTTCCTACCTCTTTGAGGTCCATCCTCACTTGTAGCTTATTTAGTTGTCTCCCATGTATTGAACTCTTCTCAAATAACATATTATATAAGCAAGAAGATACATTCTTCCCTATATGCATTGTGTCAAACATGTGAACAATAGGTAGGTCTTCATAGTATGGCAACTGTGAAAATATTGTCTTTCGAGTCATTCCTGGAGGAAGGGATCCTATCACAAAGAAAAATCATAATAAATTTACCAAATCAATTATTTTGAGATGTTATTTTATAACATTTCAACTATAGACATGAGAATTACCATTTGTGTTTCTATATGCATGCATCCATCTCTTGGGATTCATCTTCAAAGGTGCTCTGATAAGGCACTCCTTCCCACCAAATTCATCCTTATCTCGTACACGATATGGGTGATTAATCTTTAGAAACATTCTATACTCATCATATATTGTCTTTCCCAAATGTCGTGATCTTCTAGATGAGGTGCAAGGCCCACATGTTGGGCATCCATAAGATCCCTTAGTCTGAAGGCCTTTTATTTTTATATGCAAGATCAGTAATAATTTAAGGTGTTATTATGAAATAAATAAAATCAATAAATACAACATGAGGTGATTAACACCAACTATAACTCACCACAACACATTGATAGACCAGGGGCATCATGAATTGTGAAGAGAAGCATTGCATGAAATTGAAATATCCTTGAACCAATAGGACGCGATACGTCCTTCATATGCATTCCTTGCCAAAGCATCAATAACTCGTCTATTAGAGGTTCGAAGTATGTGTCCATGCATTTAGGTTGATTTGGACCTGTAAAAAAATTAACTTCAATTTGTCATTTGCATCATTAATTACTCTCCATTACCATATGGACTCAATACTATGCATTTCCATAAAGTATAACCTGGTATGATCAATGTCAACATAGCATGTTCCTTTTTTGTTGACAACCATGGGGGTATGTTGTTGTTGATAGCAATTACTGGACATGTAGACCATTGTGTTGATTGATTTCCATAAGGATTCACACCATCCAATGCTAATGATATTCTTGCATTTCTCGGTTCATCTTTGAAAATTGGCCACTTCTCCTCAATCTTACGCCATACAACTCCATCAGCTGGCATCCTCATAACACTATCTGTGCTCCTTCCCCTCACATGATAATCCATGAGCTCTGACATTCCCTTGCATCCAAATAACCTCTCAAATTGTGGGGCTAAAGGTATATGGCGAAGTACCTTCCGTCCTACCTTTTTTGATGATGCACTTGTATGGTACCTCTGCTCACCACATTCTGGGCACTGATCTAAGGAATCCTTTCCATCTCCATAATATAGCATGCAGTCATTGGGACATGCATCATAAGACTTGGAAACATCCATGCCTAAATCCTTTGTTAATGACATGATCTCATATTTTGATTTAGGCAATTTGTTATTAATTGGAAGGTGCATGCCTGATAACAACCTATAACAATGCCATCAACAATGATAAGATAAAGTTTAGAGTGGCATTAAAGTTCTAGAAATATTTATTGAGAATAAACTTGAAATTTCCTTTCAACAAAAAACACACTTACTGTAGAAGGTCAGTGAAACTATTGTTTGTCCATCCATGGACAACTTTTAAGTTAAGAAGGGATAACACAGCTTGCAATATAGAGCATCGTGCACCTAGGTAAAGTGGTGTCCTTGCCATATGTAGAATGTTGTTATCATGAGGTTCTCCATTAGTGTCTAGATTAATTGAATTTAGAATCTCTCTTGCATTGGGTTCGATATTTATTTGTTCTTGTCCATCCCGGTGGTCATCATTAGAACCATCATTTTCCATACAATCATCTTGTATACTCTCATTGTTGGGATTATGATCAATCCTTCCTTCACCAACCACATTGGGTAAACTATTGTTGCTTCCAATAGTTTCATCATTATTTTGAATTCTAGTGGGCATTTCTATATTCATTTCTTCACCACCCTCCAAAAATCCTTCCATAGGACCATTTATCTTTAAATGGTTACTCTCAACATGTCGTTTTTGACGTCTTCTACCATAGCAACGATTGCATGAGCAAAAAACATCCATTTGCCACCATTCATATGTGCCATATTCAGGATTGTTCATGTCTGACATTGGAACCTAAAAAATTCAACAAAGAAGTTTACTCATATTGATCTAGTGCAATGAAAAATATAAATATGTAGTCTCAAAGGATTTCAAGTAAAGAAAAATATAAATATGTAGTCTCAAAGGATTTCAAGTAAAGAAAATAGTGCAATAAATAACAAAAACTAAAATTACCTACAAAAAAATTAGACTACATAGAACCTTAAATATTAATTGGAATTTGTAAGGAATATAGAATATTCACAGTTTGGGTTAAGGCTTCTTAATCTGCCCTTTCATTTTTGGACAGAAGATATACTAGCAGCAATAGGAAACTCTAATGGGAGTTTTCTCTTCTTTTACAGTTAACAAGACAATTATTTTTCCACTAGAATCTGTGCTGGGCTCAATCCTGGTATGGGTCCTATGGAGGACGAGGGAGTTTCAAGGAAAACCATGGAGGTAAGTTTTGGATTATGAAGAACATCATTTTCCATTGTCTTTGTCAACCTTCCAAAGGAGAGAAAAATCTTGCTCAAAAATAAAGATGGTCAAGGGAGCCAACTAAGATGATTCCACGATTCCCTAGTTTTTACTACAGCTTTTAGTATTTTTCCTTGTAGACAGTTGAATTTGATTCCATGAAATAATCTGATTGTTCTTTCTGTTAATTGCCAGTTATAATGCCTACGTCAGTTCTTGATCGTCTGGGTGACTAAATGCTTAATTCTTGTTTTACTGTTGGTTCTATAACCTGATAGCTTTGTACTTCACATTTTCTTTATCAAATAACATTGCAGAGAACAGTACTGTAGAATACGTTTAGGGTTGATCGTATGTTTAATAATTCTTTACAAAGAAATTGTCATATTCAGTATTGTTGGTCATTTTACCTTAATGCTACACAAACAAAGTATAGTGGCCATTTATACTACTTTGTTAAACCTTTATTGTTTGCATTCTATCCTGGTTGGTACATACTACATTCTCTTGTCCTGAAGTAAATCTCATTATCTTTGTTTAATGGATTTGCAGCATCTCTACACATAGATTATCCAATGCTTTTTGAGCTTCATTATCCAGTAACGCAGCGTACATCACACTGTGGAGTATTTGAGTTTATTGCTGAGGGCATGTTGGAAAATTTGTGAGAACTGTCAGGTTTATTTGTCTCAGGATTTGATACTATCTATCAGTTCCCTGAAACTTATTATGTTCTTTTATTTTTTCAGATGATGGAAAATATGGTTTTAAAAGATGGTGATACACTGAAAGTGAAAAATGCCACCCTTCCAAAAGGGACATATATTAAACTGCAGCCCCATACAAAGGATTTTCTTGACATATCTAATCCTAAAGCAGTGTGAGTGCTTAAAATAAATGTCAAACGGCAACCCCATACAAGGATTTTGGTTCATTATGTTTAATTGCAGCGTATAGATTTGTAGATATGTAAATTCTGCATGTAAAATGATGATATTTGGCAAATTTAAATCTGTGAATTAAGGCACATGCATGTTGTGATTCTTGGTAGAGAAGTATAGTTAATTTTATTTTCAATTATTGTAGGTTGGAGAATACTATGAGAAACTTCACCTGCTTGACGACAGGTGATACCATCATGGTAGCTTATAACAACAAAAAATACTACACAGACATATCTGAGGCAAAACCTGCTTCTGCCATAACTATCATTGAGACAGATTGTAAGGTGGATTTTGCTCCTCCTCGTGATTACAAAGAACCAGAAGGAGCACCAACCAAGCCTGCTCCTTCTGCAAGTACAATAGTATCTCAAGGTCTGTGTTGGTTTGCCCTTTGTTTCCTTTCATTATCTGCCTTCCATTAGAAACCTTTAGTGAAAATTGAAGTGAAGACAAACTGGAATTCTACACAAATTGAACGTTTTTACTGAACTAGCACTGGTGTTTCACAAAATTCCAAGGAATCAAAAGATGTCGCAGAACCGAAATTTAGTCCCTTTACTGGAGTTGGAAGGCGTCTGGATGGGAAACCATTGACTTCATCTGGAAGTTCAGAGACAGCATCACATCTTACAAACAATAAAACATTAAGGCCCAGTTCTTCTTCAGGTGCTTCACAGGGCCGTCCATCAGGGAAGCTTGTATTTGGCTCAGACACAGGTAATATTCCAGAGGATGGTTCTGTTGCTTCTAAGGTAACTATACATTCTTCTACCTCACGGGAAGAGAGTTCACTCAGCTTAATTTTCTATCAAGGGTCGTTCTAACCTTTTGGTTTTAATATATATGCAACTGTGAAGGAGGTCAAACAGGAGGTACCAAAATAAGAACCAAAGTTCCAGGCATTCACTGGGAAAAAAATATTCGTTAAAGGATTGACAAGCACCGCTTTGCAAAAACACTAACTAAATTTAATAAACTCATATATCCAAAAAAAAATCTTACATCAAATCTACAAAGTAATTAATATAATTACTTTGACCGTCCACAGTTTAGGAGCTGCTCTCGCCACCTTAAGTTCATATGACGTTAAACAAATTCTGAAGACACATTCACCAGCGAACCCTATACCTGTTACAGTGTTTGCATTCGCATCCCCACGCATAGGGAATAGAAGATTCGCCCTAAGAATGGAGGAGCTTGGTGTTAAGGTGCTGCGGCTGGTGAATAAGAACGACATTGTTCCCAAATCTCCCGGATTTGTTGTCAACGAGAATTCATGGGGATGGTTCAGAAAATTGTTGGATTGGCTTCCTTGGACATATTTTCATGTGGGAGTACAAAACTGTTGAAGAATTAATTGAATCTTATGCAGTCATAGAATGAGCATATGCAATATATCTCCTTCATAAACCTCGCAAGAAAGCTTCCAGTCTCGCCATAACCTCAGACTTTAGATTCTATTTCTATCACTAGTTTAGAACTCAGCTGCCTAGAGACACTCGGAAGCATTTGAGCTAAACCAAATAGCTTGGACAAAAGATGGGGACACTAATAGCAGAGGACAAATTCCTAGACCGACGCTACTCGGTTATGGCATGGAAATCCAGCCTCTTTATACCCTGGGCACTGTAAATTGTTATTTTCTTATTGGGGACCGCTTAATATGCAGAAATAGAAACCACAGCCAATATGGTTATCCATTTTTACTAATCAAAAATAAAAATCTTCTTTCCAGATTTCCTATAGGCACTGTAAATTGCTATTTTCTTATTGGGGATTGCTTAATATGCATAAATAGAAACCACAGCGAATATGGTCATCCACTTTTACTAATCAAAAATAAAAATCTTCCTTGCAAAGTTCCTATAGGTGTGACAAGGAAACAAAATCTTCATTTCTTAATTTGCCTAAACTACGGCCAATGCAAAGCTCCTTTCCAAATCAGATCTTCACTGTATTCGTCCTAGTGGATGTTTTTCAAAAACACAGTATATTCTTCAATATATTGGATTTTATGCCATTAATTTATAATATAGGTAAGAAATTAACATACCTGTGATCACCAAAGTTGCCCAGATCAATTGAGAAAGCACCGAACAGACCAGCAAGCTACAAAACGGATCAGACCAGTTGAGAAAGCACATAACAGACCAACAAAGCAAGCTGCATGCACGTAAATTCGGGAAAAATGGAGTAACCAACCTCAACAAGCAAGCATCCAAGCATCCAGGATTAAGTAAACTGGGTAAAATGGAGTAACCAACACTTAACAAGGCAGCATTCAGCATTCAAGAGTAAATTGGGGAAAAATGCATAGCCCACATGTACGAGTAAATTGGGGGAAAATGCATAGCTTTGGAGGGAAAGGAAAATGCATTGCTTTGGAGGGAAATTTTTAGATTCACCCGCGCCCTGAGTGACTTTCCATTCGGCTCACGCCAACTGAAATCTTAAATGCGGTTCAATTTTTTAGGAGACACCTCCCACCTGACTGGCTGTTCATTCGGTTGTCCATCACGCCAACTCAATGCAATTTATTGAGCTATTGATAATAATAGTGGTTGTTGAGATTTGCAGATCACTTTGCATTTTGACCGTTAGTCGAAATAGATTTGTGTTCATCCAAGTGAGATATCCATAGTTTTTTTTTTCAAGAGAAGTTATATATCTATAGTTATATAGCACTAGCCTTTAAGTTTAAATATGAATTATAATGGCAATTGCAATGGTTATAATTCCTCGAATGTAATTTTTAATTTTATTTTTATGTAATTTTTAATATTCTTTTCATTGTAATTTTTCTAATAATAATTTGTTTTTAAATAATGAAAAAATTAGAATTATTATATCATTTCTAAAATTAATATAAATTTTTTAATTTTATACTTTAAAGTTAAATTTTAATTAACTTTTATATAAAATTTATGAATTTTTAAATGTACCTTGTCTTTAAAAAATGATAGAATATTCATTTTTTTTTGAGTGAAAAATAAAACTATTGTATCATTTTAAAATTATATGATTCTTTAAATTTTGTAATATTAAGTTAAATTTTAAATAAGATCAAATTTGATTTTTAGAATTGATATGATTTTTTAAATTTTGTAATATTATTAAGTTGAATTTTAAATAAGATAAAATTTGAGCTCATATTTTTTGTCTATAAAAAAACTTCTAAATATTTTTATTTGAAAAAAAATATAATATATATATGAAAAATTGAATGAAAATATTATATCATTTCTAAAGTTAAACTATTTTTTAAATTTTGTAATATCAAGTTAAATTTTAAATAACTTATATAAGGTTAGAATATGAAGGTAAAAGTTGAGCTTGTAATTTTTTGGTGTAAATTTTTTTCTTAAATATAATTGTTTGAAAAAAATTATATATATAGAAAATTTGAGAACTATTATGTAATTTTTGAAAGATAATAAATAAATTTAAGAAAAAAAACATAAAATATTAAAGTCAAAATTGTTAGATCTATTCTCATAAATGAATAATTTTTCACCCTTACCACAATTTAATTTTTAAAGTTGTTTTGGGATTAGAATTTTTCACCCATTACCACAATTTAAATCTTAAAGTTGTTATGGATTATTCATACATAGTGGTTAATTGTGCAGGGCTTGCATTACATTCCCCTTGCACACATAAGTGCATTACACTAAAGTTATGGCCATAATTTGGGGTGGTAAGAGACTAAGTGACAAAAAGAAAATGAATAAAAATAAAAAGCGTATCATTACATTCCCCCTGCACACATAGGTGGATCACACTAAAGTTATGGCCATAATTTGGAGTAGTAAGAGATAAAGTGAAAAAATAAAATGAATAAAAGAAAAAGCATATATCATTTTGTTGTGTAAGTTTGCACATGTGATTTCCATGGTTTCCATCTCAAAGTTGTTGGGCTTTAATAGAGTGTTTCTCGATTAAAATATTTTCAAGCTTATTTATTTTTTGGTGTTTTTGGACCCTCTATGCTAAGTGTTTTTCTTTATGGATGACCATACTATCAAGTGTTGAGTGTATTGTCTCTTCCCTGGGTATTGTAAAAGGGCCATACACATTCTATGGGAGAAACATTTTCACATTAAGGCCCAAGTTTCCCACTCCAACCATGTCAAGGTACTCAAGATCAATACCCATAGCTCAACAAGTGCTAATGGAATCCATATCACCACTCAAATGCAATTGAATCCATCAAGAGGTCAGTTATGGTATTTAAGGTCATTGTTCTTGGACATAGATGACTAGAGCCTTCATTTATGGAATGAGGCTTTGGTTTCTTAGGGGGGGTTTGTTGGTGGATGAAAGCTTCTTAGTGTAACATCCCTCAAATTTGACCCCTATTACTATTATTACTAGTTTGGTAAATGTAATTGTAACTGTTTAAATGGACCTGATGAGGAGCTTAAGGCCAAGGCCCCATCACTCGATCTTGAAAGAATTATTTTTTCTTTTCCTAAGTTGTAAATATTGTTTTTGGATATCGAGTTTTACTTTATATGTTGTCAGATATATAAATATTGCCGAAGTTGGCTATCACATTATAGGTTGTCGAGTATCTTTACATATGATTCTGTCGGGTTCTAATTATGTGCGACCTCATGTATCGTTGAGATCCAGGTATAGGATCTCTGTGGTTATTATTGTAATCCTCTATTTTGAGTAATAAAATAAGATACGCCGGTTTTGTGGACGTAGCCCAAGGAGTGGGTGAACCATGTATATGTGTCTCTCTAATGTTTTACTGTTCATTATGCTATGGTCAAGCGATTAAGATGGTTTTAATTACTATGGACTTCACGCAGATCAAACATTACCAAAGTTTTCAATTTTATTCATCAAAAATATAACTCAAAGAAACATGTATTCTTTCACCCCACTTTCCCAAGGGAAACCTTGAGGTATGTTACACTTAGCCCTAGATGGCTATAATATTCCTTTATATTCAAAGTTCATGTCTCCTCCATTGACCATGTACAAAGCCCCAAGACCACAAGAACTATAAACATAACACTATGGACACCCATGCGAAGTAATGTATAATGCTTTGAGGCATTTCCCATGGATTTGGAAGCCTATATGGTTTCTTTCGGGCCAAATTTATGATCTTCTTCCCAAAAATGTCATTCCCAAGGCCCCAGGGAATCTACATAATGCTCAAAACCACCTAATGGAACCAACATCCTCAATCATAGGCCAATGACACCCTCAGTAGGCCATGTGTTGTTCCAGGAGGAAACCTACTTAGCCCTAGATGACTAGAAGATTCCTTTAGATCCCGAGGCTTAGGTTTCCTCCACTAACCATGTCCAAGGCCCTAAGGCCACACGATCAAGATATATAGTGCTATAGATACCCCTACAAAGTCATGCATGGTGCTTTGAGGTAGTGTTCTTGGATTTGGATGCCTCAATGATTTATTTAGGGATAAAGGCATGGTATTGTTCCTTGGAACACAATTCACAACACTATAAGACACCTACTTCCTGGTCAAAACAACCTAATGGAACCAACATCCCAAATAATAGGCCAGTGATACACTTAGGAGATCATGTGTGGTTGGTGGAGGCAACCTACTTAGCCTTGGATGGATAGAAGATTCCTTTAGGGCCCAAGGATTATGTTTCCTCCACTGACCACATCTAAGGCCCCATGACTAGAAACCTAGATACATAGTTCCATGGGAACCCCTATGAAGCTATGCATGTATCCTTGAGTTATTTTTCATAGCTATGGATACCACACCAATTTATTCAGTTCAAAAAAATGGTCTTATTCTTTATAGCATTATTCTCAAGACCCCTAGACACATAAATACTACTCAAAACCACCTAATGACACTATCAACCTCACTGAAAAGCCAATGATACCCTCAAGAAACCATGTGTGTATGGTGGAGGGAATGTTCTTAGCCCTAGATTGATATAAGATTCCTTTAGGATCCAAGGTTCAAGTCTCCTCCCTTGACCATAGCCAAGGCCCTAAGTCCCAAATACTTCGATACATAGTGCCATGGATACGTTACGAAGTGATGTGTGGTGCTTTGTGGAATTATTAATGGATTTGGATTCCTAAATGGTTTCTTAAGGATTAAAGGCATGGTATTCTTCCATATAATTGTATTCCCAAGGCCTTGAGACATGTGCATATTTCTCAAAACCACCTAATGTCAATGTCATCCACAATCATAGGTCAATGATACCCTTAGGAGGCCATGTGTTGTTGGTAGGGGCAACCTTAATAACCATGGATAGATAGAAGCTTCCTTTATGGACCTAGGTTTAGATATCCTCCATTATTCATGTTGAAGGAATCAAGAAAATAAGACCTAGATGCATAGCACCATGGATACCCTTTGAAGCCATATGTGGCACTTCAAGGAATTGTTGATGGCTTTGGATACCTCAACAATTTATTGATGGCTAAAGGCATGGTCTGATTCCCTATAATATCATTCTCAAGGCCTAGAGACATGTATATAATACTAAAAAATACCTAATAGCACGAGCATTCTCAATCATAAGCTAATGGTAATCTCAAGATTCCATGTGTGGTTAGTGAAGGAAACCTTCTTATCCCTTGATGGCTAGAAGATTCCTTTAGTTCCAAAGTTGTAGATCTCCTCCCACGATCATTTCCAAGCCCCCAAATCCCCAAGACATGGATACCCCTACGAAGTCGTGCATGGTGCATTAAGCCATTGTTCATGGCTCTGGATGATTCAATGGTTTCTTTAGGGATAAAGACATGGTTTTTCCCCTAGAATTCCATTCCCAAGGCCATGTGTGGTTGGTGGAGACCATCTCCTTAACCTTAGATGGCTAAAATATTCATTTAGGGATTGAGGATCAAGTGTCCTCTACTGACCATGTCCAATGCCCAAAGGAAAAAAAACCTAGATACATAGTGCCATGGATACCCCTACGAAGTTATGCATGATTCCTTGACACATTGTTCATGGCTCTAAATTCCATAAGAATTAATTTAGGGCCAAACACATAGTCTTCTTCCTTAGAATATCATTCCCAAGTCCTTGAAACAAGTAGATATTACTCAAAATATATAATTGTACTAAGATCCCCAATCATAATCCAATGCTTCCTTTAAGAGGCTATGTGTGGTTGGTTGAGGTATCCTTCTTATCCTTCGATGGATAGAATATTTCTTTAGAGACTGAGGTTTAGGTCCCATCCCTTGACCATGTTCAATGCCCCAAGTCCTAATGACCTGGATGCATAGTGCCATGGATACCTATTGAAGCCATGTGTGGTGATTTCTAGCATTATTTATGGCTTTGTATGCCTAAATGGTTTCTTTAGGGCCAAAGGCATGGTCCTCTTCTATAGAGTGTCATTCCCAAGGCCCCGAGACATGTGTCTAACGCTAAAAACCAACTATTGGTGTTAAAATAACTAATCATAGATCAATGATACCCTCAAGAGACCCTTTGTGGTTGGTGCAGGCATCCTTCTTTGACACAGATGGCTGGAAGATTCCTTTAGGGCCCTATTTTTAAGTCTCTTTCATTGACCACGTTGAATTCCCTAATGCCACAATACCTAGATACATAATACCATGGATATCCCTACAAAGTCATGTGTGGTTCTTCGAGGCATTGTTCATGGCTGTGGAATCCTCAATTATTTCGTTAGGGATAAAAGTATGTTATTCCTCCCTTGAAATCCATTCCCAACACCCTGAGACATGTACATATTCCTAAAAACACCCTAATGTCACTAACATCCTCAATCATAGGCCAATGACCCTTGAAAGGCGATGTGTTGTTGGTGGATAGAACCTTCTTATCTCTAGATGGCTAGAAGATTCCATTAGAGCTTGAGCTTCATGCCTCCTCCCATGACCATTTCCAATCCCCCAAGTCCCCAAGACTTGGATACATAGTGCCATGGATACCCTTGCAAAGTCACACATGGTGCTTTAAGGCGTTGTTCATGGTTTGGGATGCCTTAATGGTCTTTAAGGATAAATGAATGGTATTTCCCCTAGAATGTCATTCCCAAGGAATTGAGACACATACATATTTTCAAACCCGCCTACTGGAATTGTCATCCTTAATCATAGGCCAATGATACCTTTAGGAGGCCATGTTTGGCTGGTGGAGGAAACCTTCTTATCCTTGGATGGATAAAATATTTCTATAAGGCCCAAGGTTCAAATTTCTTCCACTGACCATGCCCAAGACCTCAAGAACATAACACCTAGATACAAAGCTTAATGGATACCTTTGCAAAGGCATGCATGGTGCTTTGAGGCATTGTTTAGGGCTCTAGATTCCTTAGTTGTCTATTTAGCGCCAAAGGCATGGTATTATTCTCTATAGCATCATTCCTGAGGTTCTAAGACACCTACATACTTCTCAAAATCACATAATGGTGTTAATATCCTCAATCATATGACAATGATACCCTCAAGAGGTCATGTGTGGTTGGTTGAGGAGATCTTATTAGACTTGGATGGCTATAAGATTCCTTTATGGATATAGATTCAAGTCTCCTCCCTTGACCATGTCCAAGTCTTCAAGGCTACAAGAAATGGATACATAGTGGCATGGATATCCATGCAAGGTCATGCATGGTGCTCTAGGCATTGTTCATCACTCTAGATTCCCCAATTGTTTCTTTAAGGAAAAAGGCATGGTTGTTTTCCCTATAACATCATTCCCAAGGCCCCGAGACATGTAGATACTACTCAAAACCACCTAATGGCAATTACATAATCAATCATAGGAGAATGATACCCTCAGAGGCCATGTGTCTTTAGTAGAGGAAATCTTCTTACCCTTAGATGGATGGAAGAATCATTTAGAGCTCAAGATTTATTAATATTTTATAATAGTAATAAATCAAAAATGTTTGTATTTAATTATTTGTCAAATTTAAGAATCATGGGTATTTGTTTGCTTGAATAATATTAAAAAATGAATACTCGACTTGAGCTATTTAGAAAATAATTATTTGTGAACTTGTTGTGTTTGTGGTGCAACACCTCATAAATGAATCATGTGAGCTTGTTGGTTTAAATAGTGATAAAAGCAAATAATTGAATTTGTTGTGATTGTGGTTTAAAACCTCATAAATTAATCATGGGCATTTATTTGAAAGAAAAAAATTGAATTAAGTTATTAAAAAATAATTATTTGTGATATTGTTGTGTTTATGGTGCAAATCATCATAATTAAATCATTTTTGTACATGTCCATGTGACAAATATGAGCTTAGCCCCACTATATGATACTTGACAACATGACATTTATTTATGCTTAGGATTCCTTTAGGCTAAGGCCTATGATTGTTCGTTCAACAATGTTGAGGGCCATTGGACCTATCCCTAGTGATTAAAAAATTATAATAGTGTGAATGCCCACACTTAGAGGCTAAGAATAATCTTAGGAATATGTGTGGAGACCTTTGTGGTGTCTTTCTTGGTCCTAGATTCCTAAAAGCTTCTTTTAGGACCTTAGCTAGGGGTTTTCTCCATTGATCATATAGATGGATCTAAGACCCATGTCTTGTATTAACACCTAATAACAATACTAATTTCCATCAAAAAAATTTAAGATAAAAATATCTCAAAGGAATAATCAAATTTAATTTCAAATAATTTTATTACTAATTTATAATAGTAATAAATTAAAAATAGTTGTTTTTATTTATTTGTTAATTGTATTTATATGTTTAAATAATATAAAAAATGAATAAATGAATTGAGCTATTTTCCAAATATGTTTTTTGAACTTGTTGTACTTGTGGTGTAAACTTCATAAATGAATCACTTGAATTTATTTGCTTAATATTTGAACTTTTTGTAAGTATGGTGCAAAAACTCAAAAATTAATTTTTGATCATTTATTTTAATTGATATGAATAAATAAATAAATATTGAATTGAGTTATTTTCAAAATAATTATTTGTGAATTTGTTTTGGTGCAAATCCACATAATTAAATCCTACGTGTACATGTCCATGTGGAAAATAATAGCTTAGCACCACTTTATGGTACTTGCCAACATGACATTTCTCATAAAGGTAAAACTAATATAACACCATATTAACACCACAAAATATAAGTGGTGCTAAAACCACCACTTTAACACCACAAAATATAAATGGTGCTAATAACACCACTTTAACACCACATAAATGTAAGTGGTGCCAATACCACCACATTAGCACCACAAACTATAAGTGGTGCTAACTTGTGGTGCTAAAAGATGGCTTTTCTTGTTGTGCTAGCTCACATATTAAAGTGTTTTACATATATTGCTGGAGGTTGAAGACATATGTTTTGAGACCAAAACAGAATGCTGCACATCTATATTGTTTTTGAGGTTGAAGACATATGTTTTGAGACCGAAACAGAATGTTGCACAGCTATATTGTTTCTCCCCCATGAAATTTGGATGCTTAATTTGGATTTTTCAACATCAAATGTTGTAATGACATATTTACACATAAAAAGCAAATTAAAAAGTAATGAGTAAAATCACAATATGGAAATATCAGATCTTGCCAGACAACAATTTGGTGTATGGGACCCCCTTTTGTGGGACAAGGAACCTCCTTGGAATTGATCCTATTGTTGATTGTCACATGAGATGCTTGACTGACTCATAGTTAGAATTATATCAAAGTAAATATCGAAGCTCTCAAAATATTATCATGGTTTTGTTATGTCAATTTGGCATTACATTTACGATTTCACATCTAATACATGTGTATTAAAACCTTGTGAGAATGAGGTCACAAATACTTACATTACTTTTGCATTTCTTATGTTTTAAATCTTAAAAGACAATTCTTGTAAAGATATATCAATAAGAAACCTTATTGAAGATACACCAGCACGACTTTTTATAACCTTGTAGAATAAATTTGTAAATTAAACATAAAACAAATAATAATAATAATATATTAGATTAGTTAAATATAGATATACATAGATGATGATGGTGATGATGATTAACCTCCACTAAGGGCCATTTGTATATGAAAGAGGGGAATTCAATATGTAGACCCAATATAAAAACCGTTATAGAGAGATACAATGAGAGATCCAGATAAACACAAACATAGAAATATTGTAAATATGTTTTTTGAACAAAAATATACTTACCCCTTTCATCCATATTAAATGATACAAGAAATTACTCCTCAAAAACTTTATATGGATTATGCTTCTGTCTATCATAAATAACAATATTTGTGTAAAGCATTAGAAATTTGAACATGGTAAAAGAGAAAATAAATATAAACATAATCATAATCTAGTGATATCACACATCACACCACCTCAAGTAAAAAACAACTATTTTCTTACAAGTTCCATTTAAAAAAAAAAAATTGCATAGATAAGTTTAGGCAGCATCAAATAAAATTGACATGATTAAGTAAAAATATCCAAGGATCGGGTTATGGCTTTTGCTAATATTATTTTCCATGAATGTTGTAATCCAATGTCTTATTATTTTCTCTTTTGGAAAAATTCACATAGAGAAGCACACTTTTGGGAAATAAAATAACTTTTCATTATTTGATAGATACACCATGAAATGGCCTCAATATTATGAATAGACCGTGGGATCATGATTTGTGATTCGCAACACATAAATGATTTTATTTTAGAAGAAAATTGGGAAATAACTAAACTTTGTCTCATTGAGAAGTATAACAAATTGTTTTGCTTTACCTGATTATTAGTAAAAATAGGAAATTTCAAAGGATAAAAAATGGGTTAGATTTGGCCCACTGGTGACATGTTCTATAATTTGTATTGGTTAAATGGTTCTATATGATTTAATTTCTATTTTCTTGCTTGGGCATTGCTTGTTAAAAAACAATCTCAAATGATTTCAAAAATATTTACATCCTATTTTGACAATTGGATCTACAATCAAGGAAATGGCTAGAATTTCTTATGCAAGTGTGAAACCATGTATAGTGTATATACTCAAAATGTTTTTTCTTACTCAAAGATATTAATACAAATCAAATATTAACTTCAACTAGATTAATGAAGATTCCAAATCAAAATTGATTTACATTGAGGAAAAAATGTATAAATGAAATCAATAACAATTGAAAATTGAACCCATTCGATAGAATGGCTAATTTTTGAAACCAAGAGCAAAACCATCGAACGGATATTGAAATGATAGACTCGATCAACATATATTTCTACATTAAACTTCCTTACAATAATGGACATGCACATTGAGGTATTTCATGTTCCCCACAACATGAATATCATCTCAATATTAACATCGAAATACCTAGAACATTGTCCAAACCCTATCTCAACATGTGGTTTGAATTTTTTTTCAATACACTCGTGAGTAATTCAGCTTGGGTGTGGAAACTATGGTCATTTGCCTACTTGAAACTCAAAAATATTGCTAATAAATTTGCATCCTCGATGGACAATTAAGCTCCAATTTGAAAGCTGCATTAATTATAACCTAGCATATTTATAACCAACAAGCAATCAAGGAAAATGAATGTACACATGTATACTTAAGCGAAACCATAAAATGTCAAAATAGACATTCATTCTAAAAAATACCAAATTGGTGCCACCAAATTGAAACAACTATGTGGAATGATTATTTTTCAAAACCAAGAGCAAAAACACCAACACTTATTAAAACTCATTTTAGATCTGTACAAAGATTGTTAAATTCAATTGACAAATAGATATCTCTTTGAAATTTTTTCCTCTCAATAATGCATAGTCACATCAAGGTAAATTATGCCCAAAACATGGCCAGCCACTCAATATTAACATCAAAATCCCTAAACCCTGCCCAATCACATAAGCAACTCTCAACTTGTGGTTTAAACATTTTCCAACCCATTTAGTGAGTGGTGTGGCCACTATGATTGTTTGTCATCATGAAACCGAGAAAAATCCAAAGAAATTTATAGAGGCGACTGGACAATTAAGCTTGAAGTTTAAAACTATATATAATTATAACCTAGCAAATTTGCATTAAAGAAGCTAGGACATTGAATACACATGCATAACTAAGGAGAACCACCATCATATTCATCCCATGACGATCGGTTTCACCATGACATAATAAAGCCAACAAAAATGTATTATTATGTTTTGATCTCTAAAAACCATAAATCAAGGAGCCAAATATCAAGATAACCATTCTTTCATAAAAAACCCAAGACCCAAATTGCTATGAGCAGGATTTTGATGATTTGGTTATGCATTTGAAGCTCATATTACAATGTTTTTCATGCTTGGCTATGTTCTAATTTTTAGTCGGAGGAATACATGGTATTGAAATACCACACATATATGAATGTGGTATGTAGTGTGTGTTTGTGCCTCAGTTATCATTGCACCCCACCTTATACATTCATCCCACACTCTATAGGTGTAGCTCTCCCATCCAATAAGATTTATTGCTATATGCAAGAGGCACACAGGATAAGGATTGAGCCTATGTCTTCTTCTTGGAGGGTAGGATTTGTTGAGACAATATTTTAATCAACATGAGTGCATTCATCAACAATAACAAGCGTGCTTCTTAAAACTTGATCTCAATCACCATATGCAATTCATTCAATATTTTGATCAATGTGCGATTGGAATGCAGGTTTTGGAATACTCACTAATTGACAAGGTCTCCCATCTTAACTTCATTTTCTGTAAGATATACTATTAGGGAAAATATATTTGGCCATTGGGATTGGTTTAAATGAGCCTTATTAATTTCCTTACCTTCTTAATCCAATTCCTTTCTAATGTTTTACATACGCTTGTAAGAGGTTTCTCCTTGCCATTTGTCTCAAATTTACACCCTTATTTATCATTGTTGCCTAAAGATATCCATAGTTGGGGTGAGGTGCGGTAGTGTGGTTAGAGGATTTGCATTGTAGTTGAGAATTGATTTATCTATCTTATTGGGGTGCAACATCCCCCTTCATAAATTACACCGCCTTCATTATTTTGGATTGATGCCAAATTTTAGTTAGGTTGCAAGCTCATTGAACTCCCATTGTAATTTTCACGACCTTCTAGTTTGATCTCTATTAACCTTTGTAAACATGAACCTTAGTACATTTATAGGATTCAGTCCCATTTTTTGATAAGAACTTCTTCCCTAGTTTTAATTTCTTGAGCTTACTATCAAATGCTTGGACTCTGTTACCCTATTTACCACATAAAGGAATTGTTTTCCTACATCACCTTAAAGAATGATTGTTTAGTATAGTCAATTTTTTTGATATGGAGGCATCAACAAGAATTTCCACCTTTAAAATAATTAAATATTGTTTTATGAAGAGCCATAAAAGAAATCTACTCCAATGTCCTAACACTTCAATGATCACATTTCCAAAATGTTGATTACCTAAAATATGAAAATGCATATATACCAAGGATGCTTCTAATCTAGTCTACAACTTACATTGAGTGCTAACAATGTACTTAACAAATTATCTCAAAACATAAAAAAGTTTTCAATTAATTTTTAAAAATAATTTAATCTCAGAGTGCCTTCTTGCTCGTTCTGAACTAGATCAATGCTACAATTCTTCAATAGGTGGTAGGAAACATTTATACTCGAGAATAATAAACTTCAAGCCGAGTAAGATTGTGATACAATTACATAGATAATTGAACCTACAAATAAATGAAATGCAGTTTTATACTTCATGTGCACATGAATCCAAATGATGAGCTCTAACTCTATTTTATTGACAAATTGAAGGTCAATTGGAGAACAATTGGCAAAGGGCGGGTCTGGTCGGACCTCCTGATCCAGATTTGTGTGGGAACGAAACAAAAGATAGCATATACAGAATCATATACAGATATATATATTCACATACACAGATATATGGCAAGAAACACATCGATACAGTAAACACATATTCTATTAAATATCAGAAATAGAACAGAATGTAAATACAACGGCTAGAATGGTAGTAGCTATCTCTGAGAAGAGATGTGGCCGTTGTGCTCATTCGTGCCAAGATGATTACAAAGAGAGGTCGAAAGGGCCTATTTATCATAAGCATGAGGGAAATAATCCCAAACATCCAAAAACCTAACCCTAGAAGATGAACCGTCATAAAGTTTGTGGCCCCAAGGTGGTTAGTTGAATAGACAACTTCCCGGGGTCATAAATTTTGCATACGATCTCCGTTTGGGTCGCTCAATATCCCGTTGGAAAGAACTATATGAGGACTATGCTAAGGACCCTAAAATAAATAGGCTCCGTCGAACCAATATTTCCACAAAAAATTCATTTTGGGCCTCAAAACGGCCCCGGAAGTTTGGGACTCGAACAACTGTAGAAAAATTACTAGAAAATTGGAAAAATGGGAAACTGTTTTGAGCCAGTGGAATAGGTACGTGGCCACCGATATCCATCTGGATAACCTCCTTGCTTAACAATAACACACAACAACACACAAATGTTCTCACAAGGACTAGGTGTGAACTGAATGCCAGAAGCTGGCTTCTATTACTTGAATCAAATTACAATGTTTTAACTACAAAGCAAATAAACAAGTCGGCCTTCATGCTGTTACAATTTTCTAAGTAAATAGTGTGTTTCTCCCTGTGTGTGACCCTCTCTTCCTCCCTCTTCTCTGCTGAAGGCAAGAATGAAAGAGCGATGACCGGTGCCTTCATCTGTGCCTCTGCACCAGTCTTCTACTCTGCTCTGATGTTGTTCTCGAGGTCCACTCCGTTCCTCGAGACGTCCTTCTCTATCCGCCCCATCCTCCTCGCTTGGCCTTCGCCGCTTTTGTCGGTGTCGCCGCTCCACCTTGTCAGCTTCCTTTTCTGTCGATGTCGATGCTTAGACTTTGTCTAACTTAGAAATTTTTTCATGTCGACTATAATTCGACAACTTCCTGCTCGACTTCCTGGCTTTGACTGTCAGTCTTCTCGCACCAGTGGTCGTCGAAAATCCCCTTGGTCGTGTTAAATTTTGAGCATTAATTCACAATACTCTAGGATATTTACTGAGAGAATAACATGTACAGTATATCAATGCATATCAATCATAACAAGCATGTCAATCATCACAAGAAGCAAAAGCATGAGAGACAATAGACACACAGATTTTCCGTGGGGAAAACCCTAAGGTGAAAAACCCCACAACTTCCTCCGAGATAGATAGAGCAATAGCTCATCCAAAGTACAACCAAAGTATAAGAGATAGACTCCTCTTAGCAGCTGATCCTCCTACTCACATGTGCGCCACTTTCCGAGTGAAGGAAGTGTGAGTTCTGAAGTGATCCAAATAGAGATCTCTCGATCTCTATTTATACTTGTCTTGTTTTCCCAATAACCTTATGGGGCCGACTTGTCTAGCTAGGTACAATAACTTCATATTGCATTATAACGGGCCGACCCCTTACAAGGTGGTCTAATAACCCATCGGCAATTTAACACACTTGCGACACTTGTCAATACAAATGATGACACTTCCGTATAGAGGAATAATACATCTCTATAGGAGTACAATAAATATATAGATGAAATACATTCCGAAGTTACATATACATATACATCAACACTCCCTCTTGACTAGGAAGGTATTTCTCGACACAAATCATCTAGCACAAGTCTTCTTCTCTGGATCATCATTAGCGAATCATCATCCTCGAATCATCGTCATCGTCGCTGCTGCTATCTCGATCAATCTCTGAATCTACTCGTCATCAAAAGTTCTACAGAGCTAGTCCTTTTTCATACTGGATGTAGGCCCACCACCTGTAGGTCTTCATCATCAGTGGCCATACTGTGGATCCCAGGACTGATTACGTGCGTCAACAAAACGTAGCGCAGACTATAGGTTCTTTTACATGTTGACCTTCACAAAACCTACTCAGAGCATCCCAGGATGTTACGAGCAAACCGCTCTACCTATCTGGATCTCGATAGAGCATCCCAGGCTGTTACGAGCACACCGCTCTACCTGTCCAGATTTTAAAGGATATTTTCTATGTGAACTTTCGCAAAACCTACTCAGAGCATCGCAGGATGTTACGAGCACACCGCTCTACCCGTCTGGATCTCGATAGAGCATCCCAGGATGTTACGAGCACACCGCTCAACCTTTCTAGATTTTAAAGGATCTTTTCTATGCGAAACTGTAGAAAAAACTACTCAGAGAATCCCAGGATGTTACGAGCACACCGCTCTACCTGTCTGGATCTCGATAGAGCATCCTAGAATGTTACGAGCACACCGCTCTACCTGTCCGGATTTTAAAGGGTCTTTTCTATGCTACCTGTAGAAAAACCTACTCAGAGAATCCCAGGATGTTATGAGCACACCGCTCTACCTGTCTGGATCTCGATAGAGCAACCCAAGATGTTACGAGCACACCGCTCTACCTGTCCGGTTTTTAAAGGGTCTTTTCTATGCTACCTACACAACTTGTCCACGACCACAGAGTGTCAAACCGATACTCACCATACATCATCCTAATGTACATCATCACATGATCAACTTGATCATCATCAAACCATCAACCTGATGCGTATCATCTGGAGCAACATCCTAAAGCTCGTCATCTATGATCATCCTGATAAAACAACACATCCATCTGATGCATACAAAGTATCTACCTGATACATATCATCATACATGATCTACCTGATCATACAAATGCATCCATCTGATATACATAATGCATCCACTTGATACATACATAAGTACATGATCTACGTGATCATACAAGTATCCACCTGATACATATACAAATACATGATCTACCTGATCATATCCAGCATCCAACATGATGCGTACATACATACATATAAATGATCCAACTGATCATATCCAACATCCAACATGATGCATACATACATACATATAAATAATCCAACTGATCATATCCAACATCCAACATCCAACATGATGCATACATACATACATATAAATGATCTAACTGATCATATAGAGCAGAAACTAGAACATCCTAATGCTCATCATCCAACGCCTACTTCCATAGACATGTGAAAGATCCTCCTTCCACCATGCTTGGAATGGCTTCAGCAAATGTGTCCATCACTTCTTCCTCGAAGTGTCGTTGATCTGAAGAATGCCAAGTGTCTCTCTATAGTATTCGAACTTCACTCTGGCTAGTGGCTTCGTCAGCACATCTGCAATCTGCTCATCCGTCACAATATATAGGAGCTTCACTGCTCCTCTCTGCACCATATCCCTGATATAGTGATATTTCATATCAATGTGTTTCGACCTGTCGTGGAACATCGGGTTCTGAGACAGCTTCACACAACTTTGGTTGTCACAAAAGATACCGGTAGTCTCCAGCGGGAGATCAAATAACTCTGACAGTAGCTTCCGAAGCCATACTGCCTCACAACTAGCCGAACAGGTTGCAACATGCTCTGCCTCGACTGTACTTAGTGCTACGCAGGACTGCTTCCTGCTAAACCAAGAGATCACACCTGATCCCATACTGAAGCAGCACCCAGATGTGCTCTTCCTATCTGCAGCACTGCCTGCCCAATATGAATCAACATAACCCTGCAGGTTAAACTTTTGATTTGCTTCATACTTGAGCCCATAATCAACTGTACCCTTCAGGTACCTCAGAATATGCTTTACAACAACCAGGTGAACACTCCTTGGATTTGTTAGGAACTGGCTCAATGTGTTCACCGCAAAGCAAATATCTAGTCTCGTGTTCGTCAGTTACATCAAGGACCCAATCATCTGACGATACATAGAGACATCAACCGACTCAGATGAAGCATCAGATAGAAGCTTCAGGTTCGATGCCATAGGTGTGGCCATGGCCTTGCAATCCATTATCCCAGACCTCTTCATGATATCTACTGTATACTTCCCTTGTCCAAGGAAGATCCCATCTGCACTCTGCCACATCTCCATACCTAGAAAATTGTGCATCATCCCCAAGCCCTTCATATCGAACTCCGGAGCAAGCTTCCTCTTTGCATCGACGATCAGTCTATCATCTCCTGTTACAAATAGGTCATCCACATACAGGAGTAGAATCACAGGATTTCCTTCCTCAACCTTGTAGTAAAGGTTGGAATCCGCTTTACTCTTGGTAAAGCCCAAACTAGATAGAAAACTGTCCATCCTACCATACCAAGTTCTAGGAGCTTGTTTTAAGCCATACAAGGCTTTCTTCAATCTGCACACATATGACTCCCTGTCATGTGTTTCAAAACCGAGTGGCTGCTCCACATACACTTCCTCTTCAACTACACCATTCAAGAAAGCAGTCTTGACATCCATCTGGTGTATCTTCCATTTCATCGCTGCAGCCAGGGCAAGTAATGATCTGATGGAAGTGTACCTGGATACATGAGAAAAAGTTTCTTCATAATCTATTCCCTCTTTGTGAGAGAAGCCACGAGCTACGAATCTTGCCTTGTATTTCTCTATGCTGCCATCTGCAGCATGCTTGATCTTGTAGATCCATTTGGAAGTCACAACAGACTTCCCTTCAGGTCTTGGGACACCATCCCAAACATCATTCTTCATTATTGATTGGTATTCTTCGATCATGGCATCCTTCCATTCTTTCTTTTCCGCTGCTTGTTCATAATTGGAAGGTTCTTTGTTCATGATATCACAGAGTAAAGCAACATAGATGGTATGTGATCTGGTTCTCTTCTTTGCTCTGTGTTCTTCTTCTGGAATGCCATTTATTTCTGCATCTTGAATGAGCTCTATAGCCCATGCAGGTTTTCTCTTGTGAGAGTCATTCTCACGGGGTGGATCTACTGGTTGTTGCAGATCTTCAATTCCACGATCAACATATGGAATTGCTTCAGTCATGGTAGTGTCTTGAAATCTAGTTTCCTTAGGTTCTTCGTAAACTTCAACACGTGTCTTCCTTGATTTGACGAATGCTGAGTTTTCATCAAATGTTACGTCCTTGCTGACATCAATCTTCTTGAACCTTGGAAAGTATATTCTGTAAGCCTTCGAGCTTTCACTGTAACCCACAAAGATACCCTTCTTTCCTGAAGGATCTAGCTTAGTCCTCTTTTCCTTTGGCACATGAGTATATACTGGACAACCAAATATTCCGAGATGGATGACTTCAGGTTTCTTACCAGAGAAGACCTCTTCTGGTGTCTTGTTGTCCAATATCTTGTGTGGTGTTCTGTTCTGCACATATACAGTTGTCCTAGTTGCTTCTGCCCATAGATGCATAGGTAGATCCTGGTCATGTAGCATTGCCCTTGCTGCTTCCATGATTGTTCTGTTTTTTCTTTCCGCAACTCCATTCTGTTGTGGATTATAAGGAGCAGTCAACTCCCTCTTAATCCCTGAATCACTGCATAGCTTCTTGAAGTCACCTGAGGTGGATTCTCCACCATTGTCAGATCTGAATGTTTTGATCTTCTTATCAGTTTGGCTCTCCATCAAGGTTTTGAATTCCTTGAACTTATCAAAGACTTCATCTTTGTTCTTCAAGAAGTAAACCCAAGTCTTCATGGAGAGGTCATCAATGAAAGAGACATAGTAAATATACCCACTCAGATAACTGGATGACATCGGACCACATACATCTGAGTGGATGATTTCCAAGATTCCTTTAGCCTTGTTTTCACTGCTTGGAAATGCTTTCTTTATGTTCTTTCCTTTTGCACATCCTTTGCAAACACCTTCATGCTTGGTCATGATTCCAGGAAGACCTTCTACAGCTTTACTTGCAATTGGTAATGCTATGTAGTGCACATGTGCAAGTATTCTATGCCAAAGTTCACTTGGCTCCATGGAATCATGTACCATGGCATGTTCAGGTTGTCCCCTCAATTTGTACAATCCTCCCTCTTGCTCTCCAATCACCACTGCATCATCAATAGTTTTACCCTTTGGCCACATTAGGACTTGGCCATCTACAAATGCAACCCTCATGCCTTTTGCATCCAATGCAGAGCCTTGGAGAGTAAGTTCTTCTTGAGTCCAGGTACAAATAACACATCTTTCATCTTCAAGGATTTTCCAGATTCTAGGTTGTAGGAGGCTTCACCACTTCCTTTGACGGGGTATTGATAGTCATCCCCAAGTTTCACTTTATGGGGTGATTCATGTTCAGATAGATTTACAAAAGATTCTTTAAACCCAGTCATGTGTTTGGAAGCACCACTGTCAATAAGCCAATCATTACAACCATGAGAAATAGTACCTGTGAGAGCAGAGATTAGAACATACTCTTATTCGCTTGATGAATCATCATTATCACTTTCTTCTCTAGCCTTCTTCTTTGGAGGTTCATCATCTTCAGTAGCATGAGCATGATACCTCCTTTTTCTGCCCTTCTTCTTCTTGTTGAAGTTGTTGTTTTTGTTGTTGTCCCTTTTGTTCTTGGGACATCCTGAAGCAAAGTGTCCATTCTCATTACATTCGAAACATCGAACATGAGATAGATCTTTCTTCTTGTGATAAGGGTGAGAATGTTTCTTGTTATGAGACTTCTCCCTCTTAACTTTGCTTCCCTTGGTGTGAGCTGTGAGAGCTTGATCTTCATTCCCCATCTTTTCTTCTCGTGCCACAAGCCTAGCTTCTTCTTGAGAGCATTCCTCCCATAGTCCACTGAAAGAGATCAATTTATTTCTTGCACAGATTCCTTGAATAAAGGAGTCCCAAGACCTAGGTAGGCCATTCAGAGTGGTCATAACAACTTCACAATTGTCCACTATCTCATCCACAGCTTCAATTTTTTCCTTGATATTAGAGACCTTGGAGAAGTAAGATTGAATGGTCTCTCCATTCAACATCTTGATCCCTTTCAATTGATTCCGCAGAGTCATCCTCTGATTTATGTTCTTCCCTTCAAATAACTTGGTCAGGGAGTCAAACATCTCTTTGGGTGTCTTTAGAGATGACACATGTGGTATGAGATGGTCTTTGATAGAATCAGCAATGATTCTCTTTTCCTTGACCAAGTTCTTCTTATGCAATACCTTAGCCTCTTCATCCTCTGGGATAGGGACCTTAGAGCTGATGTAGGAGTCCAGTTCATTTTCTTCCAGGATTAACCCAATCCTATACTTCCAGGCTCGAAAGTTATCAGCCCCTTCAAGCTTATCCTCAAGCTTGGTGTGGTGAGACATCTTGAAGAGTACTTCAAATGGAAATAGAAGAGATTTAGGTCTTACCACTTGCTTTGCTGAAAACTGGATCTGGTCCCGGAATAGGGTTTGTCAGAAAAACCCTAAAAATTCAAAAAGTGAATTTCACCTTTCTGAAATGATAGAAAGATACGCATTGATGATCTGATCATCTTGGTGTATTAAGAATTTGAGATATTCAAAGCTTCACCCTTAAGAAATGCCTTTTAGTCTTCCTGGGTTCACTAGGGAGGACCCTGAATTAGGGTTTGAGTTTCCCGGAGATTTATCCAACCAAAAATATCGATCCAAATCTCTAAACTTTGATTTTTCCAAGGAGCTTCCAGCTATGTCTTCAGATTTCAGAAATTCCTATTTTTGTGGAAACCCTAATTTTTAGGGCCAAATCTAAAAATGCTTAGAATTGAATTCTGATTGGATTGAGACATTCTCCTTGATGAGTAGAGTCAATCTACTATACTGCTTTTCCAAAATCTGTGGAGAGAAACCCAATAAGCAAGAAACCCTAGTTTTCGTCACTGCACAATGTCTTCTTCTCAGGTTAGCTCTGATACCATGTTAAATTTTGAGCATTAATTCACAATACTCTAGGATCTTCACTGAGAGAATAACATGTATAGTATATCAATGCCTATCAATCATAACAAGCATGTTAATCATCACAAGAAGCAAAAGCATGAGAGACAATAGACACACAGAGTTTCCGTGGGGAAAACCCTAAGGTGAAAAACCCCACAACTTCCTCAGAGATAGATAGAGAAATAGCTCAACCAAAGTACAAGAGATAGACTCCTCTTAGCAACTAATCCTCCCCCTCACATGTGCGCCACTTTCTGAGTGAAGGAAGTGTGAGTTCTGAAGTGATCCAAATAGAGATCTCCCGATCTCTATTTATACTTGTCCTGTTTTCCCAATAACCTTATGGGGTTGACTTGTCTATCTAGGTACAATAACTTCATGTTACATTATATCGGGCTGACCCCTTACAAGGTGTTCTAATAACCCATCGACAAGTTAACACACTTACGACACTTGTGAATACAAATGATGACACTTCCGTATAGAGGAATAATACATCTCTATAGGAGTACAATAAATATATAGATGAAATACATTCCGAAGTTACATATACATCAACAGGTCAGCCTTCTCTTGTCTATCATCTTGGACTCATCCTCCTATGATCAGTTGGTACTCCGTCGACCTAACCATACTTTGACTTGTCTTCTTGCAGTCAGTCAACCACGCCGATCCTCTTATCGAAATTTCTTCTGGACTTAAATTTCCGTCGCCTTTCCTTCAGTCACATTGGATCCAACGACTGGAATTGACTTCTTTCTTTGCCAACCGTAGCTGATCTAATAATTGGCTGTAACTTAGTCGTCGCCATGCTACGTCGTCTTCTTCTTGCATCGAACCAGCTCAGCGACTCAACCGTCGATCCCTCTGATCCCTTTTGGTCGTCGTCGTTTTCATCCTTCGACCACTCTGTTGTAGTCAACATCCTTTACGTCGGCATTGTCACCGACTCGCCTAGTCCTCTGACTAGCCTCGACTCCGATGCAACTTGGTCCTTCGACCGAAGTCTGCTCTTGGTCGGTCATTGACCACTATCCCACTCTTCCGCCTGAAGGAATTCATCCTCAGTAAGTGACTCATGTTATCACTCTCCCTGGCCTCCATCTCGACCAATACTCATCGACTGTCTACTGTCGATTGTTCTTCTCGGCCTTCCTACTGTCTCATCGATCGCTGTCGACTCCCGACTGTTTTCTTCATCTGGTCCATACCACCTTCGACCGTTTCATTGCTTTTTCCTGATTGTTTGCCATCGACCTCAGTTGGTCGGAAACCCCACAAATCAACCACCTTCTGTCGACTATCGCCCTTCATCCTAGAGGTCGTCGAACGTCCTCTGGGGATCCTTTGTCGATCATGCCCGACTGTTTCTCTCGGGCTTTGATGTCCCTGTATCAACAACCTAATCAATTTAGTAAAGCAATATATTTGTTGTGTTACCAAATACAAATGTAGACTCGCTGTCTTGTAAAAAATGCAAAAAAAATCCTTATCATGAATTCAAAACTAGGTATCTCCAGATAAAATCTTTCTAGAAATCCCTTTACAAAATCATCGAATGCTAGTAATACTTGTTATAAAGTTGAAAAATAGAAACTCATTTCAACTAGAATTGTCTGAGTTTATAGCAAAACTGCATGTATTTTCTCTTGCACAAAAGCCTAGACCGAAGCCCATAATAACAAGTACAAGAGGAGAAGAGTTTTGACAAGATAGATCGTGAAACTAATAAAAAAAACAAATAGAAACCACTCCAAGGAATGTCTATTTTTAAAAACCAAGAGTGAAACCGAAAATAGAATCTTAAAAATTAGTATAGAGCCACATAAAGACTGTTAAATTGAAAAGGGACCTCTTTTAACGTTGTTCCTAAGAACAATGGGCATGTACATTAAGGTTTTGCATCGTGACCAAAAAATGGCTATTATCTCAATATGAACATGGAAATCCTCAAAACCATTTCCAATCGCAAGAGAAACTCTCAACTTGTAGTGCAAACATTTTCCAACCTTACATTTGGTGAGTTTGATGTAGTGTGCGTGCGGAAACCTAAGCAAAAGATCATCATAATCATCAAATTATGAGTAGTTTTTCCATGCCATAATAAACATGACAAGAATTGATTATAAATGTTTGAACTCTTAGAACCATAAATCATGGACCAAGATTTCAAAAGGAACATTCATTCTCAAAATACTCAAACTATGGGAACTCTAAGTGATAGAGCTCACTGTGACAAATATTTCGGTATGTTCTTTGAGTAATGGAGAGCATAGCATGATCTTTAACATTCTGGTTTAAAATTGATTCAACATAATTATATGAAGCTAATGGTTAAGAATACATGTTTCCTCCTTGGAGGTCACATGTTAAAATATGGAGGGTGGTGGGGGTAGGGAAAGTACTCTTCCATAGAATCCATAGGAAGGGGTGAGTTTCGTTATTAGAATTAGATGATGATATTTGTGGTTCAATTACGAAGATGGTATCCTATTAGTTCAAAAACATTAAAATGAATCCAATATAAATCGTGGTTCAGTGATGAATATGGTGGCATATTAGTTCACCCACCACGGTTCCAATTCTCAAGGGCAAGTATCTGTGCTTGGGACAAGGTGCAAGTCCTGATGTAATAGTTGTTTGGTCCAAGTGCAATTTGTTTTTTCATTGTTGTGTGTAACCAATTCATTTTATCGCATCACTGTGAAACCTCATTTGCATCATCGCATAAGTCTACCTGAGTAGGAACAACATATGGCACATGACATGGATCTAGTGATTAATTTTCTCTACCATTGAAGTTCACATCGTTTTAAGGATTAAAAATTATATGAATAAGATATTTATCCAGTGCTATAAGTATTGAGTTTAGCTAATGATGAATTCCATGGAAGATGTTTATAACTCTTAAAATTTAATTTGGTGCATGAATAGATTGATTGCATTGTTAATCTGTAGATTTGTTAATTTTCAAACCTAAAAGGATTTGGCTCATCTGGTTTGTTGCTGATTCGATGAAGTGATGTCACAACAATATTTTCTTATATATCCAAATGTTTGATTATTACCATCCCTCGCAAGTTAAGGATGAGTTGAAACACAATAATTGCTGATGGTGTGATATCAGAGGAGAGGATGGTTAACAACATTACGATGCATAAGCCACTCATACATCAGCCAACCTTTTCTCTCCTCTGCCCTGTGTTCTTCCCGCTTGAGAATACATTGGGAAACATGCTAATCACTTGCTTGAATGCATTGGATCCTATTTGCATCGGTTGCAAGATAAAGTTACGCATGTGAATGCTAAAATTCATGCAAGGATCATTGCTTACCACTCATTTTTATCCCTTGTTGGGCACAATGATGGAAATATCTTGGCGAATTCTTTTGTAACATAAGCAATGTCTACCATAAGCGACACATGTGGACCTCAAGGTTCATTGCTTGTTGCATCTATAGAGAAATGCTAAGCATGTTTTCTACATGTTGGTTCTAAATACTGATTACAACAGGTTTTCAAATTGAATCATGTGGTTATACACATTAAACAAAAGACAATGGCACACAAATCATCAACACATTACACAAAAATTACCCTAGAAACCCCTCTCCTCGGTGAAAAGAAACAAACTAGTGAGCTTCCACTCATTTATTAATCAAACACTCAAAAAAATGTGTTTACAAACGCGACTTGCTATACCACAAATCACACTTCATTACACCATGCCATGATCATGCTTCGTAGCCATTGCTTATTATTTATATATGCAATACAACCAACTTCACATTTATGAAAATCCACAACTTCCTAACTACTATCAGTTACTATGTTTTATCCGACTTGACTCGGTTAACTTTGGTCAATTTCCTGCCGATCTTTGGTCGTTCTATCGACTTCACATCGACGAGTCATTTTCCTTCGACCAAACAACTTATTTCGATCGATCGGTTGACCAGGCATCCACCGTTTGTTTCCTCTGAATTCAATCGACTTATACAACTCGATTATCAACTTTGTTAGTTGATTTTCATGCAAAGAATATAAAATTCCAACTCAAAATTAAGGATGCAATCGCATATGATATATGAAAAAGTTCATATAAATAGATCAAGCTATGCCTCAAGATAGACTCACTATCTTAGCACACTAACAAATTGTTGAGAATGTATCATATCTTAGCACACTAAAAATGTTTTGAGAGTCAATCATATATTAGCACATCAAGACATGATCTAACTGGTTGGAAAAAATCTCTCATATCCAACTAAATCTAAAAACGCCCTAAAACTTAGAAGGAAAATTCTCATCCAGGGACAAGATCTCCATTACGATGACAAAAAAAATGACAACCAGTCTGCCTTTAGTATGATCAAGTATCACATAAGACAAGTAGGATTTACTCATTCCAACAACATACAGAACCTAGAAAACGAAAGAAAGAATGGTAATGCATCATTACGAGATACCATTTGCTAAATTATAAAAAAATAAATTGAGAAAAATTAAATGTGTTTCCTCAACACACATAAATTCTTTTTTCCCCCATCTGATAAGACTTTAAATTCAGTCATGGTTTTGATGATCAATGTCAAACCATTGTAGGTCGACATCCCAACATTGTAGACATATTAATAGATCAATCCACGAGTGGTCATGGATTTTTGGAGCATTTACCATTCATCAAAATTCTACTTAAACTCATTTCCCACATTTTCACATAGTTAAAGGAGGTTGATATAGGCCAATCATCAATATAAAACCTATATTAATTTAAGAATCGAGTTATGATTTATAATTTATTATATTACGTATTTAAATAATTTTTTGATGAAGGAAAATCCTTAAAAACCTCATTTTTTGACTTCACATTGAGCATAATATAACCTCTTTAGAGTTGGTTGTAAAACCTAAAGGACTTCATGATACAGAAAGAAAGATTTTTAAATTTAGCCTAAAGAAAGATCTAAGAAAATACGAATTTAGTATCTGAGCAAAACAAAGAGGTAGTTATTCCGTAGAAACATTTGCAAATTTTCGGCATATTACACCTATTAACCGGCAATTTTTACACAAATTGTTTTTAAATCTAAAATCTAAAATATTTTTATATCGTTTTGTTCCAATGAACAACCTTGCGGAAAACCCTCCGAGTACTTACCCATTATTGATGGATTGTAAATGGGGTAGACCATTGGGCCTAATTACGGAGCCTAACCCCGAGGGTACTGAGAGAGTCTAATCCATGAACTCCCCAACTTTGGTCAGAGAGATCTGACGTCTAGCTCGTGACTACTTGAGATAACCGTTGAGGCTGAATTATTTTAAATCATTTAGATTTCAACTTTAAATATCTACAAATAAATTCTATTGTATAAATCACAAATCAATATTAGTTTAATTTAAAGGGGGGGAAGTAAGATGGCTTGATATGGAGAAATATGAAATATACTCCATGATGTGTGTCATCTCTAGAATAAGTGACCACACACCTACATACATCACAAAAATGGTTTACGTGGTTGGTGGAATACTAGAGCACAAGGGTCTTACAAAAAGGAGTGTGTTGTGTTACAATAGAATGGAAAAAATTAGTGATATAGAGAACGTAGAAGATGAGAATCAATTCTCCACTTCTCTTAGCCTTTGGAGGGATCGTGCACCATATTCCTTACGATCTTAATAATCACTAAAACAAATTTCACTCATTTCCCAGTTTCTTTTGAAAACATCAACCTTTTAACTCTACAATCATTGAGTATGTATGTATATATATACACGCGATTCGAAGAGTTGTAATAATAGGAGGTGGTTCTATTCTCGCATCGGCGTTAATTGTCCACTCGATTTATGGTTGGAAGGGATGGAAAAAGTGTTTGAAATCCACAATAGCTGCACAATGGGTGTCTCTAATTGGTTCTGGTTTGTATCCTCCATGAAACATGATACATTGGATTTTGGAGCATCCCATTGGTTCATGTGTGGTAGGAGGTGAAAACTGAAATAACTACCTAGGAAGCCTTAGAAATAGCTAGCACAACACTATTCACGAATGGAAATAAGCATTATGGTAAGGATGCATGGTGGTGAAAACTTGAAAGAGATGCAATTGGAGAGCCTTAGAGACAATTGACACACCATATAAGTTCATAAATGGAAATAAACATTATGGTAAGGAAACCTGGTGAGAAGAAGATCACAATGGATGTCATGCGCATTAAGGCTTGCGAGTTACGGTTCTTAATGAAAAACGGTTGGATTAACATAAAGGGAAGCTATGCGAGTAGATATTTTCCATTGATATAGAGAAAATGACTAAGATTATTCCCTTATAACGAATCTTTTCCCGTCGATAACGGAGTTAGGAAACAAAATATTGATTAATTGTGCAGTTTTTTAATGTAGGGAATTTATGTGGGTAACGAGAAACTATTTTTTTACCCCAAACATCAAATAAACCTTGGGTTGGTAACTCCTAGTGATAGTGTGCACTTTGTCCAATATTTAGGTAAACACAAGCACTAGTGTAGGAAAGACTAAGCTCTTTCTCTTCAAGATTGAAAATTGATTAGACATATTATTTTGAGGGTTAACAATTAAAAACAAGTGTTCCCTCTTTGGATATGGGTTAAAATGAAATCAATTGAAGTTGTCGTGCAGTGATGAATATCGTGACGTCTCAGTCTACCCACTACATTTCAAATATATTGTAGGAAAGTATCAGTCGCTGGAGTATAGGAAAAATGGTAAGGATCCATAATGTCCTCGTGGTGTAGAAACCTTGGTGAATCTTAAATTTTTTTTAAAATTTCCAACCACAAAATATTTGGCAATATTTTTCTAAAAAATTCAAATTTCTAGAGATTTTATATAGTTTATGGGAAATTTTGTCGATGTTTAGAGTAAAACAAATTAATCCTGTGGAAGTTGGGTGAAGCGCTTTAGAAAAAAATGGAAATTGGCGAATCTATTTTTGGAATGAAAGGTCGAAAAATAGCCCATCGGATAAGTTTCACCCTTAAAATTTTCCATGTGGAGTAAGGTGCAAGTCCCCATGTATGAATTGTTGGGGTGAGAGGAGGTCCAGGTATGCATGTATTTGTAGTTGCGGCGATGCGGAAGCCTTGAATATTTTGATGGAAGAGTGTCCTTTTTAATCTTCATATTCCCGATGTGGCCTATTTATGTTGCATTACAAATACTCCTCACCATATTATCTATTTTGTCCCTGAAAGTTTGATAAAATTTACCCTTCATAAATTTCATTATGTGGAGGGGCCAATAGCTTGTTAGAAGTATGAAATTCAAGGTATTGTTTCGATGATCGTGCATGAAAACTCAAGTTGTGTATTTTTGCAAGTCTAGAGAGAGTTTCAAGGCCGGTCGATTGAGAAACCTCGACATGATCATTCTTGATGAAGATTTTGTCCAATGAACTAGAACCAATCAAAGATTTTGATTGATACGATGAACAATAAATAAATTGTTGTCCACAATCGAGAAAAAATTCTTAAATTTAATTTAATCAGTGATGATGACAAGTCCCTAAGAGAAACTACTTCAAAAGCATACTCAATCTGTCATCAGAAAGAGAGATCACATGAAGAAAAAGTGCTCGAACTTATAAAGGTCGATGTTGGGAATTACCTCAAAATTTGTTGCTTTGAGGCCATTATTTGGTCTTCCCTTGAGATAGAAGGAGATAAGTTCCTCGTCCATGGGATTAAAATTGAAAGTTGAAATCCATGCAAATGTTTTCATGGACTAGGGATACCAATAATGTTCTCCTCCTTAGTGATACAAATTCTTCCATTGGCTATGGAGCCCTTGTAGGTGAGCCCAACTTCTGATCCCTCATATCCGTACAAACAAACATAGAAGTAGGGCTTTCCTCTACTCTCCTCTCCTCTCCATTTCTTTACGATTGATAATATATGTGCCTATCGCTGCCCTATGCTCTTCGTCATGGTTGATAATAACGATAGTTATAGAGATATCTACCGAGGAACAAAAGTAAATGGAAACTACGGATATCCTCTTCGGGGACAAGAAAATGAAATGAAAAATTTCTATGAAATAAATACCATCATGAGATGAATCACTAGAATAAAGAATTGAATACAAGAACTTTGTATTGCTTTCCAAAAAGAATTATCTTGATCACGTCATAGTGAAGCAACATGGGAACATCATAAAGGTATATGTGAATTGGTCATGACGACGCATGACATAGATTATGCCATTGGTTGTATCTTAATTCGAGACTCAAAATGTTTTAAGGACTGCATATTACAACAGTAGGTGAATTATCTACTGGTACATGCACAAAGTCAAGATAATGATAAATGCAATCTAAAACCTAAATTTGGTGTACATATACATTCGTTTTGTTAATTTTCAAGGCTCAAAAGATTTGGATATTGATATGGGTGGCAGCGGCTTCGATGAAACAACTCTGCAATGTTATTTTCTTATACATTCGATTGTTTAACTAGCACCATCCCATGCATGTGAAGGGAGAGTGGACCAACAAGCGTCCTTCATGGTGTGTTGTCAGAGAAGTGGATGGTTAACAACATTGCGTGGTTGAAGCCACCCGTGCATTAGACACCCATTATTCTTCTTGACCCTATATCCTTCCCTGCCCGAGAACAGATGGAGGCAAGCCCATTTTTCTCTTGACCCTATATCCTTCCATGACTGAGAATAGATAGAGAAACATCGTGACTTGCTTGAATTCATTGGATGATAAATGGATAGGCTAGAAGTGGAAATTACACATGTGGATGGTCCAATTCATGAGAAGCTCATGCAAGTCGTTTTGATCCTTAGCATGTTAGAATGTTGGAAATGTCTTATCCTAAATACACTCAACAAAGAGGAAACCAAGGTTCTAGATACTAACAGATACGTAATACGCTTACAACCATTGAAAACACTAAATCCAACCACCCCCCTCAAAAAAAAAAAAACACTAAATCCAACAAAATATAATTTTGAAAAAGCATATAACCCTAACCTACTTTGTTTTCTTCGATTAAAGCTTAAAGCATAAGTCACGTTACACCAAAGACATCAATTCTGATCGAACGGCTTCTATTTCTATTTTAAGAAGATGATTGAATCCAAAATTTTCGAAACTCACTTAAAAAATCCATCCTATTACAATACGAGTACAGCTAATACATCGTGGAAACAATTTCTTCTAAAAGCATGCAATCTTATCCTTCCAACATGGCTTTACGAGGATCGAGGGTCTATTGAACTCGAGAGATGCCCTAATGTATATCTCACAAGTGGTGTTTTCAATTGAAGAGGTTCTTCGAAAGGTGAAGTCAGATTCACAAGTGGTGTTTTCTATTGAAGAGGGTCTTGGAAAGGTGAACTCAGATTGAGGAGTTTGAGAGGATAAGTCGGATTTATCTAAAAAAAATCTGTCCGGTAATGGAACCAAGGATTTTAGTGTACTGAGACACTGCAGCACCGCGAAAGGTATAAATAAAGTGGCAGAATAAGATTCGGACATAATGAGTTAGGCAGGCAGAACCGCAGTTCTTCCGGGTGGGATCGATCTTTGTCCACCTTCTTGCAATACTATCGCTTTCTAGTGGCTTGGTGTATTACCTCATACAAAATGAAATGGAATTTTTATTTGCGTTACTTGGTAGCCCTGGGAGCATGTTTCATGATATGCTCTGAGGCTGCACAGGGCGTGCGCGTCAGCAAGCGCAATCCAGCCGCAGTTGAGGAGGCAGGTTGGCAGCCGGGCGCGGCAAGGTGGAATGGCAGTCCAGATGGCGCCGGAAGCGAAGGTAATGGCTGGAAATCTCTTCAGTGTGTGATAAATTTAACATACGCAGTTTATATTATTATTAGAACGGTTAGTGAAATATATTGGGATGAGCGTATGATTGAAGCTGAAATTGTACTGTCAATTTGCTACAGGCGGTGCATGCGGATATGGTAGTCTTGTGAAACAGTTTCCTTTTGACTCAAAAGTGGCTTCAGCAAGTCCAGATCTGTTCAAAGGAGGAAAAGGTTGTGGATCATGCTATCAGGTACGCTGAAATTGGAGCATTGTTGTTGGAGATGGATTATTGATAAAAAAAAACTCTCTTAAAGGAATCAACTCATAAGTTCTCGTGTCTGTGTAACCAGGTGAAATGCACAGGTAATAGTTTTTGTTCGGAAACGGGAGTGACCGTTGTGATTACAGACCAATCATCTGGCGATGCACAATTAGTTCTCAGCGGTACTGCCTTCCGCGATATGGCATCTGATCCTGGTAGATCTTCAGATCTGCTCAATGCTGGAGTGGTGTCTGTTTTGTTTCAAAGGTATTTATCTTTTACTCAGCAATCGTGGATTGCAGATCAGATTAGTAGATGAATTTGAAACACGGTTTCCAGTCGTTTCTTTTGTAATGCTTCTTTTTATTGAGGACCTTTAATGTTATACAGGGTGCCCTGTGAATATCAAGGAATGAATATTGCCTTCCACGTGAATGAAGGGTCAAGTGCTTACTGGTTCGGGGTCCTTGTTGAATACGAAAATGGAGATGGCGACCTAGGAGCAGTCGATCTCATGCAGATGGATGTTTTACAGAGTTAAACTGCTAATTGTTGTAATTAGTAATGTGCATGGGTTACAAGTTTGTATAACGGCATCGTGTTTCAATTCTTTGCAGGCAAACTCTAGTTCTTGGCAACCAATGCAACAAACATGGGGTGCAAATTGGGCTTTGAGCAGTGGCCCTTTACTTGCTCCGTTCTCCATTCGCCTTACAACTCTCTCTACAGGGAAAACGCTCATTATAAATAACGCTATTCCACAGAATTGGCAACCAAATGCTACATACGGTTCCAATGCCAACTTTCATTGAAAGCAAGGCATGTAATCTCGATGTGGAAATGCAAGGCATTAAATAATTATAATTCTCATCTCACAGCTTCTCATCGATGATGGGTGGATAAAAATCCAAGCAATCCACAGATATTTTCTTACATTAATATCTACTAATTGTCATGATCGCTGCATTGATGTAAGCTGAACTGCCAATTCGATCTGTGACTGATGTTTATTGCTCAGTTGTTGAATGAAAGTTTAAATATTGAGGTGGACTATAAAGTGTTTGAGTGTGATTTGTGATATGTGGACTTCAGTTCCAGCGGGGAAATTGATTCATGGCGAATAAATCCAAGTTTCTTAAACTATTATCTCACATATTAAAGTGTTTTACATATATTGCTGGAGGTTGAAGACATATGTTTTGAGACCAAAACAGAATGCTGCACATCTATATTGTTTTCTATATTGTTTTTGAGGTTGAAGACATATGTTTTGAGACCGAAACAGAATGTTGCACAGCTATATTGTTTCTCCCCCATGAAATTTGGATGCTTAATTTGGATTTTTCAACATCAAATGTTGTAATGACATATTTACACATAAAAAGCAAATTAAAAAGTAATGAGTAAAATCACAATATGGAAATATCAGATCTTGCCAGACAACAATTTGGTGTATGGGACCCCCTTTTGTCGGACAAGGAACCTCCTTGGAATTGATCCTATTGTTGATTGTCACATGAGATGCTTGAGTGACTCATAGTTAGAATTATATCAAAGTAAATATCGAAGCTCTCAAAATATTATCATGGTTTTGTTATGTCAATTTGGCATTACATTTACGATTTCACATCTAATACATGTGTATTAAAACCTTGTGAGAATGAGGTCACAAATACTTACATTACTTTTGCATTTCTTATGTTTTAAATCTTAAAAGACAATTCTTGTAAAGATATATCAATAAGAAACCTTATTGAAGATACACCAGCACGACTTTTTATAACCTTGTAGAATAAATTTGTAAATTAAACATAAAACAAATAATAATAATAATATATTAGATTAGTTAAATATAGATATACATAGATGATGATGGTGATGATGATTAACCTCCACTAAGGGCCATTTGTATATGAAAGAGGGGAATTCAATATGTAGACCCAATATAAAAACCGTTATAGAGAGATACAATGAGAGATCCAGATAAACACAAACATAGAAATATTGTAAATATGTTTTTTGAACAAAAATATACTTACCCCTTTCATCCATATTAAATGATACAAGAAATTACTCCTCAAAAACTTTATATGGATTATGCTTCTGTCTATCATAAATAACAATATTTGTGTAAAGCATTAGAAATTTGAACATGGTAAAAGAGAAAATAAATATAAACATAATCATAATCTAGTGATATCACACATCACACCACCTCAAGTAAAAAACAACTATTTTCTTACAAGTTCCATTTAAAAAAAAAAATTGCATAGATAAGTTTAGGCAGCATCAAATAAAATTGACATGATTAAGTAAAAATATCCAAGGATCGGGTTATGGCTTTTACTAATATTATTTTCCATGAATGTTGTAATCCAATGTCTTATTATTTTCTCTTTTGGAAAAATTCACATAGAGAAGCACACTTTTGGGAAATAAAATAACTTTTCATTATTTGATAGATACACCATGAAATGGCCTCAATATTATGAATAGACCGTGGGATCATGATTTGTGATTCGCAACACATAAATGATTTTATTTTAGAAGAAAATTGGGAAATAACTAAACTTTGTCTCATTGAGAAGTATAACAAATTGTTTTGCTTTACCTGATTATTAGTAAAAATAGGAAATTTCAAAGGATAAAAAATGGGTTAGATTTGGCCCACTGGTGACATGTTCTATAATTTGTATTGGTTAAATGGTTCTATATGATTTAATTTCTATTTTCTTGCTTGGGCATTGCTTGTTAAAAAACAATCTCAAATGATTTCAAAAATATTTCCAATTTGTCCGTTTAGGTTTAATGTACATTATTACATCCTATTTTGACAATTGGATCTACAATCAAGGAAATGGCTAGAATTTCTTATGCAAGTGTGAAACCATGTATAGTGTATATACTCAAAATGTTTTTTCTTACTCAAAGATATTAATACAAATCAAATATTAACTTCAACTAGATTAATGAAGATTCCAAATCAAAATTGATTTACATTGAGGAAAAAATGTATAAATGAAATCAATAACAATTGAAAATTGAACCCATTCGATAGAATGGCTAATTTTTGAAACCAAGAGCAAAACCATCGAACGGATATTGAAATGATAGACTCGATCAACATATATTTCTACATTAAACTTCCTTACAATAATGGACATGCACATTGAGGTATTTCATGTTCCCCACAACATGAATATCATCTCAATATTAACATCGGAATACCTAGAACATTGTCCAAACCCTATCTCAACATGTGGTTTGAATTGTTTTTCAATACACTCGTGAGTAATTCAGCTTGGGTGTGGAAACTATGGTCATTTGCCTACTTGAAACTCAAAAATATTGCTAATAAATTTGCATCCTCGATGGACAATTAAGCTCCAATTTGAAAGCTGCATTAATTATAACCTAGCATATTTATAACCAACAAGCAATCAAGGAAAATGAATGTACACATGTATACTTAAGCGAAACCATAAAATGTCAAAATAGACATTCATTCTAAAAAATACCAAATTGGTGCAACCAAATGGAAACAACTATGTGGAATGATTATTTTTCAAAACCAAGTGCAAAAACACCAACATTTATTAAAACTCATTTTAGATCTGTACAAAGATTGTTAAATTCAATTGACAAATAGATATATCTTTGAAATTTTTTCCTCTCAATAATGCACAGTCACATCAAGGTAAATTATGCCCAAAACATGGCCAGCCACTCAATATTAACATCAAAATCCCTAAACCCTGCCCAATCACATAAGCAACTCTCAACTTGTGGTTTAAACATTTTCCAACCCATTTAGTGAGTGGTGTGGCTACTATGATTGTTTGTCATCATGAAACCGAGAAAAATCCAAAGAAATTTATAGAGGCGACTGGACAATTAAGCTTGAAGTTTAAAACTATATATAATTATAACCTAGCAAATTTGCATTAAAGAAGCTAGGACATTGAATACACATGCATAACTAAGGAGAACCACCATCATATTCATCCCATGACGATCGGTTTCACCATGACATAATAAAGCCAACAAAAATGTATTATTATGTTTTGATCTCTAAAAACCATAAATCAAGGAGCCAAATATCAAGATAACCATTCTTTCATAAAAAACCCAAGACCCAAATTGCTATGAGCAGGATTTTGATGATTTGGTTATGCATTTGAAGCTCATATTACAATGTTTTTCATGCTTGGCTATGTTCTAATTTTTAGTCGGAGGAATACATGGTATTGAAATACCACACATATATGAATGTGGTATGTAGTGTGTGTTTGTGCCTCAGTTATCATTGCACCCACCTTATACATTCATCCCACACTCTATAGGTGTAGCTCTCCCATCCAATAAGATTTATTGCTATATGCAAGAGGCACACAGGATAAGGATTGAGCCTATGTCTTCTTCTTGGAGGGTAGGATTTGTTGAGACAATATTTTAATCAACATGAGTGCATTCATCAACAATAACAAGCGTTCTTCTTAAAACTTGATCTCAATCACCATATGCAATTCATTCAATATTTTTATCAATGTGCGATTGGAATGCAGGTTTTGGAATACTCACTAATTGACAAGGTCTCCCATCTTAACTTCATTTTCTGTAAGATATACTATTAGGGAAAATATATTTGGCCATTGGGATTGGTTTAAATGAGCCTTATTAATTTCCTTACCTTCTTAATCCAATTCCTTTCTAATGTTTTACATACGCTTGTAAGAGGTTTCTCCTTGCCATTTGTCTCAAATTTACACCCTTATTTATCATTGTTGCCTAAAGATATCCATAGTTGGGGTGAGGTGTGGTAGTGTGGTTAGAGGATTTGCATTGTAGTTGAGAATTGATTTATCTATCTAATTGGGGTGCAACATCCCCCTTCATAAATTACACCGCCTTCATTATTTTGGATTGATGCCAAATTTTAGTTAGGTTGCAAGCTCATTGAACTCCCATTGTAATTTTCACGACCTTCTAGTTTGATCTCTATTAACCTTTGTAAACATGAACCTTAGTGCATTTATAGGATTCAGTCCCATTTTTTGATAAGAACTTCTTCCCTAGTTTTAATTTCTTGAGCTTACTATCAAATGCTTGGACTCTGTTACCCTATTTACCACATAAAGGAATTGTTTGCCTACATCACCTTAAAGAATGATTGTTTAGTATAGTCAATTTTTTTGATATGGAGGCATCAACAAGAATTTCCACCTTTAAAATAATTAAATATTGTTTTATGAAGAGCCATAAAAGAAATCTACTCCAATGTCCTAACACTTCAATGATCACATTTCCAAAATGTTGATTACCTAAAATATGAAAATGCATATATACCAAGGATGCTTCTAATCTAGTCTACAACTTACATTGAGTGCTAACAATGTACTTAACAAATTATCTCAAAACATAAAAAAGTTTTCAATTAATTTTTAAAAATAATTTAATCTCAGAGTGCCTTCTTGCTCGTTCTGAACTAGATCAATGCTACAATTCTTCAATAGGTGGTAGGAAACATTTATACTCGAGAATAATAAACTTCAAGCCGAGTAAGATTGTGATACAATTACATAGATAATTGAACCTACAAATAAATGAAATGCAGTTTTATACTTCATGTGCACATGAATCCAAATGATGAGCTCTAACTCTATTTTATTGACAAATTGAAGGTCAATTGGAGAACAATTGGCAAAGGGCGGGTCTGGTCGGACCTCCTGATCCGGATTTGTGTGGGAACGAAACAAAAGATAGCATATACAGAATCATATACAGATATATATATTCACATACACAGATATATGGCAAGAAACACAGCGATACAGTAAACACATATTCTATTAAATATCAGAAATAGAACAGACTGTAAATACAACGGCTAGAATGGTAGTAGCTATCTCTGAGAAGAGATGTGGCCGCTGTGCTCATTCGTGCCAAGATGATTACAAAGAGAGGTCGAAAGGGCCTATTTATCATAAGCACAAGGGAAATAATCCCAAACATCCAAAAACCTAACCCTAGAAGATGAACCGTCATAAAGTTTGTGGCACCAAGGTGGTTAGTTGAATAGTCAACTTCCCGGGGTCATAACTTTTGCATACGATCTCCGTTTGGGTCGCTCAGTATCCCGTTGGAAAGAACTATATGAGGACTATGCTGAGGACCCTAAAATAAATAGGCTCCGTCGAACCAAGATTTCCCCAAAAAAGTCATTTTGGGCCTCAAAACGGCCCCAGAAGTTTGGGACTCGAACAACTGTAGAAAAATTACTAGAAAATTGGAAAAATGGGAAACTGTTTTGAGCCAGTGGAATAGGTAGGTGGCCACCGATATCCATCTGGATAACCTCCTTGCTTAACAATAACACACAACAACACACAAATGTGCTCACAAGGACTAGGTGTGAACTGAATGCCAGAAGCTGGCTTCTATTACTTGAATCAAATTACAATGTTTTAACTACAAAGCAAATAAACAAGTCGGCCTTCCTCCTGTTACAATATTCTAAGTAAATAGTGTGTTTCTCCCTGTGTGTGACCCTCTCTTCCTCCCTCTTCTCTGCTGAAGGAAAGAATGAAAGAGCGATGACCGGTGCCTTCATCTGTGCCTCTGCACCAGTCTTCTACTCTGCTCTGATGTTGTTCTCGAGGTCCACTCCGTTCCCTGAGACGTCCTTCTCTGTCCGCCGCTTTAGATCTGACAAGATGGATCCTGTAGTTTTCAGCGCCCCTGACCACTCTGCAAAACCTCCTCCTATGGTGACACTTGCTCTGGTTTCAACCACCTTCTTAACTGCCATAACTTCCCCCAACAACCCTCAAGGACTGCAGGTCTGTCGCCTTTGAATTATGCACCTCTCTGACTTTGCTACAGTGGTTGGTCTTATCACCGTCCTCTTGACATGTCGACCATCCCGTGTTTCGTCATTGCTCGACATAACTTGTCGGCTTCACTTATTCTCCATGGATTCTAGTCTGCCCCATCCTCCTCGCTTGGCCTTCGCCGCTTTCGTCGGTGTCGCCGCTCCACCTTGTCAGCTTCCTTTTCTGTCGATGTCGATGTTTAGACTTTGTCTAACTTAGAACTTTTTTCATGTCGACTATAATTCGACAATTTCCTGCTCGACTTCCTGGCTTTGACTGTCAGTCTTCTCGCACCAGTGGTCGTCGAAAATCCCCCTGGTCATGTTAAATTTTGAGCATTAATTCACAATACTCTAGGATATTTACTGAGAGAATAACATGTACAGTATATCAATGCATATCAATCATAACAAGCATGTCAATCATCACAAGAAGCAAAAGCATGAGAGACAATAGACACACAGAGTTTCCGTGGGGAAAACCCTAAGGTGAAAAACCCCACAACTTCCTCCGAGATAGATAGAGCAATAGCTCAACCAAAGTACAACCAAAGTATAAGAGATAGACTCCTCTTAGCAGCTGATCCTCCTACTCACATATGCGCCACTTTCCGAGTGAAGGAAGTGTGAGTTTTGAAGTGATCCAAATAGAGATCTCTCGATCTCTATTTATACTTGTCTTGTTTTCCCAATAACCTTATGGGGCCGACTTGTCTAGCTAGGTACAATAACTTCATATTGCATTATACCGGGCCGACCCCTTACAAGGTGGTCTAATAACCCATCGGCAATTTAACACACTTGCGACACTTCTCAATACAAATGACGACACTTCCGTATAGAGGAATAATACATCTCTATAGGAGTACAATAAATATATAGATGAAATACATTCCGAAGTTACATATACATCAACACTCCCTCTTAACTAGGAAGGTATTTCTCGACACAGATCATCTAGCACAAGTCTTCTTCTCTGGACCATCATCAGCGAATCATCATCCTCGAATCATCGTCATCGTTGCTGCTGCTATCTCGATCAATCTCTGAATCTACTCGTCATCGAAAGTTCTACAGAGCTAGTCCTTTTTCATACTGGATGTAGGCCCACCACCTGTAGGTCTTCATAATCGGTGGCCATACTTTGGATCCCAGGACTGATTACGTGCGTCAACAAAACCTAGCGCAGACTATAGGATCTTTTACATGTTGACCTTCACAAAACCTACTCAGAGCATCCCAGGATGTTACGAGCAAACCGCTCTACCTGTCTGGATCTCGATAGAGCATCCCAGGCTGTTACGAGCACACCGCTCTACCTGTCCGGATTTTAAAGGATATTTTCTATGTGAACTTTCGCAAAACCTACTCAGAGCATCCCAGGATGTTACGAGCACACCGCTCTACCCGTCTGGATCTCGATAGAGCATCCCAGGATGTTACGAGCACACCGCTCAACCTTTCTGGATTTTAAAGGATCTTTTCTATGCGAAACTGTAGAAAAAACTACTCAGAGAATACCAGGATGTTACGAGCACACCGCTCTACCTGTCTGGATCTTGATAGAGCATCCTAGGATGTTACGAGCACACCGCTCTACCTGTCCAGATTTTAAAGGGTCTTTTCTATGCTACCTGTAGAAAAACCTACTCAGAGAATCCCAGGATGTTATGAGCACACTGCTCTACCTGTCTGGATCTCGATAGAGCAACCCAGGATGTTACGAGCACACCGCTCTACCTGTTCGGTTTTTAAAGGGTCTTTTCTATGCTACCTGCACAACCTGTCCACGGCCACAGAGTGTCAAACCGATACTCACCATACATCATCCTAATGTACATCATCACATGATCAACCTGATCATCATCAAACCATCAACCTGATGCGTATCATCTGGAGCAACATCCTAAAGCTCGTCATCTATGATCATCCTGATAAAACAACACATCCATCTGATGCATACAAAGTATCTACCTGATACATATCATCATACATGATCTACCTGATCATACAAATGCATCCATCTGATATACATAATGCATCCACTTGATACATACATAAGTACATGATCTACGTGATCATACAAGTATCCACCTGATACATATACAAATACATGATCTACCTGATCATATCCAGCATCCAACATGATGCGTGCATACATACATATAAATGATCCAACTGATCATATCCAGCATCCAACATGATGCATACATACATACATATAAATGATCCAACTGATCATATCCAACATCCAACATGATGCGTACATACATACATATAAATGATCTAACTGATCATATAGAGCAAAAACTAGAACATCCTAATGCTCATCATCCAACGCCTACATCCATAGCCATGTGAAAGATCCTCCTTCCACCATGCTTGGAATGGCTTCAACAAATGTGTCCATCACTTCTTCCTCGAAGTGTCGTCGATCTGAAGAATTCCAAGCGTCTCTCTATAGTATTCGAACTTCACTCTGGCTAGTGGCTTCGTCAGCACATCTGCAATCTGCTCATCCGTCACAATATATAGGAGCTTCACTGCTCCTCTCTGCACCATATCCCTGATAAAGTGATATTTCATCTCAATGTGTTTCGACCTGTCGTGGAACATCGGGTTCTGAGACAGCTTCACACAACTCTGGTTGTCACAAAAGATACCAGTAGTCTCCAGTGGGAGATCAAATAACTCTGACAGTAGCTTCCGAAGCCATACTGCCTCACAACTAGCCGAACAGGATGCAACATGCTCTGCCTCGACTGTACTTAGTGCTACGCAGGACTGCTTCCTGCTAAACCAAGAGATCACACCTGATCCCATACTGAAGCAGCACCCAGATGTGCTCTTCCTATCTGCAGCACTGCCTGCCCAATATGAATCAACATAACCCTGCAGGTTAAACTTTTGATTCGCTTCATACTTGAGCCCATAATCAACTGTACCCTTCAGGTACCTCAGAATATGCTTTACAACAACCAGGTGAACACTCCTTGGATTCGTTAGGAACTGGCTCAATGTGTTCACCGCAAAGCAAATATCTAGTCTCGTGTTCGTCATATACATCAAGGACCCAATCATCTGACGATACATAGAGACATCAACCGACTTAGATGAAGCATCAGATAGAAGCTTCAGGTTCGATGCCATAGGTGTGGCCATGGCCTTGCAATCCATTATCCCGGACCTCTTCATGATATCTACTGTATACTTCCCTTGTCCAAGGAAGATCCCATCTGCACTCTGCCACATCTCCGTACCTAGAAAATAGTGCATCATCCCCAAGCCCTTCATATCGAACTCCGGAGCAAGCTTCCTCTTTGCATCGGCAATCAGTCTATCATCTCCTGTTACAAATAGGTCATCCACATACAGGAGTAGAATCACAGGATTTCCTTCCTCAACCTTGTAGTAAAGGTTGGAATCCGCTTTACTCTTGGTAAAGCCCAAACTAGATAGAAAACTGTCCATCCTACCATACCAAGTTCTAGGAGCTTGTTTTAAGCCATACAAGGCTTTCTTCAATCTGCACACATATGACTCCCTGTCATGTGTTTCAAAACCGAGTGGCTGCTCCACATACACTTCCTCTTCAACTACACCATTCAAGAAAGCAGTCTTGACATCCATCTGGTGTATCTTCCATTTCATCGCTGCAGCCAGGGAAAGTAATGATCTGATGGAAGTGTACCTGGATACATGAGAAAAAGTTTCTTCATAACCTATTCCCTCTTTCTGAGAGAAGCCACAAGCTACAAATCTTGCCTTGTATTTCTCTATGCTACCATCTGCAGCATGCTTGATCTTGTAGATCCATTTGGAAGTCACAACAGACTTCCCTTCAGGTCTTGGGACACCATCCCAAACATCATTCTTCATTATTGATTGGTATTCTTCGATCATGGCATCCTTCCATTCTTTCTTTTCCGCTGCTTGTTCATAATTGGAAGGTTCTTTGTTCATGATATCACAGAGTAAAGCAACATAGCTGGTATGTGATCTGGTTCTCTTCTTTGCTCTGTGTTCTTCTTCTGGAATGCCATTTATTTCTGCATCTTGAATGAGCTCTCTAGCCCATGCAGGTTTTCTCTTGTGAGAGTCATTCTCACGGGGTGGATCTACTGGTTGTTGCATATCTTCAATTCCACGATCAACATATGGAATTGCTTCAGTCATGGTAGTGTCTTGAAATCTAGTTTCCTTAGGTTCTTCGTAAACTTCAACACGTGTCTTCCTTGATTTGACGAATGCTGAGTTTTCATCAAATGTTACGTCCTTGCTGACATCAATCTTCTTGAACCTTGGAAAGTATATTCTGTAAGCCTTCGAGCTTTCACTGTAACCCACAAAGATACCCTTCTTTCCTGAAGGATCTAGCTTAGTCCTCTTTTCCTTTGGCACATGAGTATATACTGGACAACCAAATATTCCGAGATGGATGACTTCAGGTTTCTTACCAGAGAAGACCTCTTCTGGTGTCTTGTTGTCCAATATCTTGTGGGGTGTTCTCTTCTGCACATATACAGTTGTCCTAGTTGCTTCTGCCCATAGATGCATAGGTAGATCCTGGTCATGTAGCATTGCCCTTGCTGCTTCCATGATTGTTCTGTTTTTTCTTTCTGCAACTCCATTCTGTTGTGGATTATAAGGAGCAGTCAACTCCCTCTTAATCCCTGAATCACTGCATAGCTTCTTGAAGTCACCTGAGGTGGATTCTCCACTATTGTCAGATCTGAATGTTTTGATCTTCTTATCAGTTTGGCTCTCCATCAAGGTTTTGAATTCCTTGAACTTATCAAAGACTTCATCTTTGTTCTTCAAGAAGTAAACCCAAGTCTTCATGGAGAGGTCATCAATGAAAGAGACATAGTAAATATACCCACTCAGATAACTGGATGACATCGGACCACATACATCTGAGTGGATGATTTCCAAGATTCCTTTAGCCTTGTTTTCACTGCTTGGAAATGCTTTCTTTATGTTCTTTCCTTTTGCACATCCTTTGCAAACACCTTCATGCTTGGTCATGATTCCAGGAAGACCTTCTACAGCTTTACTTGCAATTGGTAATGCTATGTAGTGCACATGTGCAAGTCTTCTATGCCAAAGTTCACTTGGCTCCATGGAATCATGTACCATGGCATGTTCAGGTTGTCCCCTCAATTTGTACAATCCTCCCTCTTGCTCTCCAATCACCACTGCATCATCAATAGTTTTACCCTTTGGCCACATTAGGACTTGGCCATCTACAAATGCAACCCTCATGCCTTTTGCATCCAATGCAGAGCCTTGGAGAGTAAGTTCTTCTTGAGTCCAGGTACAAATAACACATCTTTCATCTTCAAGGATTTTCCAGATTCTAGGTTGTAGGAGGCTTCACCACTTCCTTTGACGGGGTATTGATAGTCATCCCCAAGTTTCACTTTATGGGGTGATTCATGTTCAGATAGATTTACAAAAGATTCTTTAAACCCAGTCATGTGTTTGGAAGCACCATTGTCAATAAGCCAATCATTACAACCATGAGAAATAGTACCTGTGAGAGCAGAGATTAGAACATACTCTTATTCGCTTGATGAATCATCATTATCACTTTCTTCTCTAGCCTTCTTCTTTGGAGGTTCATCATCTTCAGTAGCATGAGCATGATACCTCCTTTTTCTGCCCTTCTTCTTCTTGTTGAAGTTGTTGTTTTTGTTGTTGTCCCTTTTGTTCTTGGGACATCCTGAAGCAAAGTGTCCATTCTCATTACATTCGAAACATCGAACATGAGATAGATCTTTCTTCTTGTGATAAGGGTGAGAATGTTTCTTGTTATGAGACTTCTCCCTCTTAACTTTGCTTCCCTTGGTGTGAGCTGTGAGAGCTTGATCTTCATTCCCCATCTTTTCTTCTCGTGCCACAAGCCTAGCTTCTTCTTGAGAGCATTCCTCCCATAGTCCACTGAAAGAGATCAATTTATTTCTTGCACAGATTCCTTGAATAAAGGAGTCCCAAGACCTAGGTAGGCCATTCAGAGTGGTCATAACAACTTCACAATTGTCCACTATCTCATCCACAGCTTCAATTTTTTCCTTGATATTAGAGACCTTGGAGAAGTAAGATTGAATGGTCTCTCCATTCAACATCTTGATCCCTTTCAATTGATTCCGCAGAGTCATCCTCTGATTTATGTTCTTCCCTTCAAATAACTTGGTCAGGGAGTCAAACATCTCTTTGGGTGTCTTTAGAGATGACACATGTGGTATGAGATGGTCTTTGATAGAATCAGCAATGATTCTCTTTTCCTTGACCAAGTTCTTCTTATGCAATACCTTAGCCTCTTCATCCTCTGGGATAGGGACCTTAGAGCTGATGTAGGAGTCCAGTTCATTTTCTTCCAGGATTAACCTAATCCTATACTTCCAGGCTCGAAAGTTATCAGCCCCTTCAAGCTTATCCTCAAGCTTGGTGTGGTGAGACATCTTGAAGAGTACTTCAAATGGAAATAGAAGAGATTTAGGTCTTACCACTTGCTTTGCTGAAAACTGGATCTGGTCCCGGAATAGGGTTTGTCAGAAAAACCCTAAAAATTCAAAAAGTGAATTTCACCTTTCTGAAATGATAGAAAGATACGCATTGATGATCTGATCAGCTTGGTGTATTAAGAATTTGAGATATTCAAAGCTTCACCCTTAAGAAATGCCTTTTAGTCTTCCTGGGTTCACTAGGGAGGACCCTGAATTAGGGTTTGAGTTTCCCGGAGATTTATCCAACCAAAAATATCGATCCAAATCTCTAAACTTTGATTTTTCCAAGGAGCTTCCAGCTATGTCTTCAGATTTCAGAAATTCCTATTTTTGTGGAAACCCTAATTTTTAGGGCCAAATCTAAAAATGCTTAGAATTGAATTCTGATTGGATTGAGACATTCTCCTTGATGAGTAGAGTCAATCTACTATACTGCTTTTCCAAAATCTGTGGAGAGAAACCCAATAAGCAAGAAACCCTAGTTTTTGTCACTGCACAATGTCTTCTTCTCAGGTTAGCTCTGATACCATGTTAAATTTTGAGCATTAATTCACAATACTCTAGGATCTTCACTGAGAGAATAACATGTATAGTATATCAATGCCTATCAATCATAACAAGCATGTTAATCATCACAAGAAGCAAAAGCATGAGAGACAATAGACACACAGAGTTTCCGTGGGGAAAACCCTAAGGTGAAAAACCCCACAACTTCCTCAGAGATAGATAGAGAAATAGCTCAACCAAAGTACAAGAGATAGACTCCTCTTAGCAACTAATCCTCCCCCTCACATGTGCGCCACTTTCTGAGTGAAGGAAGTGTGAGTTCTGAAGTGATCCAAATAGAGATCTCCCGATCTCTATTTATACTTGTCCTGTTTTCCCAATAACCTTATGGGGTTGACTTGTCTATCTAGGTACAATAACTTCATGTTACATTATATCGGGCTGACCCCTTACAAGGTGTTCTAATAACCCATCGACAAGTTAACACACTTACGACACTTGTGAATACAAATGATGACACTTCCGTATAGAGGAATAATACATCTCTATAGGAGTACAATAAATATATAGATGAAATACATTCCGAAGTTACATATACATCAACAGGTCAGCCTTCTCTTGTCTATCATCTTGGACTCATCCTCCTATGATCAGTTGGTACTCCGTCGACCTAACCATACTTTGACTTGTCTTCTTGCAGTCAGTCAACCACGCCGATCCTCTTATCGAAATTTCTTCTGGACTTAAATTTCCGTCGCCTTTCCTTCAGTCACATTGGATCCAACGACTGGAATTGACTTCTTTCTTTGCCAACCGTAGCTGATCTAATAATTGGCTGTAACTTAGTCGTCGCCATGCTACGTCGTCTTCTTCTTGCATCGAACCAGCTCAGCGACTCAACCGTCGATCCCTCTGATCCCTTTTGGTCGTCGTCGTTTTCATCCTTCGACCACTCTGTTGTAGTCAACATCCTTTACGTCGGCATTGTCACCGACTCGCCTAGTCCTCTGACTAGCCTCGACTCCGATGCAACTTGGTCCTTCGACCGAAGTCTGCTCTTGGTCGGTCATTGACCACTATCCCACTCTTCCGCCTGAAGGAATTCATCCTCAGTAAGTGACTCATGTTATCACTCTCCTTGGCCTCCATCTCGACCAATACTCATCGACTGTCTACTGTCGATTGTTCTTCTCGGCCTTCCTACTGTCTCATCGATCGCTGTCGACTCCCGACTGTTTTCTTCATCTGGTCCATACCACCTTCGACCGTTTCATTGCTTTTTCCTGATTGTTTGCCATCGACCTCAGTTGGTCGGAAACCCCACAAATCAACCACCTTCTGTCGACTATCGCCCTTCATCCTAGAGGTCGTCGAACGTCCTCTGGGGATCCTTTGTCGATCATGCCCGACTGTTTCTCTCGGGCTTTGATGTCCCTGTATCAACAACCTAATCAATTTAGTAAAGCAATATATTTGTTGTGTTACCAAATACAAATGTAGACTCGCTGTCTTGTAAAAAATGCAAAAAAAATCCTTATCATGAATTCAAAACTAGGTATCTCCAGATAAAATCTTTCTAGAAATCCCTTTACAAAATCATCGAATGCTAGTAATACTTGTTATAAAGTTGAAAAATAGAAACTCATTTCAACTAGAATTGTCTGAGTTTATAGCAAAACTGCATGTATTTTCTCTTGCACAAAAGCCTAGACCGAAGCCCATAATAACAAGTACAAGAGGAGAAGAGTTTTGACAAGATAGATCGTGAAACTAATAAAAAAAACAAATAGAAACCACTCCAAGGAATGTCTATTTTTAAAAACCAAGAGTGAAACCGAAAATAGAATCTTAAAAATTAGTATAGAGCCACATAAAGACTGTTAAATTGAAAAGGGACCTCTTTTAACGTTGTTCCTAAGAACAATGGGCATGTACATTAAGGTTTTGCATCGTGACCAAAAAATGGCTATTATCTCAATATGAACATGGAAATCCTCAAAACCATTTCCAATCGCAAGAGAAACTCTCAACTTGTAGTGCAAACATTTTCCAACCTTACATTTGGTGAGTTTGATGCAGTGTGCGTGCGGAAACCTAAGCAAAAGATCATCATAATCATCAAATTATGAGTAGTTTTTCCATGCCATAATAAACATGACAAGAATTGATTATAAATGTTTGAACTCTTAGAACCATAAATCATGGACCAAGATTTCAAAAGGAACATTCATTCTCAAAATACTCAAACTATGGGAACTCTAAGTGATAGAGCTCACTGTGACAAATATTTCGGTATGTTCTTTGAGTAATGGAGAGCATAGCATGATCTTTAACATTCTGGTTTAAAATTGATTCAACATAATTATATGAAGCTAATGGTTAAGAATACATGTTTCCTCCTTGGAGGTCACATGTTAAAATATGGAGGGTGGTGGGGGTAGGGAAAGTACTCTTCCATAGGATCCATAGGAAGGGGTGAGTTTCGTTATTAGAATTAGATGATGATATTTGTGGTTCAATTACGAAGATGGTATCCTATTAGTTCAAAAACATTAAAATGAATCCAATATAAATCGTGGTTCAGTGATGAATATGGTGGCATATTAGTTCACCCACCACGGTTCCAATTCTCAAGGGCAAGTATCTGTGCTTGGGACAAGGTGCAAGTCCTGATGTAATAGTTGTTTGGTCCAAGTGCAATTTGTTTTTTCATTGTTGTGTGTAACCAATTCATTTTATCGCATCACTGTGAAACCTCATTTGCATCATCGCATAAGTCTACCTGAGTAGGAACAACATATGGCACATGACATGGATCTAGTGATTAATTTTCTCTACCATTGAAGTTCACATCGTTTTAAGGATTAAAAATTATATGAATAAGATATTTATCCAGTGCTATAAGTATTGAGTTTAGCTAATGATGAATTCCATGGAAGATGTTTATAACTCTTAAAATTTAATTTGGTGCATGAATAGATTGATTGCATTGTTAATCTGTAGATTTGTTAATTTTCAAACCTAAAAGGATTTGGCTCATCTGGTTTGTTGCTGATTCGATGAAGTGATGTCACAACAATATTTTCTTATATATCCAAATGTTTGATTATTACCATCCCTCGCAAGTTAAGGATGAGTTGAAACACAATAATTGCTGATGGTGTGATATCAGAGGAGAGGATGGTTAACAACATTACGATGCATAAGCCACTCATACATCAGCCAACCTTTTCTCTCCTCTGCCCTGTGTTCTTCCCGCTTGAGAATACATTGGGAAACATGCTAATCACTTGCTTGAATGCATTGGATCCTATTTGCATCGGTTGCAAGATAAAGTTACGCATGTGAATGCTAAAATTCATGCAAGGATCATTGCTTACCACTCATTTTTATCCCTTGTTGGGCACAATGATGGAAATATCTTGGCGAATTCTTTTGTAACATAAGCAATGTCTACCATAAGCGACACATGTGGACCTCAAGGTTCATTGCTTGTTGCATCTATAGAGAAATGCTAAGCATGTTTTCTACATGTTGGTTCTAAATACTGATTACAACAGGTTTTCAAATTGAATCATGTGGTTATACACATTAAACAAAAGACAATGGCACACAAATCATCAACACATTACACAAAAATTACCCTAGAAACCCCTCTCCTCGGTGAAAAGAAACAAACTAGTGAGCTTCCACTCATTTATTAATCAAACACTCAAAAAAATGTGTTTACAAACGCGACTTGCTATACCACAAATCACACTTCATTACACCATGCCATGATCATGCTTCGTAGCCATTGCTTATTATTTATATATGCAATACAACCAACTTCACATTTATGAAAATCCACAACTTCCTAACTACTATCAGTTACTATGTTTTATCCGACTTGACTCGGTTAACTTTGGTCAATTTCCTGCCGATCTTTGGTCGTTCTATCGACTTCACATCGACGAGTCATTTTCCTTCGACCAAACAACTTATTTCGATCGATCGGTTGACCAGGCATCCACCGTTTGTTTCCTCTGAATTCAATCGACTTATACAACTCGATTATCAACTTTGTTAGTTGATTTTCATGCAAAGAATATAAAATTCCAACTCAAAATTAAGGATGCAATCGCATATGATATATGAAAAAGTTCATATAAATAGATCAAGCTATGCCTCAAGATAGACTCACTATCTTAGCACACTAACAAATTGTTGAGAATGTATCATATCTTAGCACACTAAAAATGTTTTGAGAGTCAATCATATATTAGCACATCAAGACATGATCTAACTGGTTGGAAAAAATCTCTCATATCCAACTAAATCTAAAAACGCCCTAAAACTTAGAAGGAAAATTCTCATCCAGGGACAAGATCTCCATTACGATGACAAAAAAAATGACAACCAGTCTGCCTTTAGTATGATCAAGTATCACATAAGACAAGTAGGATTTACTCATTCCAACAACATACAGAACCTAGAAAACGAAAGAAAGAATGGTAATGCATCATTACGAGATACCATTTGCTAAATTATAAAAAAATAAATTGAGAAAAATTAAATGTGTTTCCTCAACACACATAAATTCTTTTTTCCCCCATCTGATAAGACTTTAAATTCAGTCATGGTTTTGATGATCAATGTCAAACCATTGTAGGTCGACATCCCAACATTGTAGACATATTAATAGATCAATCCACGAGTGGTCATGGATTTTTGGAGCATTTACCATTCATCAAAATTCTACTTAAACTCATTTCCCACATTTTCACATAGTTAAAGGAGGTTGATATAGGCCAATCATCAATATAAAACCTATATTAATTTAAGAATCGAGTTATGATTTATAATTTATTATATTACGTATTTAAATAATTTTTTGATGAAGGAAAATCCTTAAAAACCTCATTTTTTGACTTCACATTGAGCATAATATAACCTCTTTAGAGTTGGTTGTAAAACCTAAAGGACTTCATGATACAGAAAGAAAGATTTTTAAATTTAGCCTAAAGAAAGATCTAAGAAAATACGAATTTAGTATCTGAGCAAAACAAAGAGGTAGTTATTCCGTAGAAACATTTGCAAATTTTCGGCATATTACACCTATTAACCGGCAATTTTTACACAAATTGTTTTTAAATCTAAAATCTAAAATATTTTTATATCGTTTTGTTCCAATGAACAACCTTGCGGAAAACCCTCCGAGTACTTACCCATTATTGATGGATTGTAAATGGGGTAGACCATTGGGCCTAATTACGGAGCCTAACCCCGAGGGTACTGAGAGAGTCTAATCCATGAACTCCCCAACTTTGGTCAGAGAGATCTGACGTCTAGCTCGTGACTACTTGAGATAACCGTTGAGGCTGAATTATTTTAAATCATTTAGATTTCAACTTTAAATATCTACAAATAAATTCTATTGTATAAATCACAAATCAATATTAGTTTAATTTAAAGGGGGGGAAGTAAGATGGCTTGATATGGAGAAATATGAAATATACTCCATGATGTGTGTCATCTCTAGAATAAGTGACCACACACCTACATACATCACAAAAATGGTTTACGTGGTTGGTGGAATACTAGAGCACAAGGGTCTTACAAAAAGGAGTGTGTTGTGTTACAATAGAATGGAAAAAATTAGTGATATAGAGAACGTAGAAGATGAGAATCAATTCTCCACTTCTCTTAGCCTTTGGAGGGATCGTGCACCATATTCCTTACGATCTTAATAATCACTAAAACAAATTTCACTCATTTCCCAGTTTCTTTTGAAAACATCAACCTTTTAACTCTACAATCATTGAGTATGTATGTATATATATACACGCGATTCGAAGAGTTGTAATAATAGGAGGTGGTTCTATTCTTGCATCGGCGTTAATTGTCCACTCGATTTATGGTTGGAAGGGAAGGAAAAAGTGTTTGAAATCCACAATAGCTGCACAATGGATGTCTCTAATTGGTTCTGGTTTGTATCCTCCATGAAACATGATACATTGGATTTTGGAGCATCCCATTGGTTCATGTGTGGTAGGAGGTGAAAACTGAAATAACTACCTAGGAAGCCTTAGAAATAGCTAGCACAACACTATTCACGAATGGAAATAAGAATTATGGTAAGGATGCATGGTGGTGAAAACTTGAAAGAGATGCAATTGGAGAGCCTTAGAGACAATTGACACACCATATAAGTTCATAAATGGAAATAAACATTATGGTAAGGAAACCTGGTGAGAAGAAGATCACAATGGATGTCATGCGCATTAAGGCTTGCGAGTTACGGTTCTTAATGAAAAACGGTTGGATTAACATAAAGGGAAGCTATGCGAGTAGATATTTTCCATTGATATAGAGAAAATGACTAAGATTATTCCCTTATAACGAATCTTTTCCCGTCGATAACGGAGTTAGGAAACAAAATATTGATTAATTGTGCAGTTTTTTAATGTAGGGAATTTATGTGGGTAACGAGAAACTATTTTTTTACCCCAAACATCAAATAAACCTTGGGTTGGTAACTCCTAGTGATAGTGTGCACTTTGTCCAATATTTAGGTAAACACAAGCACTAGTGTAGGAAAGACTAAGCTCTTTCTCTTCAAGATTGAAAATTGATTAGACATATTATTTTGAGGGTTAACAATTAAAAACAAGTGTTCCCTCTTTGGATATGGGTTAAAATGAAATCAATTGAAGTTGTCGTGCAGTGATGAATATCGTGACGTCTCAGTCTACCCACTACATTTCAAATATATTGTAGGAAAGTATCAGTCGCTGGAGTATAGGAAAAATGGTAAGGATCCATAATGTCCTCGTGGTGTAGAAACCTTGGTGAATCTTAAATTTTTTTTAAAATTTCCAACCACAAAATATTTGGCAATATTTTTCTAAAAAATTCAAATTTCTAGAGATTTTATATAGTTTATGGGAAATTTTGTCGATGTTTAGAGTAAAACAAATTAATCCTGTGGAAGTTGGGTGAAGCGCTTTAGAAAAAAATGGAAATTGGCGAATCTATTTTTGGAATGAAAGGTCGAAAAATAGCCCATCGGATAAGTTTCACCCTTAAAATTTTCCATGTGGAGTAAGGTGCAAGTCCCCATGTATGAATTGTTGGGGTGAGAGGAGGTCCAGGTATGCATGTATTTGTAGTTGCGGCGATGCGGAAGCCTTGAATATTTTGATGGAAGAGTGTCCTTTTTAATCTTCATATTCCCGATGTGGCCTATTTATGTTGCATTACAAATACTCCTCACCATATTATCTATTTTGTCCCTGAAAGTTTGATAAAATTTACCCTTCATAAATTTCATTATGTGGAGGGGCCAATAGCTTGTTAGAAGTATGAAATTCAAGGTATTGTTTCGATGATCGTGCATGAAAACTCAAGTTGTGTATTTTTGCAAGTCTAGAGAGAGTTTCAAGGCCGGTCGATTGAGAAACCTCGACATGATCATTCTTGATGAAGATTTTGTCCAATGAACTAGAACCAATCAAAGATTTTGATTGATACGATGAACAATAAATAAATTGTTGTCCACAATCGAGAAAAAATTCTTAAATTTAATTTAATCAGTGATGATGACAAGTCCCTAAGAGAAACTACTTCAAAAGCATACTCAATCTGTCATCAGAAAGAGAGATCACATGAAGAAAAAGTGCTCGAACTTATAAAGGTCGATGTTGGGAATTACCTCAAAATTTGTTGCTTTGAGGCCATTATTTGGTCTTCCCTTGAGATAGAAGGAGATAAGTTCCTCGTCCATGGGATTAAAATTGAAAGTTGAAATCCATGCAAATGTTTTCATGGACTAGGGATACCAATAATGTTCTCCTCCTTAGTGATACAAATTCTTCCATTGGCTATGGAGCCCTTGTAGGTGAGCCCAACTTCTGATCCCTCATATCCGTACAAACAAACATAGAAGTAGGGCTTTCCTCTACTCTCCTCTCCTCTCCATTTCTTTACGATTGATAATATATGTGCCTATCGCTGCCCTATGCTCTTCGTCATGGTTGATAATAACGATAGTTATAGAGATATCTACCGAGGAACAAAAGTAAATGGAAACTACGGATATCCTCTTCGGGGACAAGAAAATGAAATGAAAAATTTCTATGAAATAAATACCATCATGAGATGAATCACTAGAATAAAGAATTGAATACAAGAACTTTGTATTGCTTTCCAAAAAGAATTATCTTGATCACGTCATAGGGAAGCAACATGGGAACATCATAAAGGTATATGTGAATTGGTCATGACGACGCATGACATAGATTATGCCATTGGTTGTATCTTAATTCGAGACTCAAAATGTTTTAAGGACTGCATATTACAACAGTAGGTGAATTATCTACTGGTACATGCACAAAGTCAAGATAATGATAAATGCAATCTAAAACCTAAATTTGGTGTACATATACATTCGTTTTGTTAATTTTCAAGGCTCAAAAGATTTGGATATTGATATGGGTGGCAGCGGCTTCGATGAAACAACTCTGCAATGTTATTTTCTTATACATTCGATTGTTTAACTAGCACCATCCCATGCATGTGAAGGGAGAGTGGACCAACAAGCGTCCTTCATGGTGTGTTGTCAGAGAAGTGGATGGTTAACAACATTGCGTGGTTGAAGCCACCCGTGCATTAGACACCCATTATTCTTCTTGACCCTATATCCTTCCCTGCCCGAGAACAGATGGAGGCAAGCCCATTTTTCTCTTGACCCTATATCCTTCCATGACTGAGAATAGATAGAGAAACATCGTGACTTGCTTGAATTCATTGGATGATAAATGGATAGGCTAGAAGTGGAAATTACACATGTGGATGGTCCAATTCATGAGAAGCTCATGCAAGTCGTTTTGATCCTTAGCATGTTAGAATGTTGGAAATGTCTTATCCTAAATACACTCAACAAAGAGGAAACCAAGGTTCTAGATACTAACAGATACGTAATACGCTTACAACCATTGAAAACACTAAATCCAACCACCCCCCTCAAAAAAAAAAAAACACTAAATCCAACAAAATATAATTTTGAAAAAGCATATAACCCTAACCTACTTTGTTTTCTTCGATTAAAGCTTAAAGCATAAGTCACGTTACACCAAAGACATCAATTCTGATCGAACGGCTTCTATTTCTATTTTAAGAAGATGATTGAATCCAAAATTTTCGAAACTCACTTAAAAAATCCATCCTATTACAATACGAGTACAGCTAATACATCGTGGAAACAATTTCTTCTAAAAGCATGCAATCTTATCCTTCCAACATGGCTTTACGAGGATCGAGGGTCTATTGAACTCGAGAGATGCCCTAATGTATATCTCACAAGTGGTGTTTTCAATTGAAGAGGTTCTTCGAAAGGTGAAGTCAGATTCACAAGTGGTGTTTTCTATTGAAGAGGGTCTTGGAAAGGTGAACTCAGATTGAGGAGTTTGAGAGGATAAGTCGGATTTATCTAAAAAAAATCTGCCCGGTAATGGAACCAAGGATTTTAGTGTACTGAGACACTGCAGCACCGCGAAAGGTATAAATAAAGTGGCAGAATAAGATTCGGACATAATGAGTTAGGCAGGCAGAACCGCAGTTCTTCCGGGTGGGATCGATCTTTGTCCACCTTCTTGCAATACTATCGCTTTCTAGTGGCTTGGTGTATTACCTCATACAAAATGAAATGGAATTTTTATTTGCGTTACTTGGTAGCCCTGGGAGCATGTTTCATGATATGCTCTGAGGCTGCACAGGGCGTGCGCGTCAGCAAGCGCAATCCAGCCGCAGTTGAGGAGGCAGGTTGGCAGCCGGGCGCGGCAAGGTGGAATGGCAGTCCAGATGGCGCCGGAAGCGAAGGTAATGGCTGGAAATCTCTTCAGTGTGTGATAAATTTAACATACGCAGTTTATATTATTATTAGAACGGTTAGTGAAATATATTGGGATGAGCGTATGATTGAAGCTGAAATTGTACTGTCAATTTGCTACAGGCGGTGCATGCGGATATGGTAGTCTTGTGAAACAGTTTCCTTTTGACTCAAAAGTGGCTTCAGCAAGTCCAGATCTGTTCAAAGGAGGAAAAGGTTGTGGATCATGCTATCAGGTACGCTGAAATTGGAGCATTGTTGTTGGAGATGGATTATTGATAAAAAAAAACTCTCTTAAAGGAATCAACTCATAAGTTCTCGTGTCTGTGTAACCAGGTGAAATGCACAGGTAATAGTTTTTGTTCGGAAACGGGAGTGACCGTTGTGATTACAGACCAATCATCTGGCGATGCACAATTAGTTCTCAGCGGTACTGCCTTCCGCGATATGGCATCTGATCCTGGTAGATCTTCAGATCTGCTCAATGCTGGAGTGGTGTCTGTTTTGTTTCAAAGGTATTTATCTTTTACTCAGCAATCGTGGATTGCAGATCAGATTAGTAGATGAATTTGAAACACGGTTTCCAGTCGTTTCTTTTGTAATGCTTCTTTTTATTGAGGACCTTTAATGTTATACAGGGTGCCCTGTGAATATCAAGGAATGAATATTGCCTTCCACGTGAATGAAGGGTCAAGTGCTTACTGGTTCGGGGTCCTTGTTGAATACGAAAATGGAGATGGCGACCTAGGAGCAGTCGATCTCATGCAGGTGGATGTTTTACAGAGTTAAACTGCTAATTGTTGTAATTAGTAATGTGCATGGGTTACAAGTTTGTATAACGGCATCGTGTTTCAATTCTTTGCAGGCAAACTCTAGTTCTTGGCAACCAATGCAACAAACATGGGGTGCAAATTGGGCTTTGAGCAGTGGCCCTTTACTTGCTCCGTTCTCCATTCGCCTTACAACTCTCTCTACAGGGAAAACGCTCATTATAAATAACGCTATTCCACAGAATTGGCAACCAAATGCTACATACGGTTCCAATGCCAACTTTCATTGAAAGCAAGGCATGTAATCTCGATGTGGAAATGCAAGGCATTAAATAATTATAATTCTCATCTCACAGCTTCTCATCGATGATGGGTGGATAAAAATCCAAGCAATCCACAGATATTTTCTTACATTAATATCTACTAATTGTCATGATCGCTGCATTGATGTAAGCTGAACTGCCAATTCGATCTGTGACTGATGTTTATTGCTCAGTTGTTGAATGAAAGTTTAAATATTGAGGTGGACTATAAAGTGTTTGAGTGTGATTTGTGATATGTGGACTTCAGTTCCAGCGGGGAAATTGATTCATGGCGAATAAATCCAAGTTTCTTAAACTATTATCTCACATATTAAAGTGTTTTACATATATTGCTGGAGGTTGAAGACATATGTTTTGAGACCAAAACAGAATGCTGCACATCTATATTGTTTTCTATATTGTTTTTGAGGTTGAAGACATATGTTTTGAGACCGAAACAGAATGTTGCACAGCTATATTGTTTCTCCCCCATGAAATTTGGATGCTTAATTTGGATTTTTCAACATCAAATGTTGTAATGACATATTTACACATAAAAAGCAAATTAAAAAGTAATGAGTAAAATCACAATATGGAAATATCAGATCTTGCCAGACAACAATTTGGTGTATGGGACCCCCTTTTGTCGGACAAGGAACCTCCTTGGAATTGATCCTATTGTTGATTGTCACATGAGATGCTTGAGTGACTCATAGTTAGAATTATATCAAAGTAAATATCGAAGCTCTCAAAATATTATCATGGTTTTGTTATGTCAATTTGGCATTACATTTACGATTTCACATCTAATACATGTGTATTAAAACCTTGTGAGAATGAGGTCACAAATACTTACATTACTTTTGCATTTCTTATGTTTTAAATCTTAAAAGACAATTCTTGTAAAGATATATCAATAAGAAACCTTATTGAAGATACACCAGCACGACTTTTTATAACCTTGTAGAATAAATTTGTAAATTAAACATAAAACAAATAATAATAATAATATATTAGATTAGTTAAATATAGATATACATAGATGATGATGGTGATGATGATTAACCTCCACTAAGGGCCATTTGTATATGAAAGAGGGGAATTCAATATGTAGACCCAATATAAAAACCGTTATAGAGAGATACAATGAGAGATCCAGATAAACACAAACATAGAAATATTGTAAATATGTTTTTTGAACAAAAATATACTTACCCCTTTCATCCATATTAAATGATACAAGAAATTACTCCTCAAAAACTTTATATGGATTATGCTTCTGTCTATCATAAATAACAATATTTGTGTAAAGCATTAGAAATTTGAACATGGTAAAAGAGAAAATAAATATAAACATAATCATAATCTAGTGATATCACACATCACACCACCTCAAGTAAAAAACAACTATTTTCTTACAAGTTCCATTTAAAAAAAAAAAATTGCATAGATAAGTTTAGGCAGCATCAAATAAAATTGACATGATTAAGTAAAAATATCCAAGGATCGGGTTATGGCTTTTGCTAATATTATTTTCCATGAATGTTGTAATCCAATGTCTTATTATTTTCTCTTTTGGAAAAATTCACATAGAGAAGCACACTTTTGGGAAATAAAATAACTTTTCATTATTTGATAGATACACCATGAAATGGCCTCAATATTATGAATAGACCGTGGGATCATGATTTGTGATTCGCAACACATAAATGATTTTATTTTAGAAGAAAATTGGGAAATAACTAAACTTTGTCTCATTGAGAAGTATAACAAATTGTTTTGCTTTACCTGATTATTAGTAAAAATAGGAAATTTCAAAGGATAAAAAATGGGTTAGATTTGGCCCACTGGTGACATGTTCTATAATTTGTATTGGTTAAATGGTTCTATATGATTTAATTTCTATTTTCTTGCTTGGGCATTGCTTGTTAAAAAACAATCTCAAATGATTTCAAAAATATTTCCAATTTGTCCGTTTAGGTTTAATGTACATTATTACATCCTATTTTGACAATTGGATCTACAATCAAGGAAATGGCTAGAATTTCTTATGCAAGTGTGAAACCATGTATAGTGTATATACTCAAAATGTTTTTTCTTGCTCAAAGATATTAATACAAATCAAATATTAACTTCAACTAGATTAATGAAGATTCCAAATCAAAATTGATTTACATTGAGGAAAAAATGTATAAATGAAATCAATAACAATTGAAAATTGAACCCATTCGATAGAATGGCTAATTTTTGAAACCAAGAGCAAAACCATCGAACGGATATTGAAATGATAGACTCGATCAACATATATTTCTACATTAAACTTCCTTACAATAATGGACATGCACATTGAGGTATTTCATGTTCCCCACAACATGAATATCATCTCAATATTAACATCGGAATACCTAGAACATTGTCCAAACCCTATCTCAACATGTGGTTTGAATTTTTTTTCAATACACTCGTGAGTAATTCAGCTTGGGTGTGGAAACTATGGTCATTTGCCTACTTGAAACTCAAAAATATTGCTAATAAATTTGCATCCTCGATGGACAATTAAGCTCCAATTTGAAAGCTGCATTAATTATAACCTAGCATATTTATAACCAACAAGCAATCAAGGAAAATGAATGTACACATGTATACTTAAGCGAAACCATAAAATGTCAAAATAGACATTCATTCTAAAAAATACCAAATTGGTGCCACCAAATGGAAACAACTATGTGGAATGATTATTTTTCAAAACCAAGTGCAAAAACACCAACATTTATTAAAACTCATTTTAGATCTGTACAAAGATTGTTAAATTCAATTGACAAATAGATATATCTTTGAAATTTTTTCCTCTCAATAATGCACAGTCACATCAAGGTAAATTATGCCCAAAACATGGCCAGCCACTCAATATTAACATCAAAATCCCTAAACCCTGCCCAATCACATAAGCAACTCTCAACTTGTGGTTTAAACATTTTCCAACCCATTTAGTGAGTGGTGTGGCCACTATGATTGTTTGTCATCATGAAACCGAGAAAAATCCAAAGAAATTTATAGAGGCGACTGGACAATTAAGCTTGAAGTTTAAAACTATATATACTTATAACCTAGCAAATTTGCATTAAAGAAGCTAGGACATTGAATACACATGCATAACTAAGGAGAACCACCATCATATTCATCCCATGACGATCGGTTTCACCATGACATAATAAAGCCAACAAAAATGTATTATTATGTTTTGATCTCTAAAAACCATAAATCAAGGAGCCAAATATCAAGATAACCATTCTTTCATAAAAAACCCAAGACCCAAATTGCTATGAGCAGGATTTTGATGATTTGGTTATGCATTTGAAGCTCATATTACAATGTTTTTCATGCTTGGCTATGTTCTAATTTTTAGTCGGAGGAATACATGGTATTGAAATACCACACATATATGAATGTGGTATGTAGTGTGTGTTTGTGCCTCAGTTATCATTGCACCCACCTTATACATTCATCCCACACTCTATAGGTGTAGCTCTCCCATCCAATAAGATTTATTGCTATATGCAAGAGGCACACAGGATAAGGATTGAGCCTATGTCTTCTTCTTGGAGGGTAGGATTTGTTGAGACAATATTTTAATCAACATGAGTGCATTCATCAACAATAACAAGCGTTCTTCTTAAAACTTGATCTCAATCACCATATGCAATTCATTCAATATTTTTATCAATGTGCGATTGGAATGCAGGTTTTGGAATACTCACTAATTGACAAGGTCTCCCATCTTAACTTCATTTTCTGTAAGATATACTATTAGGGAAAATATATTTGGCCATTGGGATTGGTTTAAATGAGCCTTATTAATTTCCTTACCTTCTTAATCCAATTCCTTTCTAATGTTTTACATACGCTTGTAAGAGGTTTCTCCTTGCCATTTGTCTCAAATTTACACCCTTATTTATCATTGTTGCCTAAAGATATCCATAGTTGGGGTGAGGTGTGGTAGTGTGGTTAGAGGATTTGCATTGTAGTTGAGAATTGATTTATCTATCTAATTGGGGTGCAACATCCCCCTTCATAAATTACACCGCCTTCATTATTTTGGATTGATGCCAAATTTTAGTTAGGTTGCAAGCTCATTGAACTCCCATTGTAATTTTCACGACCTTCTAGTTTGATCTCTATTAACCTTTGTAAACATGAACCTTAGTGCATTTATAGGATTCAGTCCCATTTTTTGATAAGAACTTCTTCCCTAGTTTTAATTTCTTGAGCTTACTATCAAATGCTTGGACTCTGTTACCCTATTTACCACATAAAGGAATTGTTTGCCTACATCACCTTAAAGAATGATTGTTTAGTATAGTCAATTTTTTTGATATGGAGGCATCAACAAGAATTTCCACCTTTAAAATAATTAAATATTGTTTTATGAAGAGCCATAAAAGAAATCTACTCCAATGTCCTAACACTTCAATGATCACATTTCCAAAATGTTGATTACCTAAAATATGAAAATGCATATATACCAAGGATGCTTCTAATCTAGTCTACAACTTACATTGAGTGCTAACAATGTACTTAACAAATTATCTCAAAACATAAAAAAGTTTTCAATTAATTTTTAAAAATAATTTAATCTCAGAGTGCCTTCTTGCTCGTTCTGAACTAGATCAATGCTACAATTCTTCAATAGGTGGTAGGAAACATTTATACTCGAGAATAATAAACTTCAAGCCGAGTAAGATTGTGATACAATTACATAGATAATTGAACCTACAAATAAATGAAATGCAGTTTTATACTTCATGTGCACATGAATCCAAATGATGAGCTCTAACTCTATTTTATTGACAAATTGAAGGTCAATTGGAGAACAATTGGCAAAGGGCGGGTCTGGTCGGACCTCCTGATCCGGATTTGTGTGGGAACGAAACAAAAGATAGCATATACAGAATCATATACAGATATATATATTCACATACACAGATATATGGCAAGAAACACAGCGATACAGTAAACACATATTCTATTAAATATCAGAAATAGAACAGACTGTAAATACAACGGCTAGAATGGTAGTAGCTATCTCTGAGAAGAGATGTGGCCGCTGTGCTCATTCGTGCCAAGATGATTACAAAGAGAGGTCGAAAGGGCCTATTTATCATAAGCACAAGGGAAATAATCCCAAACATCCAAAAACCTAACCCTAGAAGATGAACCGTCATAAAGTTTGTGGCACCAAGGTGGTTAGTTGAATAGTCAACTTCCCGGGGTCATAACTTTTGCATACGATCTCCGTTTGGGTCGCTCAGTATCCCGTTGGAAAGAACTATATGAGGACTATGCTGAGGACCCTAAAATAAATAGGCTCCGTCGAACCAAGATTTCCCCAAAAAAGTCATTTTGGGCCTCAAAACGGCCCCAGAAGTTTGGGACTCGAACAACTGTAGAAAAATTACTAGAAAATTGGAAAAATGGGAAACTGTTTTGAGCCAGTGGAATAGGTAGGTGGCCACCGATATCCATCTGGATAACCTCCTTGCTTAACAATAACACACAACAACACACAAATGTGCTCACAAGGACTAGGTGTGAACTGAATGCCAGAAGCTGGCTTCTATTACTTGAATCAAATTACAATGTTTTAACTACAAAGCAAATAAACAAGTCGGCCTTCCTCCTGTTACAATATTCTAAGTAAATAGTGTGTTTCTCCCTGTGTGTGACCCTCTCTTCCTCCCTCTTCTCTGCTGAAGGAAAGAATGAAAGAGCGATGACCGGTGCCTTCATCTGTGCCTCTGCACCAGTCTTCTACTCTGCTCTGATGTTGTTCTCGAGGTCCACTCCGTTCCCTGAGACGTCCTTCTCTGTCCGCCGCTTTAGATCTGACAAGATGGATCCTGTAGTTTTCAGCGCCCCTGACCACTCTGCAAAACCTCCTCCTATGGTGACACTTGCTCTGGTTTCAACCACCTTCTTAACTGCCATAACTTCCCCCAACAACCCTCAAGGACTGCAGGTCTGTCGCCTTTGAATTATGCACCTCTCTGACTTTGCTACAGTGGTTGGTCTTATCACCGTCCTCTTGACATGTCGACCATCCCGTGTTTCGTCATTGCTCGACATAACTTGTCGGCTTCACTTATTCTCCATGGATTCTAGTCTGCCCCATCCTCCTCGCTTGGCCTTCGCCGCTTTCGTCGGTGTCGCCGCTCCACCTTGTCAGCTTCCTTTTCTGTCGATGTCGATGTTTAGACTTTGTCTAACTTAGAACTTTTTTCATGTCGACTATAATTCGACAATTTCCTGCTCGACTTCCTGGCTTTGACTGTCAGTCTTCTCGCACCAGTGGTCGTCGAAAATCCCCCTGGTCATGTTAAATTTTGAGCATTAATTCACAATACTCTAGGATATTTACTGAGAGAATAACATGTACAGTATATCAATGCATATCAATCATAACAAGCATGTCAATCATCACAAGAAGCAAAAGCATGAGAGACAATAGACACACAGAGTTTCCGTGGGGAAAACCCTAAGGTGAAAAACCCCACAACTTCCTCCGAGATAGATAGAGCAATAGCTCAACCAAAGTACAACCAAAGTATAAGAGATAGACTCCTCTTAGCAGCTGATCCTCCTACTCACATATGCGCCACTTTCCGAGTGAAGGAAGTGTGAGTTTTGAAGTGATCCAAATAGAGATCTCTCGATCTCTATTTATACTTGTCTTGTTTTCCCAATAACCTTATGGGGCCGACTTGTCTAGCTAGGTACAATAACTTCATATTGCATTATACCGGGCCGACCCCTTACAAGGTGGTCTAATAACCCATCGGCAATTTAACACACTTGCGACACTTCTCAATACAAATGACGACACTTCCGTATAGAGGAATAATACATCTCTATAGGAGTACAATAAATATATAGATGAAATACATTCCGAAGTTACATATACATCAACACTCCCTCTTAACTAGGAAGGTATTTCTCGACACAGATCATCTAGCACAAGTCTTCTTCTCTGGACCATCATCAGCGAATCATCATCCTCGAATCATCGTCATCGTTGCTGCTGCTATCTCGATCAATCTCTGAATCTACTCGTCATCGAAAGTTCTACAGAGCTAGTCCTTTTTCATACTGGATGTAGGCCCACCACCTGTAGGTCTTCATAATCGGTGGCCATACTTTGGATCCCAGGACTGATTACGTGCGTCAACAAAACCTAGCGCAGACTATAGGATCTTTTACATGTTGACCTTCACAAAACCTACTCAGAGCATCCCAGGATGTTACGAGCAAACCGCTCTACCTGTCTGGATCTCGATAGAGCATCCCAGGCTGTTACGAGCACACCGCTCTACCTGTCCGGATTTTAAAGGATATTTTCTATGTGAACTTTCGCAAAACCTACTCAGAGCATCCCAGGATGTTACGAGCACACCGCTCTACCCGTCTGGATCTCGATAGAGCATCCCAGGATGTTACGAGCACACCGCTCAACCTTTCTGGATTTTAAAGGATCTTTTCTATGCGAAACTGTAGAAAAAACTACTCAGAGAATACCAGGATGTTACGAGCACACCGCTCTACCTGTCTGGATCTTGATAGAGCATCCTAGGATGTTACGAGCACACCGCTCTACCTGTCCAGATTTTAAAGGGTCTTTTCTATGCTACCTGTAGAAAAACCTACTCAGAGAATCCCAGGATGTTATGAGCACACTGCTCTACCTGTCTGGATCTCGATAGAGCAACCCAGGATGTTACGAGCACACCGCTCTACCTGTTCGGTTTTTAAAGGGTCTTTTCTATGCTACCTGCACAACCTGTCCACGGCCACAGAGTGTCAAACCGATACTCACCATACATCATCCTAATGTACATCATCACATGATCAACCTGATCATCATCAAACCATCAACCTGATGCGTATCATCTGGAGCAACATCCTAAAGCTCGTCATCTATGATCATCCTGATAAAACAACACATCCATCTGATGCATACAAAGTATCTACCTGATACATATCATCATACATGATCTACCTGATCATACAAATGCATCCATCTGATATACATAATGCATCCACTTGATACATACATAAGTACATGATCTACGTGATCATACAAGTATCCACCTGATACATATACAAATACATGATCTACCTGATCATATCCAGCATCCAACATGATGCGTGCATACATACATATAAATGATCCAACTGATCATATCCAGCATCCAACATGATGCATACATACATACATATAAATGATCCAACTGATCATATCCAACATCCAACATGATGCGTACATACATACATATAAATGATCTAACTGATCATATAGAGCAGAAACTAGAACATCCTAATGCTCATCATCCAACGCCTACATCCATAGCCATGTGAAAGATCCTCCTTCCACCATGCTTGGAATGGCTTCAACAAATGTGTCCATCACTTCTTCCTCGAAGTGTCGTCGATCTGAAGAATTCCAAGCGTCTCTCTATAGTATTCGAACTTCACTCTGGCTAGTGGCTTCGTCAGCACATCTGCAATCTGCTCATCCGTCACAATATATAGGAGCTTCACTGCTCCTCTCTGCACCATATCCCTGATAAAGTGATATTTCATCTCAATGTGTTTCGACCTGTCGTGGAACATCGGGTTCTGAGACAGCTTCACACAACTCTGGTTGTCACAAAAGATACCAGTAGTCTCCAGTGGGAGATCAAATAACTCTGACAGTAGCTTCCGAAGCCATACTGCCTCACAACTAGCCGAACAGGATGCAACATGCTCTGCCTCGACTGTACTTAGTGCTACGCAGGACTGCTTCCTGCTAAACCAAGAGATCACACCTGATCCCATACTGAAGCAGCACCCAGATGTGCTCTTCCTATCTGCAGCACTGCCTGCCCAATATGAATCAACATAACCCTGCAGGTTAAACTTTTGATTCGCTTCATACTTGAGCCCATAATCAACTGTACCCTTCAGGTACCTCAGAATATGCTTTACAACAACCAGGTGAACACTCCTTGGATTCGTTAGGAACTGGCTCAATGTGTTCACCGCAAAGCAAATATCTAGTCTCGTGTTCGTCATATACATCAAGGACCCAATCATCTGACGATACATAGAGACATCAACCGACTTAGATGAAGCATCAGATAGAAGCTTCAGGTTCGATGCCATAGGTGTGGCCATGGCCTTGCAATCCATTATCCCAGACCTCTTCATGATATCTACTGTATACTTCCCTTGTCCAAGGAAGATCCCATCTGCACTCTGCCACATCTCCGTACCTAGAAAATAGTGCATCATCCCCAAGCCCTTCATATCGAACTCCGGAGCAAGCTTCCTCTTTGCATCGGCAATCAGTCTATCATCTCCTGTTACAAATAGGTCATCCACATACAGGAGTAGAATCACAGGATTTCCTTCCTCAACCTTGTAGTAAAGGTTGGAATCCGCTTTACTCTTGGTAAAGCCCAAACTAGATAGAAAACTGTCCATCCTACCATACCAAGTTCTAGGAGCTTGTTTTAAGCCATACAAGGCTTTCTTCAATCTGCACACATATGACTCCCTGTCATGTGTTTCAAAACCGAGTGGCTGCTCCACATACACTTCCTCTTCAACTACACCATTCAAGAAAGCAGTCTTGACATCCATCTGGTGTATCTTCCATTTCATCGCTGCAGCCAGGGCAAGTAATGATCTGATGGAAGTGTACCTGGATACATGAGAAAAAGTTTCTTCATAACCTATTCCCTCTTTCTGAGAGAAGCCACAAGCTACAAATCTTGCCTTGTATTTCTCTATGCTACCATCTGCAGCATGCTTGATCTTGTAGATCCATTTGGAAGTCACAACAGACTTCCCTTCAGGTCTTGGGACACCATCCCAAACATCATTCTTCATTATTGATTGGTATTCTTCGATCATGGCATCCTTCCATTCTTTCTTTTCCGCTGCTTGTTCATAATTGGAAGGTTCTTTGTTCATGATATCACAGAGTAAAGCAACATAGCTGGTATGTGATCTGGTTCTCTTCTTTGCTCTGTGTTCTTCTTCTGGAATGCCATTTATTTCTGCATCTTGAATGAGCTCTCTAGCCCATGCAGGTTTTCTCTTGTGAGAGTCATTCTCACGGGGTGGATCTACTGGTTGTTGCATATCTTCAATTCCACGATCAACATATGGAATTGCTTCAGTCATGGTAGTGTCTTGAAATCTAGTTTCCTTAGGTTCTTCGTAAACTTCAACACGTGTCTTCCTTGATTTGACGAATGCTGAGTTTTCATCAAATGTTACGTCCTTGCTGACATCAATCTTCTTGAACCTTGGAAAGTATATTCTGTAAGCCTTCGAGCTTTCACTGTAACCCACAAAGATACCCTTCTTTCCTGAAGGATCTAGCTTAGTCCTCTTTTCCTTTGGCACATGAGTATATACTGGACAACCAAATATTCCGAGATGGATGACTTCAGGTTTCTTACCAGAGAAGACCTCTTCTGGTGTCTTGTTGTCCAATATCTTGTGGGGTGTTCTCTTCTGCACATATACAGTTGTCCTAGTTGCTTCTGCCCATAGATGCATAGGTAGATCCTGGTCATGTAGCATTGCCCTTGCTGCTTCCATGATTGTTCTGTTTTTTCTTTCTGCAACTCCATTCTGTTGTGGATTATAAGGAGCAGTCAACTCCCTCTTAATCCCTGAATCACTGCATAGCTTCTTGAAGTCACCTGAGGTGGATTCTCCACCATTGTCAGATCTGAATGTTTTGATCTTCTTATCAGTTTGGCTCTCCATCAAGGTTTTGAATTCCTTGAACTTATCAAAGACTTCATCTTTGTTCTTCAAGAAGTAAACCCAAGTCTTCATGGAGAGGTCATCAATGAAAGAGACATAGTAAATATACCCACTCAGATAACTGGATGACATCGGACCACATACATCTGAGTGGATGATTTCCAAGATTCCTTTAGCCTTGTTTTCACTGCTTGGAAATGCTTTCTTTATGTTCTTTCCTTTTGCACATCCTTTGCAAACACCTTCATGCTTGGTCATGATTCCAGGAAGACCTTCTACAGCTTTACTTGCAATTGGTAATGCTATGTAGTGCACATGTGCAAGTCTTCTATGCCAAAGTTCACTTGGCTCCATGGAATCATGTACCATGGCATGTTCAGGTTGTCCCCTCAATTTGTACAATCCTCCCTCTTGCTCTCCAATCACCACTGCATCATCAATAGTTTTACCCTTTGGCCACATTAGGACTTGGCCATCTACAAATGCAACCCTCATGCCTTTTGCATCCAATGCAGAGCCTTGGAGAGTAAGTTCTTCTTGAGTCCAGGTACAAATAACACATCTTTCATCTTCAAGGATTTTCCAGATTCTAGGTTGTAGGAGGCTTCACCACTTCCTTTGACGGGGTATTGATAGTCATCCCCAAGTTTCACTTTATGGGGTGATTCATGTTCAGATAGATTTACAAAAGATTCTTTAAACCCAGTCATGTGTTTGGAAGCACCATTGTCAATAAGCCAATCATTACAACCATGAGAAATAGTACCTGTGAGAGCAGAGATTAGAACATACTCTTATTCGCTTGATGAATCATCATTATCACTTTCTTCTCTAGCCTTCTTCTTTGGAGGTTCATCATCTTCAGTAGCATGAGCATGATACCTCCTTTTTCTGCCCTTCTTCTTCTTGTTGAAGTTGTTGTTTTTGTTGTTGTCCCTTTTGTTCTTGGGACATCCTGAAGCAAAGTGTCCATTCTCATTACATTCGAAACATCGAACATGAGATAGATCTTTCTTCTTGTGATAAGGGTGAGAATGTTTCTTGTTATGAGACTTCTCCCTCTTAACTTTGCTTCCCTTGGTGTGAGCTGTGAGAGCTTGATCTTCATTCCCCATCTTTTCTTCTCGTGCCACAAGCCTAGCTTCTTCTTGAGAGCATTCCTCCCATAGTCCACTGAAAGAGATCAATTTATTTCTTGCACAGATTCCTTGAATAAAGGAGTCCCAAGACCTAGGTAGGCCATTCAGAGTGGTCATAACAACTTCACAATTGTCCACTATCTCATCCACAGCTTCAATTTTTTCCTTGATATTAGAGACCTTGGAGAAGTAAGATTGAATGGTCTCTCCATTCAACATCTTGATCCCTTTCAATTGATTCCGCAGAGTCATCCTCTGATTTATGTTCTTCCCTTCAAATAACTTGGTCAGGGAGTCAAACATCTCTTTGGGTGTCTTTAGAGATGACACATGTGGTATGAGATGGTCTTTGATAGAATCAGCAATGATTCTCTTTTCCTTGACCAAGTTCTTCTTATGCAATACCTTAGCCTCTTCATCCTCTGGGATAGGGACCTTAGAGCTGATGTAGGAGTCCAGTTCATTTTCTTCCAGGATTAACCTAATCCTATACTTCCAGGCTCGAAAGTTATCAGCCCCTTCAAGCTTATCCTCAAGCTTGGTGTGGTGAGACATCTTGAAGAGTACTTCAAATGGAAATAGAAGAGATTTAGGTCTTACCACTTGCTTTGCTGAAAACTGGATCTGGTCCCGGAATAGGGTTTGTCAGAAAAACCCTAAAAATTCAAAAAGTGAATTTCACCTTTCTGAAATGATAGAAAGATACGCATTGATGATCTGATCAGCTTGGTGTATTAAGAATTTGAGATATTCAAAGCTTCACCCTTAAGAAATGCCTTTTAGTCTTCCTGGGTTCACTAGGGAGGACCCTGAATTAGGGTTTGAGTTTCCCGGAGATTTATCCAACCAAAAATATCGATCCAAATCTCTAAACTTTGATTTTTCCAAGGAGCTTCCAGCTATGTCTTCAGATTTCAGAAATTCCTATTTTTGTGGAAACCCTAATATTTAGGGCCAAATCTAAAAATGCTTAGAATTGAATTCTGATTGGATTGAGACATTCTCCTTGATGAGTAGAGTCAATCTACTATACTGCTTTTCCAAAATCTGTGGAGAGAAACCCAATAAGCAAGAAACCCTAGTTTTCGTCACTGCACAATGTCTTCTTCTCAGGTTAGCTCTGATACCATGTTAAATTTTGAGCATTAATTCACAATACTCTAGGATCTTCACTGAGAGAATAACATGTATAGTATATCAATGCCTATCAATCATAACAAGCATGTTAATCATCACAAGAAGCAAAAGCATGAGAGACAATAGACACACAGAGTTTCCGTGGGGAAAACCCTAAGGTGAAAAACCCCACAACTTCCTCAGAGATAGATAGAGAAATAGCTCAACCAAAGTACAAGAGATAGACTCCTCTTAGCAACTAATCCTCCCCCTCACATGTGCGCCACTTTCTGAGTGAAGGAAGTGTGAGTTCTGAAGTGATCCAAATAGAGATCTCCCGATCTCTATTTATACTTGTCCTGTTTTCCCAATAACCTTATGGGGTTGACTTGTCTATCTAGGTACAATAACTTCATGTTACATTATATCGGGCTGACCCCTTACAAGGTGTTCTAATAACCCATCGACAAGTTAACACACTTACGACACTTGTGAATACAAATGATGACACTTCCGTATAGAGGAATAATACATCTCTATAGGAGTACAATAAATATATAGATGAAATACATTCCGAAGTTACATATACATCAACAGGTCAGCCTTCTCTTGTCTATCATCTTGGACTCATCCTCCTATGATCAGTTGGTACTCCGTCGACCTAACCATACTTTGACTTGTCTTCTTGCAGTCAGTCAACCACGCCGATCCTCTTATCGAAATTTCTTCTGGACTTAAATTTCCGTCGCCTTTCCTTCAGTCACATTGGATCCAACGACTGGAATTGACTTCTTTCTTTGCCAACCGTAGCTGATCTAATAATTGGCTGTAACTTAGTCGTCGCCATGCTACGTCGTCTTCTTCTTGCATCGAACCAGCTCAGCGACTCAACCGTCGATCCCTCTGATCCCTTTTGGTCGTCGTCGTTTTCATCCTTCGACCACTCTGTTGTAGTCAACATCCTTTACGTCGGCATTGTCACCGACTCGCCTAGTCCTCTGACTAGCCTCGACTCCGATGCAACTTGGTCCTTCGACTGAAGTCTGCTCTTGGTCGGTCATTGACCACTATCCCACTCTTCCGCCTGAAGGAATTCATCCTCAGTAAGTGACTCATGTTATCACTCTCCCTGGCCTCCATCTCGACCAATACTCATCGACTGTCTACTGTCGATTGTTCTTCTCGGCCTTCCTACTGTCTCATCGATCGCTGTCGACTCCCGACTGTTTTCTTCATCTGGTCCATACCACCTTCGACCGTTTCATTGCTTTTTCCTGATTGTTTGCCATCGACCTCAGTTGGTCGGAAACCCCACAAATCAACCACCTTCTGTCGACTATCGCCCTTCATCCTAGAGGTCGTCGAACGTCCTCTGGGGATCCTTTGTCGATCATGCCCGACTGTTTCTCTCGGGCTTTGATGTCCCTGTATCAACAACCTAATCAATTTAGTAAAGCAATATATTTGTTGTGTTACCAAATACAAATGTAGACTCGCTGTCTTGTAAAAAATGCAAAAAAAATCCTTATCATGAATTCAAAACTAGGTATCTCCAGATAAAATCTTTCTAGAAATCCCTTTACAAAATCATCGAATGCTAGTAATACTTGTTATAAAGTTGAAAAATAGAAACTCATTTCAACTAGAATTGTCTGAGTTTATAGCAAAACTGCATGTATTTTCTCTTGCACAAAAGCCTAGACCGAAGCCCATAATAACAAGTACAAGAGGAGAAGAGTTTTGACAAGATAGATCGTGAAACTAATAAAAAAAACAAATAGAAACCACTCCAAGGAATGTCTATTTTTAAAAACCAAGAGTGAAACCGAAAATAGAATCTTAAAAATTAGTATAGAGCCACATAAAGACTGTTAAATTGAAAAGGGACCTCTTTTAACGTTGTTCCTAAGAACAATGGGCATGTACATTAAGGTTTTGCATCGTGACCAAAAAATGGCTATTATCTCAATATGAACATGGAAATCCTCAAAACCATTTCCAATCGCAAGAGAAACTCTCAACTTGTAGTGCAAACATTTTCCAACCTTACATTTGGTGAGTTTGATGCAGTGTGCGTGCGGAAACCTAAGCAAAAGATCATCATAATCATCAAATTATGAGTAGTTTTTCCATGCCATAATAAACATGACAAGAATTGATTATAAATGTTTGAACTCTTAGAACCATAAATCATGGACCAAGATTTCAAAAGGAACATTCATTCTCAAAATACTCAAACTATGGGAACTCTAAGTGATAGAGCTCACTGTGACAAATATTTCGGTATGTTCTTTGAGTAATGGAGAGCATAGCATGATCTTTAACATTCTGGTTTAAAATTGATTCAACATAATTATATGAAGCTAATGGTTAAGAATACATGTTTCCTCCTTGGAGGTCACATGTTAAAATATGGAGGGTGGTGGGGGTAGGGAAAGTACTCTTCCATAGAATCCATAGGAAGGGGTGAGTTTCGTTATTAGAATTAGATGATGATATTTGTGGTTCAATTACGAAGATGGTATCCTATTAGTTCAAAAACATTAAAATGAATCCAATATAAATCGTGGTTCAGTGATGAATATGGTGGCATATTAGTTCACCCACCACGGTTCCAATTCTCAAGGGCAAGTATCTGTGCTTGGGACAAGGTGCAAGTCCTGATGTAATAGTTGTTTGGTCCAAGTGCAATTTGTTTTTTCATTGTTGTGTGTAACCAATTCATTTTATCGCATCACTGTGAAACCTCATTTGCATCATCGCATAAGTCTACCTGAGTAGGAACAACATATGGCACATGACATGGATCTAGTGATTAATTTTCTCTACCATTGAAGTTCACATCGTTTTAAGGATTAAAAATTATATGAATAAGATATTTATCCAGTGCTATAAGTATTGAGTTTAGATAATGATGAATTCCATGGAAGATGTTTATAACTCTTAAAATTTAATTTGGTGCATGAATAGATTGATTGCATTGTTAATCTGTAGATTTGTTAATTTTCAAACCTAAAAGGATTTGGCTCATCTGGTTTGTTGCTGATTCGATGAAGTGATGTCACAACAATATTTTCTTATATATCCAAATGTTTGATTATTACCATCCCTCGCAAGTTAAGGATGAGTTGAAACACAATAATTGCTGATGGTGTGATATCAGAGGAGAGGATGGTTAACAACATTACGATGCATAAGCCACTCATACATCAGCCAACCTTTTCTCTCCTCTGCCCTGTGTTCTTCCCGCTTGAGAATACATTGGGAAACATGCTAATCACTTGCTTGAATGCATTGGATCCTATTTGCATCGGTTGCAAGATAAAGTTACGCATGTGAATGCTAAAATTCATGCAAGGATCATTGCTTACCACTCATTTTTATCCCTTGTTGGGCACAATGATGGAAATATCTTGGCGAATTCTTTTGTAACATAAGCAATGTCTACCATAAGCGACACATGTGGACCTCAAGGTTCATTGCTTGTTGCATCTATAGAGAAATGCTAAGCATGTTTTCTACATGTTGGTTCTAAATACTGATTACAACAGGTTTTCAAATTGAATCATGTGGTTATACACATTAAACAAAAGACAATGGCACACAAATCATCAACACATTACACAAAAATTACCCTAGAAACCCCTCTCCTCGGTGAAAAGAAACAAACTAGTGAGCTTCCACTCATTTATTAATCAAACACTCAAAAAAATGTGTTTACAAACGCGACTTGCTATACCACAAATCACACTTCATTACACCATGCCATGATCATGCTTCGTAGCCATTGCTTATTATTTATATATGCAATACAACCAACTTCACATTTATGAAAATCCACAACTTCCTAACTACTATCAGTTACTATGTTTTATCCGACTTGACTCGGTTAACTTTGGTCAATTTCCTGCCGATCTTTGGTCGTTCTATCGACTTCACATCGACGAGTCATTTTCCTTCGACCAAACAACTTATTTCGA